>JAAIIK010000077.1:2892952-2906524 GCA_014706435.1 Silurus glanis
TCTCCATGTAGATCTCTCCATGTAGATCTCTCCATGTAGATCTCTCCCTGCAGTTCTCTCAATGTAAATCCCTCCATGGATTTTCTTCCCTACAGAACTCTCCTGATAGATCTCTCTCTCTGTAGATCTCTCCATGTAGATCTCTTCCTGTAGATCTCTCCATGTAGATCTATCCATGTAGACCTATCCATGTAGATCTGTTCCTGTAGATCTCTCCCTACAGAACTCTCCTTAAAGATATCTCTCTACAATTTGTTTTCCCTGTAGATATCTCCATGTTCATCTTTTCCTGTAGATCTCTTCCTGCATATCTCAGTTTAGAAAAAAATCCCCCCAAAATGCCTATATTTGGCCTATGTGTAACTTTATATTTATACCCCTGTGAAACAGGAAGTCAAGGTTGAACAATTTCCTGTTCCTAGTCACCCGGGTGTACTAGGATATAACGTTAAATATCAATGGTACTTTAAACAGATTTAACTTGTATGAATTGTAAATACTTTAAGAGAATTATATTTTATTATATATTAAAACCGAGAGGAAACTGTTCTACTGTTTGTTCCTGCACTGTAAAAGAGCTTCTCCTCGTCCCATCATGGCTTCACTTCTGTGCTACAGCTGAAGTTATATTTCGCTGCTGCTGCATTGCTGACGTGCAGAGGAGAAATAAACGTCTCTGCTTTGGTGCTATGAGGTTGTCTGCGGCTTTTATTTGGGGAATAGGGACGACAATTAACAACAAATCACTGGTCAGAAAACGAGCGAGACTGAAACTAATGCACTGCAGACAATCTCCTGAAACTCATTTCGATTTTATTTTATTTGTTTAACACTTTAAAACAATATTCACTCGGCTGGTCAGCAAGTATTGAACAAAGAGTTTAGATCTTTCTCTGTAGATCTCTTCCTATAGCTCTCTCCCTATACATTTCTTCCTGTAGATCTCTCGCTGCGGAATTGTTCCTGTAGATCTCTTCCTGTAGATCCTACTCCCTACAGATCAGTCTCAGTAGTTCTCTCCCTGTAGTTCTCTCCCCATAGATCTCTCTTTGTAGATCTATTGCTGTAGATCAATTGCCATAGATCTGTACCTGTAGATCCCTCCATGTAGATATCTACCTGTAGATCTCTCCCTGTATACCCCTCACTGTAGATCTATACCTGTAGATCTATCCCTGTAGATCCCTCACTGTAGATCTCTACCTGTAGATCTCTACCTGTAGATTTCTCCCAGTAGATCTCTTACTGTAGATCTCTCCTGTATATCCCTCACTGTATATGTCTCCTTATAGATCTCTCCCTGCAGAATTGTTCCTGTAGATCTCTCTTTGTAGATCCTACTCCCTGCAGATCAGTCTCAGTAGATCTCTCCCTGTAGTTCTCTCTCCATAGCTCTCTCCTTGTAGATCTATTGCTGGAGATCAACTGACATAGATCTGTACCTGTAAATCCCTCCATGTAGATCTTTCCCTGTAGATCTCTCTTTGTAGATCCTACTCCCTGCAGATCAGTCTCAGTAGATCTCTCCCTGTAGTTCTCTCTCTCCATAGCTCTCTCCTTGTAGATCTATTGCTGTAGATCAACTGACATAGATCTGTACCTGCAGATCCCTCCATGTAGATCTTTTCCTGTAGATCCCTCCCTGTAGATCTTTCCCTGTAGATCCCTCCCTGTAGATCCCTCCCTGTAGATCTCTCCCTGTAGATCTCTCCCTGTAGATCCCTCCCTGTAGATCCCTCCCTGTAGATCTCTCGGAATTAAAGGAATGAATGAGATTTTCCCTTTTTTTTAAATTTGGTTTGTATTATTGTACGTACGTATTTATATATTATATTGTTTATGTTTTTATATATTATGTATGTCTCTATTTGTCTCCAGTTTTGGATTATTTGCGTGTTCAAGCATTGACGCCGCACCTCCATGATGCTGATGTAGTATGAGAAGGGAGTGACCCGTAACCCTTTGACCATGATGTCGGAGAGGTGGTATGGGTACAGCATCAGGTGCTCACGGCTGTACTTCAGCAGCTCCTCGTAATAGCTCCTCTCATCCTTCTTCACGTGCCTGACTGTCATGGGGAGGAAAAAAAAAACATGACATCTCAATCCACAATTATATTTTGTGTAAATAAAGAAGATCCAGGATCCTTCAGAATGTTCTTACCCAGGTTGTTGCGAAACCGGAGCTGGTTCCGTATGCTGTACAGCAAGACCTGCTTGTCATACTCCCGCAGTGAGTTTCCAAGACTCTGCAAATACCAAGAAATGGATGAGAAGTTCAAAAGGAGATATCAAATATCTCAACAATCTCCTGCTTTCGATCCCAAGCCTGATTTTCTGCATGCCAGTTGCCTCAATACCACGACCTGTAAGCATGACTAGGTGTTTGCATGATGCTGATGATGATGGTCTGTAAAGGCTCAGACAGATTATGTGATTGAATGAACATTGCAAGAACATTGATGATGATGATGATGATAAGGATGAGGAAAAGAAGGTTCTTTAAAGTCTCAGACAGATGATGTGATGTGAGGAACATTGCAAGAACATTGATGACTGATGGTGGTGGTCAAACACTCACAAATGATGTGATTTGAGGAACATTGCAAGAACATTGATGATGATGATGATCTTTAAAGGCTCAGACAGATTATGTGATTTGAGGAACATTGCAAGAACATTGATGATGATGATGATGATGATAAGAATGAGGAAAAGAAAGTTCTTTAAAGTCTCAGACAGATGATGTGATGTGAGGAACATTGCAAGAACATTGATGACTGATAGTGGCGGTGATCTTCAAACACTCACAGATGATGTGATGTGAGAAACATTGCAAGAACGACGATGATGATGATGATGATGATGATGATGATGATGATGATCTTTAAAGGCTCAGACAGATGATGTGAGGAACACTGATGATGAGGAGTAGGAGGAGAGGGAGGGGTTTTGAAGACTCAGAGAGATGATATGATGTGAGGAACATTGCAGGAACGATGATGATGATGATGATGATGATGATGATGGTGATGATGATGGTCTTTAAAGGCTCAGACAGACATATTCATGTATGACATCTCATGCTACCTATAATCAGCCCTGTTAGGATGCACAGTCCAGGTGTTTACCTGCTTGACATTGGCCGGAAGCTTGTTCCACGGGTAATTCTGCCTGATGTGAAATTCCACGTCCGTGTTCATCGCTGTGTTTCCGCGTCTCCGCAGCTAAAAGGCCAGCGCCGGGGTTTCCGGGTAAGTCTGAGCCGACTGTACCCTCCCTCAGCCGCAATTACCACAACCTTTAACCCCCCCAAAAAATAACCACCAAATAAAATAAATACACTGTAACACGATTCCACCCGACCCTCCAGAACGTCCACTTCCTTGTCGTATAGCCAGGCAACCCTTTACGTCACGCGTAAACCTACTGTCGTCACTTCCGCCCAGCGTGTAAAGAACGGGCTGTAACAATAAAACGGGTTGCGAAAAAAAAACCTTCTAGTGGACTACAGTAGTTCACTCGGGCTGTTTATTTTAAACCCTACGTAGTGCGCATGTCCCGGATGTAAGGCGCGATTTGAAACAAAGCCTCTCTAAAGAACGAATGAATGAATGAACGAATGCCTGTTTTCTGCTGATATAAAGCACCACACACACACACACACACACACACACACACACACACAGAGTACCAAATTATAGTGTGTTTTCTATTCTATGGCCCTCACATATATAAATGTATTCCTCCTGGTGCAATTCTTCACTCTATAAAACAACCATCAAGCAATAAAGGAAAAGTCCGCTCTGAAAAAAGATGGATTTGGTGAAATATTTTGGCCTTCAGTGTCATCCCGGTGCTGATCTCCTGCTCGGGTTTATACTTCTGTTATTGCCGTGAGGAGTTGACGTACCTTTATTGTAAAAAAAAAAAAAAACGCAGTATAACCAAGAAACCCAATGAAGAGAATTTAACAAGTCTCCTTTCACTGTGGCCACAACTGCACCGCTCACATACACCGTCTCTAGCAGAAGCACTGCTACGAGGGTAAGAGGTAAGAATACCTCAAGGTGTCACAGACCCAAAGCTCTTTTGTACGTCGCTCTGGATAAGGGCGTCTGCTAAATGCCGTAAATGTAAATGTGGCCTTCACAATCACTCGATCTAAATCCACTTGAGATGGATTGGGAGGTGTTGGACCAGAGAGTGAAGGAAAAGCAGCCAATAAGCACTCAACACCTCTGGAAACTCCTCAAGATTGTTACAAAACCGTTCCAGGTGACGACCTCGTGCCGGATCTCTGGAACGGTGTCAAAACTCTGAGCTGCATCTTCATCTTCGGGAAGAGGGTGAAGTTCACAGGAGACAAATCTGGCGAGTAGGGTTGAGAAACTCACGTGTGAGGAGAGCTCGGTGACACACGTGGTCAGAAAAGCAGCTTTCGATGCGCACAGGACGATGTCTTTTGGCACAGTGACTTATGAGGATCGGTGCTCCCTGTGACTGTGTGCGCAGCCTTGTGCTGCCATCTGTTGGCGTGTTACGAAACTAGTCTCGAAACTTTTTTATACCACCCTCGAGTCATACAGTAACCTCCACTCTTCTGAGAAGATGCTCCACCAGATTTTGGAGTGTGTAAAGTCAGCTACTGATGTACAGTAGGGTGAGATGAGGAGGCTTTGGGTGCAATCAGCGTTCACATTCATCTTAATAGGGTTGAGGTTGGAGCTCTGTAGCAGGAGATCTTCCACTCCAACCCAAGCAGACCTTCATGAAGCTGGTTTTGTGCACGTTGCTGGAACAGGAATTCAGTCCTACCACATCCTATACAATAGTGTGCCTCCAAGAGTTTGTGGGTGGAAGTCAGGAAGTTGTTTGACCAAATTTCCTGAAGATCATAAGAAGAAGAAAAGTAAGTAACGGTCATTATGTTCCACTTTATTTTCAATAATGTTGAGATGGGATGTCATTATCATTTCAGCTGTAGTGGACATTAGCGACGGGTCGTTCACGAACGATTCGTTCATTTTGAACGATTCTTTAAAGTGACTCAGAAAAACGAGTCACCTCAGAGTGATTCGTTTATTTTCTACTGGATTCGCATGAGCAAAGCGTCGCAAAATCTCTGTAGGTCATGTACAGAAAACACAATTAAACAAATCATCTCACGAGTCTTCTAGTCCGAGTCGTTCGATCTTTTGTCATGTGACTCCCATAGACGCTAAACAATGCATTCGATCGGGTTTTTTTGGACCATATCTTCACGTTATTGTTTCAATAATTATGGGAGTCACGTGACAAAAGAACTAACGACAAAGACCAGAAGATATGAGGTGAAGCTGCTCATTCTGTTTATCATCATTTGTCCTTATTGTCATATTTTTATTATTGAAACTATAATCAAATTTGGTGTATGTAGAGGATTTGTGCATCTGCTTATTGAACATTTTATTTCTGATCAAAGGAATGAAATGAACTAAACAACTCAAAAAAAAAAAAAAAGATTTGTTCATTTTGATGAACAAGTTTCCAAGAATTTTTAAAGAAATCCAAGTCTTTAAAATTGATCTTCTCTTCACTAAAGGACAATTTATTGACTGAAGGTAAATTATTGGAATGAATGTTAGTTCACTGAATTTTGCTTAGTAAGCATTTTAGTACTTTCAAATCTATTGCTTATTTGAGGTCAGAAGGTAGTCATTAACAATTCCAAAAAAAAACGTTTCCAAATAAAGTATTTATGGGTCAAGCCATTTTAAACGGTCAAAGATTCAATAACGAAGTTTTTCATTCTAATCCTAATTTTCATGTACATTCCATTACCGTACGGCGTCTGGGTAAATCCGATATTCTATCCGAATCCGATGCCTCTGTGAGCTCGGAAAATCAAATCCTTACGTTATATTTCGGAATTTAATATCTGCGCTTTAAAATCTTTTCATCCTTTAGTTTTGGACCCTAGGGCCTGGAGCTTCAGAGAGAGCAGGTGCATGAGAGATAACTTTGAGTGCAATCATTTTAGCCTGTACAAAGCGAAAATCCCAATCGAAAGTGGTGTGGTAGGATAAAAAAAAAAAAAAAAACACTTAGGTTAAAGTCCAGCGTGACTTTTAATGCCTGGGCCTGGAGTGATAAGTACCAGGTGAATGGCAACCCCTGGTGGTCCTCCTCACCTCCCCACTCCGTGGCAAACCAAGGTAACCAGGCGTATAGGCTCAGCTGTTCCTCACAGTCAGCCCAGCCTTCAGCACTTCTCTATATTTACCAGCTTCCTCGGTTACACAAGACAACCGAGGGGTGTTAACAAACCCCTGAACCATGCTGACTGTCCTCAGACAGGCTTTCATCTATGTAATAGTAAACATATGAAGCACATGGTGGACAGCAGACCAGTGTGGGAACGAGGGAGAGGGTCAAAGGCACGGACGATTCTAGTTTTCGAAACTATTCCGGACGCATGCAGTGCACTTTCTCTGAAGCCATGCTTATTTGCTAAGATTATACATATGGGGAAATTCTACGTGGCTGATTTTGAACCTCGATTGATTTAGACTACATATTTTGAAACCTACAAGGTAAGCCCACATCTAACACGGGTTTATTAGACCGATGCTTCAGACACTATCGATTTCTCAGCCCTCAATTTTATGAAAATCCACGAACCCATTATGAGGGTCAAATGAATCGTTTGTGTGAATTCACCTCGTCTCGTTCATTAAAAAAAATCCTAAATATAGTATCTCTTGTTCCATCTGTTTTCCTAGAGATGTCACATTCGTTGCTTGCATTGTGTTATTATTAGTATATTATTATATTATATTCAATATTTCTACCTCACCGTAATCCCCGGTAGGTGTTAATTAGAAACACTTAGCGTTTCTCGTTTTCACAATTTTGCCTTTATCTTAAAGTGAATATTCCTATGTTATGATTCCCATCTCTACAGGAGAATTTCCGAACGCTCTCGTTTCAGCAGAAACCGTCGGTCGATTACTTTCTTCGTGACAAGGCTTGGGAATGCCATTGGTCATTCTCTGTCGTCACACTCTTAGTAAAGGGAGTTAATAATACCCGATAATGATTAGCGTCTCAAAATAACAGTCATCGTGGCCTGTGTGATATGGAGGGAATTAAAACTGGGAGCTGTCTCTGGGGCAAATGGACGACTCAATGCCAATAATAGCTTGACTAAATGCCCTCACCCGAAGGCAAGGGCAAACCCAGCGAGAGATTGGACACAGCTGGAATGTGATATATCCGCCTTGTTAAAATCGGTTTTGTTAGGAAACAGTGGCCTACATGACAACATTGATGATTTAAGAAGACGCAAACCAGGCGAGGGAAGCGTTATATATCTGCTTTATTGGCTGTTTATGTTCAAGTTCGGAGCGCTTTATCAGGGTGTAATGCGCTGATAAAATGAAGGTTGTGAGGTCGGAACCCGACAGTCGAATTAGTGATTACGAGTTCTTGCTTGAGTAAGAAACTTTCCATGGGAACGTCATCTGGGGAATTTTGGAAAAGTTGCAAAGGAATTTATGCGAATTTATTGGAAAAAAAAAACAAACAAAACGAGAAATTCCTTAAAAACCGAGATCCGTACCGAACTGTGAATTTTGTGTACCGTTACACCCCTAGGGTTATGTTATCGAGGAATGCACAGTGCGGGAAGTGATGAATGTGCAGGGTAGAAATTCAACCGAAATGACATTAAATCTGGTTGTTTTAACCAATATTATCCTGCAGGATATTTTTTTTAAAACTACATTTAAGTTCCCTGTTACTGGCTAACCTGCAATTGTATTAATTCCCAGTTAGTTCTCGTAAATTTACATGGAAAGTTTCCAGTCTTGAAAATTCCTGGAATTTTGCAACCCTATCTGCCAAATGAGTGAATGTAATTTCTTCTCTTCCACTCTTTCTCTAAGCATGGCCTATTCATCCCTTGAGCACCTTCCGTTCAAAGACCAGGAACTCCCAGGCCAAATGTTGTGCCAACTGAACTGCCTCAGGCACGAGCGGATCCTCACCGACATGCTCCTCTGCACCGAAGACCTGGAGATCCCATGCCACAGAAACATTCTTGTTTCGAGCAGTCCTTACTTCCGCGCCATGTTCTGCAGCAACTTTCGTGAGAGTGGCCAGACCAGGGTGGACCTGAAAGGCATCAGCTCTGTGATCTTGAATGGCATTGTAGACTACATCTACACTGGAACCATTACTATAAGCATGGAAATAGTTCTTCCTCTGATGCAAGCTGCTTCCATGTTGCAGTACCCAAGGCTTTTCGAGGCCTGCTCGGCTTTCTTGCAGGAGCAGCTGAACCCTGACAACTGCTTGAGCATGATCCGGCTCTCTGAGATCCTCCACTGTGAGAGCTTGAGAGAGCGGGCGAAGGAGATGGCTGTGCGCAGCTTCTCCGACGTGGCCGCCTCGGAGGACTTCTGCGAGCTCTCACTGCCCGAGCTAATGTGCTACCTGGAGGATGACCGGCTTTGTGCCGAGGAAGAGCAAGTGTTCGAAACTCTCTTGGCCTGGATCCATCACGATCCTTTTTCTAGGCGAGGTGCCATCCATGATCTGTTCAAAAAGGTGCGCTTGAGGTACATCCATCCCACATACCTCTTCCAGTTCATAGCCAACGATCCACTCGTGCAGTCTTCGACGCTTTGCACAGAGATCATTGAATCGGTGCGACGGCTGATGTTTTCCGTGAGCGCCAAATGCACACGTGAGCTAAAGCCTCTCTGGACCACACCTCGACGTTATACCTGCCGGGAGACTTTAGTCGTTGTCGGGGGTCGCAAGAACAATGAGCAGACGTCCCGGGAGGCTCTGCTCTACGATGAGCGTACTCAGCGCTGGCAGTGGCTGGCCAAGTTGCCTTTGCGCTTGTACAAAGCTTCTTACGTCTGCATACACAGTATTCTGTATGTCGTCGGAGGTCTCAGCCTCAGCATGGCATCAGGAGATAGCACAGTCAGTGCCACGGTCTATACCCTCTCACTCAAGACCAACCAATGGAGGACGGCCGAGCCTATGCTTGAACCACGTTACGCCCATCAGAGCGTGTCTTACTTGCACTTCATCTTCGTCCTTGGAGGCATAGGTGCCGATAAACAGATCTCGAACACGGTGGAACGCTACAACAGCATGTTCAACCAATGGGAACCCATGGCCCCAATGCCTACAGCAGTGCTCCATCCTGCAGTGGCTGCCAATGACCAGAGGATCTATGTGTTTGGAGGGGAGGACTCCATGCAGAATCCGGTCAGGTCGATACAGGTAAGTCAGTTTTAAGGTAGGATTTGGTGCAGTTTTTCCGGGTTGCTTTGGAGCATTTCTCGATTCATAATTAATATTCGCAAACCAGGAAGTGAACTTCTCAAAACAGTTTGTACAAACAGCACAGAACATTGGATTTCTTGAAAAAAAAAAAGCCAGTTTTATTTCTTAAAATCCTTAGTTCATCTCTCAAAAGGAAATATTTGTCAATCTCCTTGGCATCAAAAGTCATTATTCACAAACAAGATCGTTAAAATGTTTAGTCATGTTGTCAGTATTTCTGATGTAAACTACCGTAATTTCCGGACTATTAAACGCACCCAAATATAAGCCACACCCACTGAATTTGACAAAGATTTTTATTTTGAACATAAATACTCCGCACCTGTCTATAAGCCGCACCTGTCTATAAGCCGCACACTGTCTACACTGAAACTAATGAACTTTAGACAGACTTTAACGAAAGACAGTGTCTGTTACACGGCTTGTATCTAAACAGTAGCCTACCAAGAAAGTCATTGTTCACTGTCTTCCTCCTTCCTTTCACAACAATTTCTCTCGGGAGTTTTTCTTTTGGCATCGTCGTGCGTTTAAAAATCACCATCGGTGAAGCTTTTTTCCCGATGCCGTGCAGGTCAGAACACAGGTGAAGTGCGTTTTTTCATGCCCGGTTGTTTTCAGCGTGACGAATGATTCGCATTTCCTGTAGACAGTCCGAGTGAGCGGCAGGTCAAACGTCATCCATATTTATGATGTGGTGCGGCCCGATTCAGTGGGAGCGCGTCTGATTTAATATAAAGAATTTCATTGGTTCACCTGAACCCGTTCGGAAATTTCATTGGTCTAATGTTATGGGGTTCAGTTTTTTGGCTTGAAGTTTGTGAAACCGGGAAAAACCCCGGAAAAATCCATAAATTAGCCGCTTCGTTGTTTAAGCCGCGGGGTTCAAAACGTGGGAAAAAAGTAGCGGCTTATAGTCCGGAATTGGATTCCAGGGATTGAAAATACACAACGCGTCATTTCTTCTGTATGACATCTATTAATTTCAAAAGCACATTGTATTCGGTTAAATTTTTTATTTAAATTGATTCACACTTTTACTGTACTGTATCAGTGTCCATTCGTTTCATGACTTTTCAGAATTTATAATTCTCTGTTTCGCTCTGACGCCAATTGACTGTTAACGAGATTCACCTTCGACCTGTTTTAGAGATCTGATGCCGTTCACTCGCCTTCATTAGTAACATTTAAGATTCATCTGCACCATTCATCAATTCAAGACACGTTTACAAAAAAACTCGAATAGAAATTTAAGCTTGACAGATTGACGACTGGTTTAACCATTTTGCATTTTTCAGTGACATGTTGAGATGTTTTGGGGGTTAAAACCCATTCAGGTGAGAACCAGTATAATATATATTGAGCAACATGACATAATTAAACATACGTAATTTGATCAAAGCAAACGGGATTTTATGACGTGCGCAAGAGGCCACGATGTGGAGGTCGAACGAGTAGTTTTGAGGATTTCGTTTCTTCATCAAAGAAAACGCTCCAAAGCAACAGAAAAACGATAATACACTCGATCACGTTGTCTGAACAAGTCCAATTCCGCTTATCTGTACAAGGTTTATCACATTTCACGCAACCAGTGGATGAGGATGGAGACCAGGACGGTGAAGAATGTCTGCGCACCTGCTGCGATCATAGAAGACAAGATTTACATCATCGGAGGTGGTAGAAAATTTGACAAAAATGATCGCGCAACTATTAGCGTACATTTTCTTTAAAATTGTTTTTTGTCCATTAAAGGGTACACGAGAAGAGTGATCGCTTACGACACCAAAGCCAACAAGTTTGTGAAATGTGAGAACATGAGGGAACGGAGGATGCATCACTCGGCCACTGTGATCAACAACAAGCTGTACGTGACAGGAGGACGCTTCCTAAACAGCCACGACGTCATCGAGGACTCGGATTGCTTCGAGTGCTACGACCCAAAAACCGATGTTTGGACATCTAAAGGGTCTATTCCGTACAAGCTTTTTGATCACGGCTCTCTGGCCCTGGTTTGTGTCTCCAATCGACCCAATCCTCCATGACCCGATCTAACATCTGGTTGGTTCACTGTCCAGGAAATATTTCATTGACAGGACCACAATGGAGACTGTAGACCATCTGAGGAAGCAAAGGTTGCACTCCAACATCACATCATGCAGTCTTCCAGAACGGATATGCGGAAGCGTTTTCAGAAGAGCTCTGGGAATGTTCTCAGGAGACCGGATTACAAACTGCGCAACAGATTTTTGTCCCGAACTCACGTGGCGAATTGAAGCGCTACAAAAATTGTCGGCGTACTCCAGATAAACATTCGGAATCTGCAAACACGGGGTGTTATGACACTGGAGTGTGTTGTATTGTCAAACTGTAGCCCATTTGAAGTCACTTTATGAAGATACATTCCTCTAGAACTAAACGGAAACCCATAACCAGCTCCAATGCGAATAATTTGACTGAATAGAAACCGCTGATATGCTGCACTTGTGTTGTTCTCGCATGCCTTCGGTTCGACTGCGAAACTTTGTTTACTCAATAAGGCCTCGTCTTCTACATTCAAGGTTGCTGAAAAAGTCTGCTTTTGATGAGAAATGTTTACTGCATGTCCGAAAACCGAACCATAGGGTTGCATTGTAATTAAGAAAATGTAGATTTCTGATTTATTATACACAGAACCGACAAAACAATATTGTGTTGGTCCTGCTTTTCCTGACCCGTCAATCATCAACAGCATGAGATTCTTCAGCAGTTTCAGCTACAGGAGCTCGTCTGTTGGATCACCCGGACCAGCCTTCGTTCCTCACGAGCATCAATGAGCCTCAGCCACCTACGACCCTGTCACCGGTTCACCTCTGTTCCTTCCTTGGAGCACTTTAGATACTGACCACTGCAGATCAGGAACATCCTACAAGAGCTGCAGTTATCTAATAATCTAATTTACTGTAGAATTCATATACAAACGAACAAAGAACTGTACATGAATCCCATACCGCAGACGCTAGATGGCGCCACATCACTGCAAAATGCACAACGAAACTGGAAAATCCACTACCAGGAAAGGAATGAGGGACGTCTCAGTGGTGGCTCACACCATGTTGTGTAATGATGAGAAGGGATTAAACAAAATCTGATGCATTGTAGGTGTTGCAATGTGAGAATATTTCTCTAAGTCTCCACCCCAAAAACCCTGAAGAAGAACAGGGTGGACACCTAAGCAGATTGGTGTTTGAATCGTATTAAAGATCTTATTCCATGTTTAGTATTTATTTGCTCTTTATAAGAACCTCCATTCTTCTGGGAAGATGTTCCGCTAGATTTCAGAGGGTGTTTGTGGAGATTTGAAGCCATTCAGCCAGTTCGTAAAGTCAGGAACTGTTCAATAGGGTTTATTGCTCTATAGCAGATTATTCCAGATCTTCCACTCCAACCCATGTAAAGCAGATCTTTGTGCACACTGTGTCATGCTGGAGCAGGTTTGGGTCTCCTGGGTTCAAGTGAAAGGAAAATTTTAGGCCAACGTTGGCGTATCAGGTTGGGGAAGAACCACAAACGGGTGAAAAAGTCTGGTGTTCCAATACTTTTGTGAAATATTGTGTGTTTTTTTTATTTATTTATGCTGCTCAATGACTTTTCGATCGTCTTAGATTCTGAAATCAACATCCACAATATGAAATCCAATAAAGCGATAAATAAATAAATACATAAATAAATCCCCAGTTTGCTACAGCAAATAATGTTTATTATCAATCAATTCGTAAAAAAAAAAAAAAAAAAAGATAAAAAAAAAAGTAGCGTAGCTTTTACATGCACAATGTTTGTATTTTTTTGTGTTTATTTTTTTTTGACAGAGATACAATACAGTGAATGAAGCGACTGTCTGGGACGTGTGACTGGTGCAGGTTCTTTCGTTGTTCTGCATTTCTGCACTTTTAAAGTAGCATTAAAACAAAAGGAAAAAAAAACTAAAAGGCCTGTTCTTCGTGGCGTTCACGCCTGATCGAACAACATCGCGCCGCGCCGAGCGACTGAACGAGTTCTGCAACGAAACGTGGCCCCAAAAAAAAAAAAGAAAAGTAAAAAAGAAAGAAAGAAAAAAAAAAGCATGTCGTCATCATAGTGTAGTCAAAGTGCATCCTGTGGAATCGTGTCAAAATGATTTGACCGTGAAAAGAATTTCTACAATAATAATAATAATAATAATAATAATAATAATAATAATAATATTTAAAAA
>JAAIIK010000077.1:2924128-2937579 GCA_014706435.1 Silurus glanis
CACACACACACACACACACACACACACACACACACACACACACACACTATGTGTCCTTTGTGTTTATAAAATGTGTGTAATGTAGCACTGGAAGGTTTACCACCTCACTTGTGTACGTGAGTAATAATAATAATAAAGTCGACTTAGATTTGAGTTACACTCTACGGCCAAAAGTTTGTGGACGCCTGCCCATAAGATTTTTGTCCTCATTTGCTCTTATAATAACCAACACTTTTCTGGGAAGATGTTCCACTAGATTTTGTGCTCAGTAATATAGCATATCTTCACGGAAATGTCTACGGGGCATTTTAATGCTAGAACAGGTTTGAGTCTCCAAGTTCAGCATCCAAAGACATCCTATATATTTGTGCGCCTCCAAGTTTGGATCCACATATGGCTGAAAAAAGGTCAGGTGTCCCAATACTTTTGGCCATAACGTGAATATCGTAGAGTATACTGTCCTTTTTTTTTTTTCACTCAGATCACATGCAAACAGACTCTGTGTACACAAAACATCACACCTGTCCAGCTCGCTGTGCGGTTCGGTTAGTAAACAGGTTCATCCGCAGACGACGCTTCGGATTACAGCACAGTGGGGGAAAGAAAACAAAAAACGGATAGATCGCATAATGAAAAGCTGAGGAGCACATGGGTTCTGCATGCAAAATCGATCGGATAAAAATTAACCAAACGAGGACTTCAGTTCATCAAAAGAAAGAAAAAGATAAGCGATAGAACATAGAGAGGAAGAAAAATAAATAAAAAAAAGAACCCTAAAGTGAACAAGAACGTATATCAATGGATGATTCGACTTTGTGATTATGAATCGAGTGTATAAGCGACTTTACACCTGAGTCGTTCTGAATAGTGCATTCTGATTGGCTGGGAGTTCAGGTGTGACTTCAGTTTGTCAGTTGAATCTAAATGAATGCGTGGCTTCTATTAAAATAGTTGAGGGACTAATGGTGTAACTGGTGATGTTCTGACGTCTGCGCTTTTCATCACGGACGACGAGTGAGAGCGAAGAGCAAACGCGGAATTTTCTTTGTGATCTGCCACACACACGTTGTGAAAGCTGGTGAAAAGCTCTGTCCTGCTGCTTTACCGTAATGATGTCTTTGTAGCCGTGGATGTTGGAGACCTCCGTCTGCTCTTCCTCGCCCTCGTCGTCCTCCTCCTCCTCGGTGGCCTCGTAGCCCTCGTCCCGGCAGGCGTCTACCTCGGTGTTGGCCATGTTGGTCATAAGGTCGATGAGTTGCTCGAGCGGAGGACTGAGCTCGCGCTCCTCATTCTCCTTCAGCCCGTAGTCCAGGGCTTTATAAATCATGATGCCTAGAGACTCGATCACCTGCAACACACACACACACACACACACACACACACACACACACACACACAAAGATGATGATGCAGAAGAACAGAATGGACAATATCCTGCTACAAAACTGGAGCAATTGTGTGGATTATTTAATGACCTCAAAAAATGCCCACTTCGCACATCAGTGTGTGTTTGTCTAGACACAAAGATCTCCTGTTATCACCATGTGCCATCAAGTAGTCAGAAAATCCCTCTCGCTGGACTAAAGACTAACACAATTATCAGAGGCTATTTTCAGTGGGGTAGTGGTTACATGAAAGATTCGATAAACCCAAGCTGGTTTGCGTGCGCGCACACACACACACACACACACACACACACACACACACTCACACTCACACACACACTCACACTCACACACACACACAAACACAGATATGGACAAGGAGCAGCTCCATGTAATAAATGTGGGCTTCGAGAACAGGGCATGGAAGGTGAAACGAGGGATCGTGTCCAGCTTGAAAGCATTGGGAAAACTTTTCTCTAATGGAAAAAAAAACATCGATAAGACTGATTTGTGGGACGTTTTTCCACCAGTGGGGGGGGGGGGGGGGGGGGGTATTTTGATTGCGACGCCGCAATCAAAATACCAAGCAACAACACCGCTGAAACACTTCTGGCATGAAGATCAGCCGTCCAGCCCAGTGTGTTATCACCGCTCATAAACAAAAGCCTGTGCAAGCCTTTTGTTTTTAAAGGGAGTAGCCGAACAGGAGGGGCAAGATGGGTGTATGCTGAGTGAACATCGTGTAAACACACTTCCAAAAAAAAACCTTTCCTAGGAACCATTTCGAAGACATGCGCTGAACGCATGAACTTAATCTCCATCCGAAAGCGTAACGTGCCACCGAAAACGTCTGTGTATCCGAGCGTTAATCGTTTTCTCGATTATTGGATGTCATCCAGGGACTGACGAAGAAGAGCCGGAGTGAGAGAGCCCAGGAAAGCTCGTGCGGTTCTTAAAAATTGTTGATTGCATGTTGACAGCTCTGAAGAGCGTAATCCCAAGCTATTAAAGTAAAGCTCTACGTTAGGCCGCGTTGTAATGGGCCTAATGAGCTCGTTTGTTAATGGTTGAAACTGTCATTTAGATGTTTGCGGTGAGAAGCGCGAGCTTGTCAGGTCACAAGTCAGGTCACGCTGAAGGGTTAGACGTAAAGGTTTAGCGTGACTAGCGAGCCGTGTGTTCCAGGGGTTTCAGAACGGGAAGGCGTATCTGTACTTAACTGAAATATTTCCATTTGCGGAGATTTTGACTGTAACTTCACTACATTTCAAATATTTTACTTTTTAATTTTAGCAAAATCAGTCGTTCCTTTTTATTTACGGAGGAAAAAAAATTGGTCAAACACGCAAGTCACCAATCAGGATTGAGCACACGCTCTGTTCTGATTGGTGCTTTGTGCATCTACTGATCACCAACATACAGTTCAGCATCAGTTCAACAGCAAGCAGAACATCATTTAGAGAGGAATAAATGATGAAGAAACTCCAGACTCGAACTCGCCACCACACACATGGGTTTAATTGGTAGTAGTTTTAAACTGAGAGTAGTTTTGAAATGATAATTTTGTAGATAAATCCTTCAGTGTTTGTTTCTCTTAACACACCGATCTGTTAATAAATTATATTAATGAGTCCAAGTCTTTTCACATAAACTGAGTTGATGAAGCAAAGAGTCTGGTGGCAAAAAATGATAATAGGAACATTATAGACATAATAAATCAATCAGTACTTTGGATAATTAAGTACATTTGAAGACAAAATCTTTTGTACTTTTACTCAAGTGAAAGTTTAAAGGGCGCATTTTTACTTTTATGGAGTCGTTATTTTTAATACTTCAACTCAACTACATGGTTTGTATACTTCATCATCCACGACTGATGAAATGCCATTGTGAGGAATGATCATGGAGCAAATCAACATATCTGCAATGAATCTCAGATTCGGGTATCAATCAAAACCCATGTTTAATGTTGATGTGAGTTGATGTGCTTCTTCCCCAATCTGCTCCTACACACAGACTTATACATTTTCCCTTCACGTGAACAAAGCCAGCTCCAAGAACATGCTTTAAACATGGACTGGAGTGGAAAATCTTTTAATTTGAAAAAGAGCTCAAATCCCTATTGATCACCTTTGAGATGAATGTGAATGCACTCCAGGCCTCCTCACCTAACATCAGTACCTGACTTTACTAACAGGCTGAATGTGTCTCTACAATTCTCCACAAGCACACTACAAAAATCTGGTGGAACGTCTAGAAGAACGGAGGATATAATACGAGGAAATAGAGGCTTTGCCCACAAACATTTAGCAACACAGTGTATATGGCATTTCCATCAATGAATAGATTACATCCAAGAAACGATCAAGTCAAATCAAGTCAAGTGGCTTTTATTGTCATTTCTACTATACACAGTGGTACACAGTACACAGTAAAAACGAGACAACGTTCCTCCAGAACCCTGGTGCTACACTAAACAACACAGATCTACAACACAAACAGTGCAGACGAAAAACAGTTCAGACAGACAACACAAGACAAAACACATAACATCATGAGGCTTATTTCATGTTGGTAAGTTATGTTCACATGACATCATTGCTCGGAGTCAAACTCGATTCCTTCCACTGCCTCCCCGCATCATACGGCCACTCGAATGGAACAATGTGGGTTTTTCCCCCCCCCCGTAATCACCTGACACTATTTCCAGTTAATCTTTCGCATTTTCCCAGTCATGGGAATGAATGACCGCTTTAGTTCTTAGCGGCACACTGCTTCCAAGCTGAACGTGAATATTTATTCCAGTCGTTGTCTGGACAGCAAACTTTTTTGGACTATAATTTCCGTTTCTAACAATTCATTCTCAAATAAACAGTCTGAGAAGCTTCAGGGTTCAAACCAAACACACAAACACATCTCAGTGTACTGCAATACTTCCACTATTAAGTTAGCATGCCTGGGCCTTAGAGAGCTGAGGAATATTCTTAGGGAAGGTGGAAGCTCAGTGATTAAGATGTTGTACTTCTGATTAGAAGGTCTTGAGTTCAAATCCCAAAACCACTAAACTGCACTTTAGAAGTTCATCTCACAAGTCTGAGTCGTTCGTTCTTTTGTCACGTGACTCCTACAGACGCTATGCGATTGTATATACTTCTATAAATTATTGGAACTATAGTCAAATTTGGTGTATGTATACGTGTTGAGGGATCTGCCTATTGAAATTGTAACATTTTATTTTATAACTAACTTTCTTTCGGCTTCTCCCGTTAGGGGGCGCCACAGCGGATCCTCCGCATGTTTGATTTGGCACATGTTTTTACGCTGGATGCCCTTCCTAACGCAACCCTCCCCATTTATTCGGGCTTGGGACCGGCACTAAGAGTGGCTGGGGTTGGTTCCCTGACCGGGGATCGAACCCGGGCCGCAGCGGTGAGAGCGCCGCATCCTAACCCCTAGACCACCATAACTAAATGACTGAAAAAAGATTCGTTCATTTTGATGAACTGAGTCACTAAAATGATCTTCCCATCACTAATTCCTAAAACCTGATAAAGAGCTAGAGAGCAAACACTCAATCATCCTGTCAGAGGTGAGGTGGAGGTTGGGGTGGTGCGGTGTGTTGGGGCTGGGCATCTGAAACTGAAAACCTATTCGTCTTACTCCACTGCCCCTGCTCCTGGAAGTCCTCTGGGAAAGAATGTGATGGCTTTATGAGATTGACTCCTGGCCAAACGTCCACAAATCTCCACAATCCACTCAAGTTCCTTAACACGAGACTCACGTCGAATTGTCCGTGTAAACAGGGGGCTTTTATTAAAAAATTAATTAATTAAAACGCAGCATTACATCTACCACTTAAACAATATTTTGATTGAAATGATTTTGATTCCAAACTCAACAGTGAAATCATATCCTGTTAAAAAAAACTCAAACAGGTCAAGCCAGTGGAACATCGTTGCTAGTCGGTAGAATATTAGGTATTCTCCAGCTCCATTTTATTTCTATTATCTTGAAGAACAACCCGTCTAGGGTTCTGCATTAGTAACAGTAATTCAAAAACCACGCATTTCCCAGCTGAGACAGATCTACCTGCTGGAGCAGCACTGCCTGAGTTTTGGCCGCTATTCAGTCCAAGCTGTGAATTTTTAATCACAGGCAAGACAAACGACTCCAGGAAGCTTCCACTACAGTCATATTCGAACTATAATATTCAGAACAAATGTTAAGATTTA
The DNA here is from genome assembly GCA_014706435.1 of Silurus glanis. Taxonomy (NCBI): domain Eukaryota; kingdom Metazoa; phylum Chordata; class Actinopteri; order Siluriformes; family Siluridae; genus Silurus; species Silurus glanis. Next base: position 2,929,746 of record JAAIIK010000077.1, read on the forward strand.
ACAACAACCAAAAAAAAAAAAAAATCGCAACAATTTTCTGGACCTAGGAGCCTAAAAAACACGAGCGTTCCCAACATTTCACTTTCAAAGAGATTACAGGAAGTGCAATCATTTTTTACAACATGCACCAAGCTGTGTGGTCTTGAACTGCTTGTTGGCAGTGGGAACTGTGAGAACTATGAAACTGGTGGGGTTTTTTTGTGACTCAACACTACCGTGCAATAAACAGAAAAGAAAAAAATCCAGAACCCAAAAAAAGTTCATTTTTTTCTTTTCATACAGTTTTGGATTTTTTTTCTTGGATATTTGCAATAAATCTAGTCAGCAGATGTTAATATGTTTTTCTAATGTCATGTGAATAGAAATAGAATTTAAAAAAATAAACAAATAAATTAAATAAAAATAAAGTGTAATTACAGTATAAAATATAAGTATAAATAAATATATACTGTGCTCTAAAATATATATATATATATATATACAAAAATAAGATGTACATACTGTACATAGATATACTTTATTTTATATTAATAAACTCAAAATACACTATATGGACAAAAAGTATTTTAAAAGCGATCAAGAGTATCTTAGTCCCCTTCACTTACACTAGAAGGAGACCCAAACCTGTCCTAGCATGACAATGCCCCTGTGCACAAAAACCCGGAGGAGAAGAGTGGAAAGTGGAGGTTATTATAAGATCAAATAGAGACTTAATGTGAAATAGAATGTGGTCAGGTACTTCTTAATACAATTTTACAATAAAAATCATCTAATTCAATTCTGGTTTGTGCTCAGAAGAGTTTCTGTCTTCCTGGACCTTTAAGGAACATAGCAACAGCATAGCTGACCCTTGGCCTCGAAATCGAAAAGCTGTTTATGAATTTTGAACTCCCAGGAATGAACCTTGGGTTCCATGTGCTTAATTGCTGCTGAAGAAAAAAAAAAAAAAAACTAATTTGCAAATCAGGCTCGGTGAAGAGTGAAGGGTTCAGGCTTGGCCTTCACACCCCACTGCCTCACATCAGAGCATGGTGAGAGACATGGCCGTCTCCCACCTCCAACTCCAACTGACTGCATGAACACACACCAAAACTTTGAACATGATGTCCATAAACAGATCCACATAAACCCAGAATTAATGACCATGCTTGCTTCAAAGCCTAGATCAGCTTCATTGGAACTCCTGATGTTTAACCAGTGGCCATTTTCCATCATTTTTGTGGTTAAATCGGTCTGAAACACTGGGTGTGTGCATTCATTTCACACTACGCATAATCTACGTCATCCTTACTCACAAACACATACACACACAGTCAGCTGAGAAGGCATTCAGGTCTGAGGTGAAAGAACCAGGCTTTGTGCAGTTTCACAGCAACCCTCTGAGGAATAAACGAGTAGGCAACGTACCAACCTTCTGCAAAACAAGCCGAACTTTAGTCCTGCAAGCCAGTCTTCAGTGAATGCGCAGTGGATTGGAGAGCAATCTATTAAATTACAGAGCACCAACCAAACAAATAGTCAGATATGAACATAGACGATCTACTAGCATGTTTTTGGAAGAGGGAAACCGGTTAACTTGGTGGAAATCTACAGCAATACAGAGCTCCTGAGATCGTGTTGTTTCCAGTGAGAAACTCACGCGTGAGGAGAGAATAGCGCCAGCTGCACAGCTCCCGATATACAAAGGACGATAGCACACTGACTTATGAAGGTCGGCGCTCCCTGTGACTGTGCGTGCAGCCTTGTGCTGCCATCTGTTGGCGTGTTACAAAACTAGTCTCAAAAACTCAAAACTTTGCTGGAAAGGGTTTAGAGCATGTGATGGTATTTCGTCTTCAATTTCATCCGAGTAAAAGAATTATTACAAATTCAAATCTAACCAATCGAATGTATTAAACCCTAATTTGGGCAAAGTTTGGTTCAATCACTAAACCGGCGACTCCTGAAAACCTAAACTTGATCCTCTTCTGTATGAGCACCATATCGCCATGTGTCTTATCCACTTTATTCGCTGCCAGTTGGACACCGATCTCAAACAAGTCGCGTCTTTTCTCGTTATAGAGTAATGACTAGCGTTCCGGAGAAGATCAGCAGGACGCTGGCCGATTGCATAAATGTTGTCCGAGAGAAGAAACAAAACAAGTCAAGAGCGCTTACACATTTTAGCTTTTGAGTCTGTTCAGAGAGTGAAAGCTATTGAGATAAAGCCAACAATCCAGTGTGAATGGCCATTCATCTTTTTCTTGTAAGATGTTTGGAGTCCAGCTGAGTTATTGGAATAAGCGGTTCAGAACTTTACACCAAAAGACAGTACTAGAAATGAACGAATTACACCAACAATGTATTCCAGTGCTCACGCTCATACTCCTCACCTTTCCCTCTTATATGTGGTTCTTCTCCAAACTGTTACCACAAAGGCACACAATTGGATGCAGTATAGTAAAATATTGTGTTCACATGAACTTGGAGACCCAAAACTGGCAATGCCCCTGTGCACAAAGCCAGGTTCATGAAGATCTGGTTTTGGTGAGGGAAATCTTGAGTGGCCTGCTATAGAGCTCCATCCCTATTGAGGACCTTGGGGATGAATGTGAACGCTGACTGCACCCCAGGCTTCCTCACCTTCTCACCTACATCACTACCTGACGTTACTAACACCCTTGTGCTTGATGAACACCCTTGTGATGAACACAAATGTCCACAAGCACATTCCATATTCTTGTGGAACATCTTCCCAGAAGATTAGAGAAGCAAATTGGGACTAAATGTGGAATGTGATGCTGAAAAAGCAGGTTGCCAGATTTGCATTTTGTACCTCTGTTGAAGACGTCGTTAAAACTCCCCTACTCACATCTGCTGCCTGGGAACGACTTTTTATCACCAAACTTTTTATCACCAAACTTTTTATCACTGACTTTTTATGGCCAAATGTTCAGTATAAAAATAGCTAAATTACAAACAATCATCGGAAACCAGCTTTTCCTTTGGCTGCATCGAATCACAGTCGGCTCTGAATATTTGGTTTCATTCGATCTAATATGATTTACTAAACGTTCTTCTACTTTGTGACTTGATCCTGTAATTGTATTTGTTAATTACAGATACGCTTCTAAAAGATCGCTTTGTTTTTGTTCGGGTTCGTTCGGGCGTGTCGGAGAGGTCGTTGTGTTGACGTCGCGTCGTTTAACGCAAGCGTCGTGGTGTACAGTTTCGTTTGAGGAAATCAAACCTCGCAAACGATCACAAATCGGAGACGTTTGCGCCTTTTTCGCTAACGTGTCGAGGACCGGACCTTCGAAAGACTTTTAACTCAAGTCAGATTGGAATCTGTGATTGTGAGTTTTGCAGTAAAGCTTCTATACTTTTACTCAAGTAGGATTTGCAGGTTTACACGCTTGGGAAAAACTCCTCCTGATAAACAAATCCATTCTAAATAAAGCTTGAGAAGAAAACAATGGAGAAAATCCTGTTAAAAAAGATCCAGAACATCACGTGAGCGAAGATGGAGAAAGGAGACAGGAAGTAGTATCTGAGAAATGTTAGCAAAGGGGCTAAAGAAGAGAACTGGACACACACACACACACACACACACACACACACACACAGGTTTGGTTGAGATGGAAGAGGAGGATGACTCGGCAAAAAGCTTTAATCATTCAGAAATGTCATGCATGACTGTCTTCGGTAAACATTTACGTCTCACGTGTCCGAGGATGTGACTCGGGCGGCGTACGAATCCCGCAGACGGATAAAAGACGACCGAGTGTTTGTTTACCGTCAAACAAACCCACATGATGAAACGCTTGATCGTGAAAACACACTGAAGATATTCGAATTTCTGATTTTACTTTCGTTTTTCACTGTAAGAAGGACCACATGCGCTCATGTACGAGTGTTGCTTTGTCCCATCTGTTCTTTCTGGAAGCTTCCCAAGACTCACAGAAGAGATTTAGCATATACTGTACGAGTATCGGGACACCCGGCTTTTCCAGCCATATGTTCTTCCTTTACAAACTGTTCCGACAAACCTGGAGATATTTCTTCACTTGAACTCGGAGATCCAAATCTGTTCCAGCACGACAATGCCCCTATAGCCAGATCCATGAAGATATGCTTTACATAGGTTGGAGTGGAAGACCTCTCTTCAGCTCTACTGGCTGAATTAATCTCCAGAAAATCTCCACGAAATCCAGTGGAACATCTTGCCAGAAGAGTGGAGGTTATCATTAAAAGCAAATGGAGACTAAATGTGGATCAGAAAGCACAACTCGTACGGTGTCCGCAAACTTTTACCCATGGGTTGGAGAGGGAAGATCTTCAGCTATGGAGCTACAAACACATTTTTTTGGATGAATAAAAGGGAAATGGTAATTAAGATGTTGGATTTCTGATTGAAAGGTCCTGAGTTCAAATCCCACCACCAGCAAGTGGGCATCTGCCAAATGTCAGAAATGTAAACGAATGCTCGTTCCTGTTTTTTTGTTTAAATAAAGCATTTTAGTGCTCAGGGAAACGCATGCAGCTGCAGCGAGACGAGGGCGAGACGAGCGCAAGATGAGTGTGAGACAACTGCGAGACGAGTGCGAGACGACTGCGAGACGGATCGGCGTTCGTTATATAACAGGCTTTTGTGCTGTGCTGCAGTCTCTGGCTCCAAATCCCCTTTATATTCCTGATTCTGTAAAAGACTTTTAATTGTTCAAACCAAACCACAAACTCATAAACGTGGATATCACCACCCTCCCGGAGCTACGTCTTTACTTCACTGGTCTAACCAAACATTCTGCAGATCAGACTTTCTGTTGGACTTGTGAAGAAAAAACCGGTGTATCAACTACCCCATGTCTCAAAGCTCGGACGCATAATCCAGTCGTCCCAGGAGAACGATTTGTTCTGGCCTCGTAAATCTCTGTTCGACCTTTCGTTTCGGTCTTTCCTTCTATTCACGACTCAGACGGCGAAAGTATCACGTGTCCTTCTATAGTTTCACAGTTCGGGAGCATTTTTTTTAAATGAACCAGACTCCATACAACGAACACAAGCCCAGAAATCCAACGCTCGCTCGGGGGAAGCCGCCAATCTGGATTGCAAACAAATCCAGAATTCCAAACAAATCATTGAGAACCAGCTTTTTTGTTGTTGTTTTTGAAGTTGAACAAAAATATTGGGCCTCTCTGAGACCGCATCGAATCACAGTCGGCTCTGAATCTTTGGATTTATTTGATCTGATTTACTAAACATTCTTCTACTTTGTGACATGATCCTGTAATTATATTTGTTAATTACAGCTACGTTTTTCGAAAGATCGCTTTGCTGCTTTGTTTGGTTTCGTTCGGGCGTGTCGAAGAGGTCGTAGACGTTGCTTCGTTAACGCGAACGTTGTGGTGTACAATTTCGTTTTTAGGAAATCGAACCTCGCAAATCAAAGTCGCCGAGCCGCCGTTCTGGATTGCGTTCCGCCACCGCGCCAACGAACAAAGAAAAGCGATTGCGTCGCCGTAAAGCGCGTTTTATAGTTATATATCAGCTTCTGAATAGCATTCCAGCCTGTAAAAGGCAGCTGAAGGCTTCATTCAGGAGCAACATTTCAAGGCAAAAAGGCGCTAAAACATGACTCAAGGGATCCATTAAAAAGTCGAATGGAAACAGATGACTCACCTCAGTGGAGGAATTGTGCTGTGTGTATGTCTCTGCAAAAGAAAAAAAGAAGAATATAATAAAATATTTATATACAAAGTGCTTATTATACTCAGCCATTACACTATATGGACCAAACTATTAGGACACCTGACTTTTCCATCCATATGTGGTTCTTATAGAGACACCTAAGTGTATACAACAGATGCAGGAGTATGAAATTTCCCCTTCACTTTAACCAGGAGAACCATCAACGCCAGCCAGATCTCCTGCTACCGAGCTCTAAACCCAACACATTTGGGATTTGTGAACGCCGATTCCACCGCAGGCCTCCTCGCCTTCTCATCTACATCAGTACTGGACTTTACTAATAGCTGAAAATATCTCACGAATCTCCACAAAATCTAGTAGAACATCTTCCCAGAGAAAAGAGAGGAGAAGAAAAGTGGAATGGGATGTTCAATAAGAAGCATGTGCCAATCAGGTGTCCACAAACTTTTGATAATACAGTGTACCTGTCTCAGAGAAATTCATGGGAAAGTGTGTGTATGGGAGTGAAGTGGTGTAGTTGTGTAAATCCTGAACACTATAAAGTACAGTTTGGCCTAGCAGGTACACACACACACACACACACACACACACACACACACACACAAACACACACACACACACATCCTCATGTTTCAGTCCTCTCTTTAATAGCACTTGTGACACACTGTTTGGGAAAAGCCTGGCTGACTGCCCAAGTTTCTTTCTGCCTCCAATGAATAACTCTAGTGTCCCCGCAACGGTCACTTTCCCCCTCTGAGACTCCGAATAGAATGGGGTACAGCAACAAAAAATGCTAGTGCCTAGCATGAAACCGGTATCCGGTTATCGTTCTGAAATCTGGACGTGCTAACTGGTAATGATCTCCTTCATTTACACAAACACTGAACGCTCACAGACGTGTTATCGAGGAAAAGATTTGACGTGTGCAAAAAAAGCATTATTTATGACGGAAATCCCAGGAAATACGGCTAACGTGTTTGGGTGAAGTCACGCTAATGCAGCCAGAGACTCAAATATCAATCAATATACTGACACTCTGGGATTCTGTTGAACATCTGGATCACTTTACACATCTCATCGAACCATTTCATTCTGAAAGTTGCAGTGTACAGACAGCATGAAGAAATGTGCAGAGATCATGCGATTTGGACGGAGTCTCCAGTGTCAGTCATAAATGAAACAAACTGCCACTGTTTGGCCCCTGAGCAGGGCCCCTAACCCTCTCCTGCACATGTGTAAGTCGTTCTGGATAAGGGCGTCTACCAAATGTCATTAATGCAAATGTAAATTTATATTTAATATATTTATATAATATATAATAATACAAACTGTATATCTGGTGTCATAATTCGCTAGATTTAATTTTTTTTATAATAATAATAATAATAATAATAATAATAATAATAATAATATTTATATAATTTTATTAATAAAATATTAATAATGATTATTTTTGTTGTTGTTTTTATTATTATTATTATTATTATTATTATTATTATTATTATTAATATTATTATAGGATCTCCAATTCTTCAAGTGATGTGAATGTTGTTTATTCAAGACCACATAATTTTTATTAATTATTGTTATTGTATTTGAGGACAATATGGTTACGTTTCTAAGATCAGAGAAGTGATCAGGTTCACCTGTGCTTTGAGATTTGGGGGAAGGAGATGAAAAGGGGGGGGGGGGGGGTGAAATCTGGGTTTCTACAGCATATATACTGAAAATTATGAAATGCAGCACTACAGGGTGGATTTATGCATATTATTAAGTACATTATATATATATATATATATAGCACCCTGGGATTCCTTCATTGTCAGGGTCAGGTATGAAGTGTACATCTAAAAAAAAAAATCTGAGAAATGCAAAAAAAAAACCTAATAAATAAATAAATAAAAGATCTACCATGCCTAATGACACCATGCTTTGAGCATTTCTTCTGTCGTGCTGTTGTTGTTTATTTTCTATTGTTATCAAGTGCATGAGAGACATTGTTAAGAAAAACAAACACAAAAACATCACTGACTGCAGGCTCTTATTGTTTACACTGAGAAGGACAACAGGGGGCAATTCTGAACAGTATATTCCTGTATACACACACACACACACACACACACACACACACACACACACACACACA
>JAAIIK010000077.1:2974432-3005918 GCA_014706435.1 Silurus glanis
GTGTGTGTGTGTGTGTGTGTGTGTGTGTGTGTGTGTGTGTGTGTGTGATTTTCCAGGAACCCAAACGAAGAGAAGTACAGGTCTATTCGTATAGGAAACCCAACCTTCTCCACGAAACTCCTCCCTATCAGAGGAGCGGTGGAGTGTCTGTTTGAAATGGGCTTTGAGGAGGTACCTGATTCGCTCCACACGTCTGTACACCGCTGTATAGGTGTGTATAGGTTACACACTCTTCTTCACTTTCTGACCTTTCAGGCCGAGACGCACTTGGTGTTTCCGAGGTCAGCGTCTGTAGACCAGCTGAGACGAGTGCGAGAGACACTAGCTGCTGAGAGAGATCAGAGGCTGGGAGCGGACCAGCGTGCATCGTGCTCGAGCGCTTCCAGCTCCACGTCGTCTCCCGCTCCGACTCCTACAGCGGCGTCAGAACCTCAGCGCCCCATACAGCCGCCTCCGTCCGGGGTAAGACATCATTCGTGTTCCTCCGCACTCACCTTTATCTCCTTTAGTTAAGGGTTTGTATTAAGCATAAGTATTGACACCTGACTTTTCCAGCCATATGTGATTCTTCCCCAAACTTTAACCACAAAGCTGGAGGCCTTTAGATGCAGATGCTCACTGGCTGAATGAATCTCCACAAGACTCAACAAGCACACTGTAAAGTCTAGAGTGCAGTGGAGGTTCTTATAAGCGGGAATAAATGCGAAATGGGATGTTCAAAAAGCACATACCAATCTTATGGTCAGGTGTCCACAAACTTTTGACCATATATTGAATTTAAATTAGCTAGATCTAACACACACACACACACACACACACACACACACACACACACACACACTCACACTCACACATCCTGTGTTTTATTTTTATTTTTTGCAGTTGGGTAGTAAGTCCTTCCTCGGGACAATGCAGGCAAACTTTCAGCATGTGATGGTGTACGAGAATCCTGAACTTCAGCAAAAAGCATTGAGGTGTTTACCGCATGAGCAGCTCTGTTCCAGAGCTAAAGAAAGACTTTGCAAGGCCAGAGAAGCAGACCCAGGTAAGAGCTCCACCAAGAGAAAGTCAAGATTTTATAGACAGATGTTTATGGAATTAATATGGGTGGATGGATGAATGGGTGGATGAATGGGTGGGTGGATGAATGGGTGGGTGGATGGATGGATGGGTGGGTGGGTGGGTGGTTGGGTGGGTGTATGGATGGATGGATGAATGGATGGATGGATGGATGGATGGATGAATGGATGTTCACACAATATTGACTTAAAACCTGAACTCTGGTTCCTGAGCTCTATATCGTGACTGTTCTGTTGGACTGGAAATTTCTGAATGCAGAAAATCTATAATGGTGTTTTTCTATGTTCAGAGTGTAGTCTTGCGGAGGAGGACATGCTGGTCCTGGAGCTGTTACAGTGGTTTAAGCAGGATTTCTTCACCTGGGTGGACAACCTGCCGTGTAGCAGGTGTGGGGGTAAGACGCACTCCTTCGGGTCCCTCCCACCCTCCACAGATGACCTACTCTGGGATGCCAATCGTGTCGAGAACCACTACTGCAACGCTTGCGACCTCACCACCAGGTTCCCAAGGTAATGTATTTGTGTGTGTGTGTGTGTGTGTGTGTCAAAAATAAACCCTGCATCTTTTTTTCCAGATGGTTTATTGCCATACAGATGTTCTCCTTTAATTAATGCCGTATTTGTGTTAAAGCATTACACTTCTCGACGGCTTTGTTTCAGATCCATTGGGCCATCGTAATTCCACTGTCCAAATACTTATGAACCTGGGTGTAGCTGTAGAGCTAGAAGTACAGAGGGTGGCGTCAGACCTGTTCCTCCAGCCTAGGCAGAGATCTAACTCTGATTTCTTTGTAGGTTCAATAACCCTGAAAAACTTCTGGAGACCAGGAGGGGGCGCTGTGGGGAATGGGCCAACTGCTTCACTCTGTGCTGCAGAGCTTTGGGGCTGGAGGCCAGGTACATCTGGGACTCAACAGGTATTCTGAACACCTTTTCTCTGACTTTAGCATGTAAGCTGTAAGAGTGTAGCCTTTATAGAAGTATTTCTCGTTTAGATCACGTGTGGACCGAGGTGTTCTCTCGGTCTCAGCATCGCTGGCTGCACTGCGATTCCTGTGAGAACGCGTGCGATAAACCTCTGCTCTACGAAATGGGCTGGGGCAAGAAGCTCTCCTACGTCGTTGCTTTCTCAAAAGACCAGGTATAAAACATCTCGGGAAGTGAAATATTTCTCTCATGGATTTCCATTTCCTGGATCCATATTAGGAATGTGGTAGAAAAATAAATCATGTGACCTGCAGGATTTATAATTGATAGTATTGCTAACAAAGGTTTATTTTCATATATGTATTTTGCTTCTAATCAAATATATATACTGCAGGTCACCTTTTTTTTTTTTTTTTTTTCTTTTGGCAAAACCGATGATATTTTTTCTGCTTTAATTTCCTAAATCCATATTTTAATTTTGTATTAAGATTTATGGGGTTTGGCAGACGCTCTCAGAAATATTCACCTGAGCAGATAACAGGATAAGGGCCTTGCTCAAGGGCCCTGAAATTGCAGTTTGGTGGTGCTGGGAACCATCACTTTCTAGATCGGTAGTTTCATATATACGTAAACACGGACATATTTATATAAATGTATCCATGGAAGATATTACCAGTGTGTTTGGGTTTAAAATTTGTACCTTTTTATATAATCTTTCACAAACTAAATATAAATAAAATATAATGATATACTTGCACTTTTTAACTTGGTTTTTCTGTCCAATGCACAGAACTCCCAGATATTCCACTTTATTTTAGTGAAAAATCCTCAGCATTAAGAACAGCTTTCCACACTTTCAGCACCTGGACAGTTCTCCAAACATTCATTGTGTTGCATAGAAACAAAAGGAACATGCACGTGTTTTTAAAAACCATAAAAGACACTGTACAATGATGAAGTTGAAATCTAATCTAATCTAATAAATACTTGTGTGTAATTGAATCATCTGATTGGGTTACAATTGCAGGTGGTTGATGTGACCTGGCGATACTCCAGTAAGCATAAGGAAGTTCTTTCCAGACGTACACAGGTTCAGGAAACATGGCTGCTACACGCCATCAATGGTCTCAATACTGTGGTAAGTGATATCCTGCCTATATACATAACGTCTAATATATATCATGTTATAAGATTACATTTTTTTTAACCAATAAACGGCTCTAATAAATTAATCGCAACTTAATTGCAAATTTTTATCTGTTCTAAATGTACCTTAAAAACAAAATTCTGTTTTAAAAGTACTTTTTAAAAAATTATAATTTTATTAAATATAATCTATTTTATATTATGGTTTAAAACTAATTGTATACTTGTAATAATAAAGGTCAAGCAGAAATGCGCACTGAATTAATAGTGCGTTAATAAAGAGTTCTATTAAAATAAATTTGCGTTAACGCATTAATTTTGACAACCCTAATAAATATAATGTATATACAATGAACAGGCATAAGATTATGACAACATTATGAGCATATGAATTTGGTATGAACTGTGTGCACAGAGGCAGCAGTCACTGAGTGCCGAGAGGAGGCAGGAGCTCCTGGAGAGGTTGTTAGTAGAGCTTGTGGAGTTCATTTCTCCTAAGAATCCAAAAGCTGGAGAGATGGGAGGTCGGATATCAGGCTCTCTTGCCTGGAGGGCTGCTCGTGGAGAAATCGGAGATGCTGTTGCGGACGCTTCCGATGCGGTGAGGGATTTGCGACGTGCGTGTATGCTGTAACTGCTGTAAGCTGATGCACTTCCCATAGTCATAGTAGTTTTTTTGGTTGTTTACAGAAAGAGTTCGTCTTTATCCCCACCGAGTCCGAGAAGCGTGCAAAGACGTTCCACCTGCAATATAACGTGACCAAAGACTGTTACTGTAGGGTGCACAACGACCAAGAGAAGATCCAGGGCTGGGAAAAGGGAGTGTGGAAGAACGAGTGTGTGTTCAGGAAAGAAGAACCTGACTGGCAGATGGTTAGCGTGAAATCTGAAACTTTTCCCGATTGTTCAGTTTATACCTTTGTATTGCCTTCTGCCTTTTATTCGGTGTGTGTGTTTGGGTTTTTAGGTATACATGGCTCGGACAGAAGGCTCTTCTGCAGGCCGGCTGTGTTGGAGGATTGTTTGTGCTCCTGTGGGGATGACCATTAAATCAGTCTCAGTCAGAGCTGTTGGTCAAACCTTCCACTCTGGAGCCGTCCGCTGCAGAATAAACTCCTCCCAATCCAGCATAGAGTTTCCTGCAGGTATAAACAAAACAATCACTTCTCTATAGATCGTTCAGAAACCCAAATATTATGAGGCGTTGTAATAAATATGAAGTTATGTCTGTTATTATAGCCATAATAATGCAGAAACGCTTTATGCACTACATCATCTATGATGCACATTTCAGTGTTTAGTGGACACCTGAGCATAACCTCCACTTTCCTGGGAAGATGTTCCACCAGATTTTGGAGTGTGTTTTTGGAGATCATGGTTTAAAGCTCTAAAGCAGCAGATCTTCCGCTCCAACACCATGTAAAACATATCCTCATGCTGGAACGGGTTTGCGTCTCCTAGTTTACGCAAAGGGAAAATTTCACGGTTCTGCATCTAAAGACGTTTAATACAATCGTGTGCCTTCAAGATTGTGTAGACACTGTAGTACAAATGGCTGGGGAGAAAACAGGTCTCCCAATACTTTTGACCCTAGTGTGTATCTTCAGAGTGTGAGCAGATAGTAGCGTGTGCATCTGGAATCACTCTGAGGTCCAGTTATCATAGAGTAACTCATCAGTGTCTCCTGAATCTTTTTTGTGTTGTTTTTCCACCCCAGACGGTAAAATGCACACACCGACCGCCCCGAAAGGCTCCACAGAAGTGATGGTAGAAGCCGAGCTGAGCGGAGGGGACGGAGATGCCGCGTGGCAACATGCCCAGCTGTTCAGACAAAGTTTGAAGGACATTGAGACGTCCTCGTTTGAGATTCTTGTTGAAATGGAGGAGGCTAAAGTGTAGTGTACTTCAGCTTTTGGTTTCTGGGGGGATTGGGATCTGGGAAATCCAAGCACAGTCTCACTTTTTAAAAGATGCGCTACTCATTAGAAGAGTCTAGATTAAATACGAGATAGAAAAGTGCTGTATAATTCTAGTTGTTATCAATGGGGACGCATCAGTACTACTTTTGATATCCAATAGCAGAACTCTGTATCTGGTCTCCTGTGAATCGTCTTCAGGGCGAGCGGAAGCGTTCTAGGACGTGTGTAACTGTAACAAATGATGTGAACTGATCGTTTGCCAATAACGTGTAATGATCAATACCTCCACTGTGTCAAACCTTTTATGGATCATTTTCTGTGGGGACGTGCGAGACTCTGACCTTGGCGCGTTTCTGTTTGTGGAATCGTCCTTTTGTTTTAATGATTTTATTAAACAAATTGTACAAGTGTCCAGAATATTATTTCACGTTGAACTCCGTGACCTCGCCACATCAACAAGTCTCTCAGGGGTTCTCTCTAGGTGTCTGTGACTTTATATCCGTCTTTTTCTTTCTTTGTGCATCTGTCTGGGTTTCTTATTGCAGTTCTCTCTCTGTAGATTTTTCTGTACCCATGTCTGTGTCTCTGTATCTGTCTTTGTGCATAATCTGTGTCTGCCTGTAACTTTATCTGAATCTTGTGCATCTGTCTGTGTCTCTGTCTCACTTTATAACTGCCCATTGGTCACCCTGACTGTAACTGTGTGTGTCAATGTCTCCATCTGTCTTCATGTATCGATCTATTTATCTACACACACACTATATTGCCAAAAGTTTGTGGACACCTGGTCGTTGGTATGAGCTTTTTGAGCATCTCTTTCCACATTTAGACTCAATATGCTCTTCTAATTCTCTCCACACTTCTGGGAAGATGCTCCATTAGATTTTAAGAGTTTTCCTGGGGACAGATGTGTTTATCAGCCACACAGGTGTTTATAAAGTCAGGTACTGTTGTAGGTGAGAAGGTGAGGAGGCCTGGGGTGCAGTCAGTGTTTACATTCATTCCAGATGTGTTCAATAGGGGTGAAATCAGAGCTCTCTATCTATCTATATATATATATATATATATATATATATATGAGGCGTTAATTGTTTTTTACCTAGTCGCCGGCTCCTCGCATTTCCTTCCTATTGGTCGACTCGTGAGCGCCTCGCTTTCTCTGCTCCTCTCCTATTGGTGGACTTGGGGTGTGCTGCTCTGCTATTGGTCGGTAGGTAGTTTGGGGGGCGGATCCCTTTTTGGGACCGTGTTCCGGACGGAGCACCGCAGCGCCACTGTTCTTGTTTGTGAATGAAAACCCGGTGTCGGTGTTCCTGATCCCCGCGCTACACCTGAGGGGGTGAAACACACACACACACACACACACACATACTCCTCGCGTTTAACCTGTACTACAATGTAATGTAAACATCAGGCGCGCGTGTGTGTGTGAGTGTGAGAGAGAGTGAAAGTGTGTGTGTGTGTGTGTGAGTGAGTGTGTGAGAGAGAGAGAGAGAGGGAGAAACACACAGCGCTCAGGCCTGCTCCTGTCCCGCGGCTCGATTCTAACAATAGCCGTAGTGCGCTTCACTTGTCGGGGGAAAGTCTCTCCGCGCCCATGTGAGTCCCGTCCGAGCCCCGCACTCGTGTCTCCTCCGGCCGGCCGGCGCACATGGAAGGCGGTTTCACGCCATAACTGCGTTAAAAGGGACGAGGAAACACTGCTCGGGTTTAACACCTCGGAGAGACAATAGGAGAAAATGTCTCACAGCGGTGCAGGAAGCGGAGCGCTGAACTGGGTGGTGAGTAAAAATACAACCTGGTCATGTTGCTGAAGGTGTAATAAAGGTGTAATAAGTGTAATAAAGGTGTAATAAGTGTTATAACCCGTGTGTGTGTGTGTGTGTGTGTGTGTGTGTGTGTGTGCGCGCGCGCGCGCGCTCTCTCTGAGGTAACTTAGCCTCTTGCTAGCATGTAGTATGATGCTAGTTTAGTGATTACAAAGAAAGCTGCTGAAAATCGCTTTATATGCAGCGTTATATCGCGGTATAGCGTTCATTTTCATTTTCTAAAATATAATTTCCTCACACAGGTTAGTTTCCGTTTGTTTTTCAACGCGTATTGTTATTAATTTTACTCAGATGCTAATAAGCTTAGCGGCGCTCCTTTTGTTTAGAGTCTCACTGGAGCACCGGGTGCACACCCCCCCCCCCCACACACACATTTCTTTATTATATTTTAATCTAATTATTTTACAATACAATTAAAATGAGAACTGATTATGAATGAAATGTTACAAATTAAATACGTGTTTTGATTGTAAAGATCGTCGGAATGTCAGAAATCCTGGACAGTGTGTGTGTGTGTGTGAGAACGCCGAAAAACAATATAATATGCAAAGGGTTTTATTATTAAATCTAAAACTTTCTTTAACTAAAATAAATCTCAGAGAGCTGTAAAACACTAAACACCTTCGTTTGTGTAGTTATTGTGTGATCTGTTTATTAGCGATACACACAGGAGCACGAATCTATAATAAAAACTCACAATTAATTTGTATAGCACTTCGTCCCAAAATCTGATTTTACAGAGATCAATAGTTTATAAAGTTGTACGAAATATAGAATTATACGTTTATCCCTAATTAGCGAGCGACTGTGGTGAAGGAAAACCGGCCCGAGAGTTCACGAGGATAAACCCGGAGAGGAACATCATCCTCATCTTCGTTGCAGTTCTGTCATTGTCGATGTGTGACGTTCGATCATGGACTGATCCGTTGTAGAAGATTTTTCTAAATCAAATCCAGTCCGAAATTCATCCTGAAAGTTCTTGAGTTGCTCAGTAACTACATGGAGCTTTAAATTGGTCACGTGGAAACATCCTCAGCTGCACTCTTTTCTATCTGAAGAGTTCTCCATCCTGAAGTAGGACGACGGGATAAATCGAAAGAAAAAGAGACACGAATAAAAATGATTTAACATCGTTATTGTTACCCGAAAGTTTAAGACACTGTACATTGTGATCAGGGTGTAGGTAGAGACGGAACATTGGCTCTGATGTGTCGATAAACGACACTGCTTCGACGTTATGTATAATAGTGATATAATACGCACGTTATTGCGTGTTACACGGGCCCGGTCCACGGAAGAATTTCCTCACGTGAAAGATTGTCGAGATCTGTGTTACACCATCCAGTGAAAATCTTGTGCATATCTCTCTAAATCCTCCAAGCATTATTTATCTCATATATGTATTTATAGGATGGAAAGAAACACAAAAAAAAAAAAGATGCAAAATTGTACACTACACGTGTATAAAGTTATAATAGTGCAAATGCACAAAAACAGAAGTGTGTGCATGTGTGGAGTGTGTAATGTAACATCATAGAGCGCCATAAAGTCCTGCAGAAGAAGATCTGGTCCAGAGGTAGTCTGGATGGGATCGTTTTCAAAAGAGCCAATGCATGTACGTGTACGTTTTTTTTTTTTTGGAGAACTCGACACTCGAGGATGTGAAGAGGCAACGGAACTACTCATAAAGACACACTGATCACGTTGGAGTGATTTTCTAATCCGGTTCACTGCTATGCACTAATCAGTGAAGGCGTGATATTGACTGATGATGTCAGATGATACGTGAGAGTGTGTCCTGGAATTATACATACACCTGGAATTTGAGATACACCATATTGTGCATGTCGAACCTTAAAGTCCACCCAAGATCTTCTTCACAGACTCCAACAACGGCTTCACGAAGCTTGATTTGTGCACAGGATCCTCATGCTGGACCAGTGATTGGAGAGGAACATATTTGAAATGTAGATATCATGGTGGTGCACAGCTCAGGTTATTGTGTCTACTCGTGTCTGCGTGGGTTTCTTTCACGTTATCTGGTTTCTTCCCTAAAACATGTCTGTAATTTGATTTAGTCGCAAAAAGTCATGGAAGCATGTCTAATACTGTTCTCATCGTCACAACAGACCCTCTTTGATAAGAACAATGGCACCAAAAGAGAGGAGGCGAACGGCGAGGGCGGGAAGAGCGAGATGTCCAAGAAAGAAAGCTCCAAGAAGATGTCGGTTGAGCGCGTGTACCAGAAGAAAACTCAGCTGGAGCACATCCTTCTCCGCCCGGACACCTACATCGGCTCTGTGGAGCCGGTCACTCAGGTGAGGCCCAAGTTCTACAGCGGCTACGAAACTAAACACAGCTTCTGATTGTGATACGTAATTAATGTGAGATTATCGCACGCTCATTTCACGCTGTACTTCCAGCAAATGTGGGTTTTCGACGAGGACATTGGGATGAACTTGCGAGAGATCACGTACGTCCCTGGACTGTATAAAATCTTTGATGAAATTCTTGGTAAGTCCATGTTACATCCAATATTAGTTACCTTAAAAGGTTCACCATACGTGTATTATAAGGTATAAAGACGCTATAGCGCCTCATAGAGTCCAGTATGCTCTTCTATTACCAGTCTGCTTTGCTTTGATTCCAGAAGGTGCACTTGGCTTACATCATCAAAGCATTTTTTTATATTAATATGAGCAAATAAGAAGATTATTGGACCGATTCCAGTATCATTAGTCAATTTTGGTTTCACTTAGATTTATTGTTTAAATCAGGGGTCTCACGTTTTTTTTTTCTGTGAGGGCCACATCATTTTTTTTTTCTTTAACAGGGGGCTGGTCGGTCTGTAACAGAGCGGAGTGACTAGCAGTATTATTATGGAGATTTTAATATGATTTTAAATGTATTATTATGCCTCCTAATGCTAGATTGATTTATTATTTTCTTCTGCACTGTACAGACAAATAAATCAAGATATATCGCTAATTTAAAGAGCATTATTACTGTCATAATGACATTTTTTCATATTCACTGCTATTGAAATCAAAACATTTAATTATACATATGCATATGTTTGCTGGGTGAAGCTAACAAATTATTAGGCTACGTTAATAAATAGAGGTGGATTTTACCAATAGCGATAGCTAGGCTGAATCGTACTTTTTTGATAATCGATTAATCAATAATAATTGGATACAGAAAAAACACTCCATTTAAAATAGTACTGAAATTTATATATATGAAAAAAATTCTGAATCATGAAAATGTGCTAACGGAAATAATAATAAAATTTTATAAAAAAAATTTATATAATAAATATAATTATATCATTAATAAATTGTAAATAATAAATATAGCGCTCTCCGTGCAGCGCGCGGTCTCGCGTGTAAAAACAAACAGCACGTGGCATCAGTGATTCGCCTCTAGAGGCCGCTCTTGGGCAGAAGCCAGAAAAAACTAATTTAATTAAGCAATTAAAATGAACTAAGAGACATTTTAGTTTAAAGGTAACCTTTATTATGAAATACAGCTATGACCCCTGGTGTAGGATGTATTTATAGTACAGTCCCAACTTTTTATAAACCAACGATCGAAATTAAAAAGCCGTCTCTATTCTTCGCCACGAGGTAAAAAATAAATCTGTGCGCTCTACAGAGACAATTATTCTCGAATAGAACTGTCTCCGATCGGTGTTACGCCTAATGACACGGTTTATTCATGGATCCAGATTTATCCTCGTTTTTCTTTGCTCCTCACAGTCAACGCGGCCGACAACAAGCAGCGAGACAAGAACATGAACAGCATCAAAATCACCATCGATCCGTGAGTGCCTTTTTTTTGTTCCCCCTCCATTCTCCTCGAGAAGCTGAAGCATTTCAAGCGAACATCCTACCACTTAATGAATCATCTCGCGAGGTCGCTCCCTCGTTCCCTACGCTCTCGTGCTAAATAAATAAAGACAGCTTGCCCGTGTTGCAGCGCTACATTAAGGCAGATTGTTGTTTCTTTCTTCATCGTGTTTGGAAGTGTTTTTGCAGCAGGGAGCTATTCAAATGTCCACTGATCCTCCTCTTATTGTTGTTTGTTTGTTTTCCCCCCTCGGAACAGAGCGTATCAGGATGGCATGTGGGCTTCCCACAGGCTCGTTATACTCGCAGAACGAATCTCCTTTACCGCAAAGAGACCGTGCTGTTGTTTCTTTCTCTGCGCCGTGCCGCTTCTGCAAACAGTGTTAAGGCTTACACCGTAATTTATGAGCAAAAGTTTTCGGACACCCGACTTTCCCATTCATGTCTGGTTCTTCTCCAAACTGTTACCACAAAGTTTGAAGTACACAATGCCTTCGAATGCAGGAGCATGAAATTGTTCTTTCATTTCAACTAGGAGACCCAAAACCTGTTCCAGCATGACAATGCCAGATCCATAAAGATATGCTTTACATGGGTTGGACTGGAAGATCTCCAGCTGTATAGCTCAATCCCTACTGAGCATCTTTGGGTCGATTGTGAACACTGAATGCACCCCAGACCTCCTCACCTTCTCACCTACATCAGGACCTGTGGCTTAATAAATCACCACAACCACACTCTAAAATCTAGTGGAACACCTTCCCAGAAGATTGGAAGTTATTATAACAGATGGTCCAATCTTGTGGCCAGGTGTCCACTCCCATTCAGGGTTTTGTGCAGGCTGAGATGTGTTTCTTCTAACCTCTTTTTATCCATGAGGTGTTTCACCCGAAGATCTTGTTCTCCACCACTCTGTCTGAAAAATCCCAGAAGATCTGCGGTGTCTGGAGAACTCAGACCAGCCCATATGGCAGCAACATATTTTCGACCCCAAGCTCCTGACTTGCAGCTGCACGTTTTTTTTTTGTTCATTGCATCGATGCCATGTGAATAACTGCACGAATACGCAGGTGTGCAGGCGTTGCGGTTAAAACGGAGACTGATTGTTGAACAAAATAAATAAATACGACCAGTTCGAAGGCTCCCTGCTTTATAAATAACGGCTAAACTCAGGAGAACGCCAGAGTGCAAAACGTTCCCAGGTGGTTAAAAAAAGCTGTAGACGAGAAGCACGTTAATGAACACATTAGATATTTAGCTGAGCAGTTTCTCATCCTAGAGAGGGTGATATGAAGGAGGAACGTACCAGAGGGAGACAAATAAGGAGCTGATGGCATGCAGACTAGTCATTTCACCTTCATAATGCGTCAGCCAACCATGTCTTGCACACACACACACGCGCACACACACACACACACACACACACACACACACACACACACACACACAACACAAACAAATCAGCATATTATCCTCACCCACACACCATCTTATTTACCCCCCACTATCCTTCTCACGATGCCTGTAACTCTCTCCTTCCTATCTAACGTGTGTGTGATTTCGTATAGTGAGTCCAACACTATCACCATATGGAACAACGGCAAAGGAATCCCCGTGGTGGAGCACAAAGACGAGAAGATGTACGTCCCCGCTCTGATCTTCGGACATCTGTTGACCTCCAGCAATTACGATGACGACGAGAAAAAAGTCACAGGTAACGCGCTGCATCGCAAAACAGCAGGCTGTTAAATAATACACGTTATTCGTGCCGCCGTCTTCAGGACGTAAACATATCCAGGTGTTAGAATGGCCAAGTCAAAGTCCAGACCTGAATCCAATGGAGAATCTGTGGAAAGAACTGAAAACTGCTGTTCACAAATGCTCTCCATCCAACCTCACTGAGCTCGAGCTGTTTTGCAAGGAGGAATGGGCAAAGATTTCAGTCTCTCGATGTGCAAAACTGATAGAGACATACCCCAAGCGACTTACAGCTGTAATCGCAGCAAAAGGTGGCGCTACAAAGTATTAACTTAAGGGGGCTGAATAATTTTGCATGCCCAATTTTTCAGTTTTTTTATTTGTTAAAAAAGTTTGAGATATCCAATAAATTTCGTTCCACTTCATGATTGTGTCCCACTTGTTGTTGATTCTTCACAAAAAATTACAGTTTTATATCTTTATGTTTGAAGCCTGAAATGTGGCAAAAGGTCGCAAAGTTCAAGGGGGCCGAATACTTTCGCAAGGCACTGTATAATAATTTAATATTCATATATTAATTCTCTATATAGATAAAAGTCCTTATCGAACACCCCATTCCACATTTAGTCCCCACTTTCTGTGGAGATTCATTCAGCCAGTCTGGTGCTGATGTAGGTGAGGAGGCGAGGAGGTCTTGGGGTGCGGTCAGCGTTCCATTTCATCGCAAAAGTCCAAATGGAACACAGGGTTTTAAAAGCTCTATAGCGAGAGATCTTCCTCTCCAACCCATGTAAAGAATATCTTCATGGAGCTGGGTGCTTTGCACACAGGTGCATTGTCATGCTGGAACAGGTTTTGGGTCTCCTAGCTCAAGTGAAGAAGATTTATGACTTCTAAAAAAATTGTGTACCTCCTGCGTTGAGGTCGTTCGGAGAAGAACCGCACATGGATGGACCCTAACCAATACTTTGGTCCATGTGGAATGGGATGTTCAAAAAAAGCACAAGCAAATCCTACGGTCAGGTGTCCACAAACATGTGTAATTTAATATAATATAATTATTGAATTATAATTTGTGTAGCAAAAAAAACGGTCTGTGTCGAGTAATCAGTATTCAGTACATCTCGTAGTCTCATACCTGTCGTCTTTCAGCCTGGACCCCTACACACACACACACACACACACACACACACACACATTAAATTTGTACGTCTTATCTGTGTCGTACAGGTGGAAGGAACGGCTACGGCGCTAAGCTCTGTAACATATTCAGCACCAAGTTCACAGTGGAAACGGCCTGCAGAGAGTACAAACACAGCTTCAAACAGGTACCGGAAAAGCCACATTCCTCTGAAATATACATTTTACCACGAGAATAGACGTGTGATGGAATGACGGGGTTTTATATGAATTTGATAGGGTTGTGCGACTTGCTAAGGTGAGTGCGGTGTGTGAGATTATCATGGGTTCGCACAGGTATCATCTATGTGGTGGTGAAATGAGGTCGGGTTTTCACTCACAGGTTCCTGGTGGTCTTCAGTTAATATTTTTTTTTACACCAGATTGGAATTGACTGTTGATTTTACTATTAAAATCTGACTCTCTGTTTCACGAACTATCATTATGGATTTTCGAGTGACCTTCCGACGCCGTGGCGTGTTTTGAAATGATCTTTTGTTTTGTGCTCTCCAAGACATGGCAGAACAACATGACGAAAACCAGCGATGCAAAAATCAAGCACTTTGAAGGGGACGACTTCACGTGTGTCACGTTCCAGCCTGACCTCTCCAAGTTCAAGATGGACAAGCTGGACAAGGATATCGTCGCTCTGCTGACGCGCAGAGCCTACGACGTAGCCGGGTCATGCAGGGGCGTCAAAGTCATTCTCAACGGCAAGAAGCTGCCCGTAAGTCTCAATGCTCCTCATGAAGGACATCAGATTCTGGGAACTGTATTATATAGATCAGCCATGACCTTGTGTTTAACATCAGACGTCGACACAGCGCTACTTTTATACTTTATAAAAATAACACTGATCTTTAACTATCCATTTCCAGTGTAGTCCTTCATTCATAAACCCTGCATGCTAATTAGGTACTCTAAATTATCAGCATGTTTCACATCATACTAAGCTGTCAGCCCCTGGTTACGTCTGATCCGAATGAAGTCGATGCCTCCAGCTTATTTTATTTCATTTTACAGCAGCAGAAAAACGTAAATGTTTGGATAAGTGACATGACTGAAACATCTGCAGCTGGAGACTGTGGTTTTATCATTTCCTTTATGGGTGAAAACAGTCTTGTTTCTTAATAATTCATCACAGTAGGCAGCAGAGCACAAATTCTAACAGTTATTACTACTACTACTAATAATAATAACAATCCAGATGGCATGAATAGAATGTATAGTCTCTTACAGGGCCACATAGAAAGAATAAAAATGTTTGTTTGTATTTTATTTCCCTATTTCGACGTTTGTAGTATAAAGGGTTTTTTTTTGTTTATATTTTTTTTATGACCGTTCCTGCCTACACGAATTTCCTACACGTATATTTCAGTCTGTTTTTTTCTACCCGTCAATAAATGTAAATATTTTTATAAATTATTTTTAAATATTTTTATTGAAAACAAAGAACAAAAGCTCATCATGGCCGTTACAAAGTCAAGACAAAACAATTTCCATAAATTCATTTTAAATACAGTCTCACACTCACTCACCTCAGTGGTATGTGTACACAATCCATTTATCTAAAAGCTTAATACATTTTCCCGAAATTAAGTCTAACAATAAATGTAAGTTTTATAAACGAAAAACCGCAATAAACGGACGCCACCCAAAAAAAAGCTATTTTATGTATACGGTACTGTACTGTATTAACATTTTGCTTCATTTTATAATTAATAATAATATTTTTATTAATAGATTCCATTATTTCAAAATAAAACTCCATGAAAACAATTCCCTATAAGTGTTTTGGTCTATCGTGCGCTCCTCGAGAGGCCGGGAAAATCAGCCAAACGAATTATTTATGTGGCAAATGCAATTCCGCGATGAAAAGCGGGGGATTACTGTAGTTCATTTACGATTCCCAACCATTCGTCGCTCGTTGGAGAATCAAGGAGCCATTTTGGTCTTGTGGCTTTCTGTCTGCTTGCTAAAAGTATTTTTAATACGTTTTAGGTATTTTTCCGTGGTACGATGTAATAAATGAAAAATCCCACCCCTAATATTTTTCCAATTTCCGCTGGGTTGTATTCTTGAGAATGCCCAGAAAATATGGATAGGATTATCCTCTGAGGTTCCACGTCACCTCCAACAAAGGTGCAGGTTTTTGCTGTTAATTTGGGATTTATTAAGAATCTTCTTCAATTCTTCCATCTAAACTATATCATATATACTGTATCATATAATGTGTATTATAATAATAACATAGTAATGCACATTATTGCGTTTAGTTATGTGCGTAACTTGTAGCGTGAGTTTTGGGGGCGCTGGTATAGAGATTTTTTTAACGTTTATGTCTTCAGTGTCAGTTGTATAAGAACAATAAAGCACTTTGGATTTTTTTTTGGAAGTTTATTCCTCGTTTTTGGATTTATTTATTTCCGAATTGCATGTTGTGTGTGAGTGAGGAAATAATCATCTACCCGGATTTTCCACATCGTGCGTCTCCGCTCACAGGTGAATGGCTTCCGCAGCTACGTGGATCTGTACGTGAAGGACAAGCTGGACGAGACCGGCGTGGCTCTGAAGGTAGTGAACGAGGTGGTGAACGAGCGCTGGGAGGTGTGTCTGACCATGAGTGAGAAGGGCTTCCAGCAGATCAGCTTCGTCAACAGTATCGCCACCACGAAGGTAGCCGGAGCTCTAAACGATATGACCATAAAATATTGATATCGTGATGTGAATGATCGATGTCTCGATACGATTTATTTTACCAGCCCTGTGGGCCAGGATATCATTTTCACTGCCTCTTTTGACAGGGTGGTAGACACATCGATTATGTCGTGGACCAAATCGTGTCAAAGCTCATCGAGGTGGTGAAGAAGAAGAATAAAGCAGGAGTCTCAGTAAAACCATTCCAGGTTTGGATTTCGAATCATACCACGAGTATTGAGATGTTCGGGCACATTTTGGATCGTGATTGATTTAAAATCATGCACAGCACGATGATGATGAAGAAATCAATTTCGTTTCAGGTCAAGAACCACATTTGGGTGTTTGTGAACGCTTTGATCGAGAACCCGACCTTTGACTCTCAGACTAAAGAGAACATGACTCTCCAGACCAAAAGCTTCGGCTCTAAATGCGCTCTCTCCGAAAAATTCATAAGAGCGGTAAGGCATCGTTTGATAATGAGGTTGAAAACCATTAGCTTCATTAAGTTTGTACATGATGCTGGACAAACACACGTGCAATACTGAGTGTAATTAGCTGTCAGTAACCACTTTCTTATTGCTGTTCAGGCTACTAACTGTGGCATCGTGGAGAGCATCCTGAACTGGGTGAAGTTCAAGGCTCAGATCCAGCTGAATAAAAAGTGCTCTTCAGTCAAGCACAGCAAGATCAAAGGCATCCCTAAACTGGATGACGCTAACGATGCTGGTGAGTTCAGACAGCTTGTGTGTTTTGTGAACGGATGCTGGGACATATGGTGGTGTGAAGCCGTTCTTTCTTGAAGGCACTTTGTCTTCTCTTACAATTCCTGAATATTCACAGTCGAGTATACTGACTTTAAATAATAAGGATTTATATATATAAATATTTAGCATTTGATTTATCAATAACCCTTTGCCCCCTCATCTTGGTGACGTTCTGGACCGTTTCTTAGGTGGGAAGCACTCGTCTGAATGCACTTTGATCCTCACTGAGGGAGACTCCGCCAAATCTCTGGCCGTCTCCGGGCTGGGCGTAATCGGGCGAGACCGCTACGGAGTGTTTCCTCTAAGAGGCAAAATCCTCAACGTGCGAGAGGCCACGCACAAACAGGTGAGCCAAGGTACCGTGATTGTCAGCATATAGATTTAGATCCGGAATAATCGAGCAGAAGAAAGCACCCTGTAACAACATCGGAAGAACCAACAGAAGGGGGCACTATATAAAATCACTAAAAATTTAATCGTGTGAAGTACACGAAATTCATGGATCGGTGCATACCTCGCTTTTGAAGTCACGTTTTAGTTCGATTTTGATACAGTTTGGGGGAAGAAACAAAAAAAACAAGCGTTCCATTCGTTAGACCCCATTTGTGGAACACACGTGTATATAAGTGTGTGTTTTACATTGAATGTTTAAATTATCGGAATAATTGCATTTAATTCTATTCGGTACACGTGCACTGAATCGAAAGTCCTGCACCGTAACGGTTCGATACGAATACATGTATCGTTCTCACCCTAGTAAAGATTTATCACCCTATAGAGGTGTAGAAAGACAAACAGGACTAATGATATGTATATAGGAATGTGTTTATGATTACAGCAGCAGGTTTACAGTATCTGTGAAATGAAGGTTCATGACAGTGGAAAGTGAGAATAAAGGAGTAAAAAAAGTGTGTTATATTGCGCTAAGGCACTACGGCATGGCGTCATTGTATTGTTCGTTCTTTTTCAAAGATCATGGAGAACGCAGAAATCAACAACATCATCAAGATTGTTGGCTTGCAGTATAAGAAGAGCTACGATGACGCGGATTCCCTGAAATCTCTACGCTACGGCAAAATCATGATAATGACCGATCAGGTGCGTTACATCTCAAACACGTTATCTTTAAAAAAAAAAGATTTCTTTAGGATTACAATTTTTTTTTGTGGTTAGGATCAGGACGGCTCGCACATCAAGGGCCTGCTCATCAACTTCTTCCACCATAACTGGCCGTCTCTTCTGAAGCACACCTTTCTGGAGGAGTTCATTACCCCGATTGTCAAAGTACGAACCGTCGTATTCCGCAACTCGAGTGTTTCACGTGTGTTCCGGTTTCAGCTTTGATATCGATTATGCTTTGTGCGCAGGCCACGAAGAACAAACAGGAAGTTCCCTTCTACAGCATTCCAGAGTTTGAAGAGTGGAAGAAGCAAACGGAGAACCACAAAACGTGGCATATAAAGTACTACAAAGGTTCGTTTTTGTTTTTTGTTTTTATTCCAATAAATCGGGCTTTAACAAAATTCCGCATGTCGACGAATCCTGCGATTAATTAACAATGCGTGCGATGCAATAGGTTTGGGTACCAGCACGAGCAAAGAGGCAAAGGAGTACTTCGCTGATATGGATAGACATCGGATTATGTTCAAGTACGGAGGAACGGAGGACGACGCCGCTATTACTTTGGTAGGTTTCGAGGTTGGAATTGACACGGTGCAAAACAGTCTCTATGTAAAGAAATGGTAAAGAAACAGGAAATGGTTGCTCAGTGGTTAAGGCTCTGGGATACTGATGGGAAGGTCAGTGTTCAATCCCCAATATCTCTAAGATGCCATTGTTGGGCCCTTGCGCGAGGCCCTTAACCCTCAGGGTTCCTACGCATTTTTGGAAAAGTATGGAAAAGTGTGAAATCTCCGCAAAGGCTGTGTTTACATTGCACTGTTTTAGAATTGCAGTTTTAATAAAACGCTGTGGTTTTGTGTTAATTTGTTACCGAGCTCCCGAATCAACAACCTTCAAGCGATTAATTATTTAGTAATTGAACAGGATACATCAGAGATTGTAGCGTAACGCATGCTATAGTCGGAATTTAAAATCGCTATTTCAGATGTGAAATATGCACAAAGATGCATTTTGATGTCTTAGAGGAAGCACATGACAGTCTTCGCCCCTCCTGATTGGTTGCTGTGATCGGTAGGAGTTGGCTGTGACTAAATTATGGACTTTCAAAACATGGACGTAAATGTCGATCTGTAATGAGTAAGCAGAAGGAAACAGTGGCTTTTAAAAATCTTTTTGTGAGTTCAGTATGATAGTTCAGACGTGGTAAAGATCTTAAAGTGGTAAAGACAATAGTCTCTATGAAGATAATCATCGCCGTCCTTTACCTGTTTGTCTCCTCCGTTAAGGCTTTCAGCAAGAAGAAGACAGATGACAGAAAAGAGTGGCTCACTAACTTCATGGAGGACAGGCGGCAAAGGAGGATGCACGGTTTGCCCGAGGTAAGACATTCCAAACCCTGTCCAGGTGTTCATCACACACCTCACACAAATTCAGGCAAAAAAAAAAAGAAAAGTTTTATCCACACCGGAGCATAACATTGTGTGATTTTCCAACATCCCATTTCCTACATTTTTTCTTATAATATCCTCCATCCTTCTTATCTAGAAAGATGTTCCAGTAGATTTTGTGGCGATTTCCTGGGGTGCAGTCAGTGTGAAAAATTTACCCCGAGTAGAATTTAAAGCTCTGTACTCAGGTCCTTTGACCATATGGTTTATGAAACAAGCCTGTTAAACAAAATATCATTCTCAAGCATGAAGAAACCACGCTGAGAAGATGTTTAATATGCAGGATTTATTTTTATTTTTCATTTTATTTGTGGACCTGTCAAGATAGTTCTCCAGGTAATGAGAATTGAGATGATCAAAGCTCTCTTAGTAAAAATTATTTGTGTGTGTGTGTGTGTGTGTGTGTGTGTGTGTGTGTGTGTGTGTGTGTTGCAGCAATTCTTGTACGGCACCGCAACTCGTCACTTGTCCTACAACGACTTCATCAACAAAGAGCTGATCCTCTTCTCCAACTCCGACAACGAGAGATCTATTCCATCCCTCGTCGATGGTGCGTCTGTGTGTGCGTGTGCGTGTGTGTGTGTGTGTGTGTGTGTGTGCGTGTGTGTGTGTGTGTGTTTTAAATTTGCAATGTAATTATAATACTAATAATGAGCATGAAAGGCCATGAGTACAAACTGTGCTATCTTACCACTTGTATAAAGGAAGTAAGTGTGTGTGTGTGTGTGTGTGTGTGTGTGTGTGTGTGTGTGTGTGTGTGTGTGTGCAGGTTTGAAGCCGGGCCAGAGGAAGGTTCTGTTTACTTGCGTGAAGAGGAATGATAAGAGAGAGGTGAAAGTGGCTCAGCTGGCTGGCTCAGTTGCAGAGATGTCTGCTTACCATCACGGCGAGGTGTGTGTGTGTGTTTGTGTATGTGTGTGTGTGTGTGTGTGTGTGTGTGTGTGTGTGTGTGTGTGTGTCTGCACGCTGTCTGGTTAATCGGCACCGATAGTTGATTGCTAAAAACTATTGGCAGAAATCCATAACGATTTTTCTGGTTTCTTCTTCAGCGGCCTGTAGAGGCAAATCACATACTGTTTGTTTTTACACGTGAGCTTGCGTGCTGCACGGCGAGCGCTATAATATATTTATTACTTATAATTTATTAATTATATAATTATATTTGTTATATACTTATATTTATTTCATTTAGCACGTTTTAATGATTCTGTACTGTTTTTTAATTTCTTTTTTTGGTAATAAATTCAATACTATTTTACATGAAGTGTGTGTTTGCATCCGTATTAAATTAAAAAACGGTTGTTAAATCGGTTATTGGCAAGTACTATCCAACATGGCTACCGGTAAAATCAACGTTAACGGTATAACAGCCACGTTATAGTCTTGTTCAAGGTTGTTCATTTCTTCGTTTCAAGAATGTTTCCTGTTTGGGCTTCTTTTTGTATTTGGAAAGCCATAGGAGATGTTTGGGTCGTAAATGCATTTTTCTGCATTTACCAAATCGTGTCCTTATAAATATAAATACCTTATCATCACCAGCAAGCTCTGATGATGACCATCGTGAACTTGGCTCAGAACTTCGTCGGCAGCAACAACATCAACATTCTGCAGCCCCTGGGTCAGTTTGGTACCCGCATCAACGGAGGCAAAGATGCAGCTAGCCCTCGTTACATCTTCACCATGCTCAGGTTTGTTCGTCTGTGAAGAGTGTTCTTTAGATCTAAGGTTCTCAGCTTTGGGTTCTCACACTCGTGTGGAGTTAGATTGTGTTTTTTGTTTTTTTTGTCAGACAGCAAAAATTAAGCGATTTATTAGAAATTGGACCTGTTTTCTCTGTTCAACAGTCCACTGGCCAAGCTTCTGTTTCCACCCGTGGACTCCAACCTGCTCAAGTTTCTTTATGATGACAACCAGAAGGTGGAGCCAGAGTGGTACATTCCTATAATCCCAATGGTGCTAGTGAACGGAGCAGAGGGTATCGGGACCGGTTGGGCCTGCAAGATCCCTAACTACGACCCACGAGAGATCGTCAACAACATCAACCGCCTGCTTGAACACCAAGATCCTTTGCCCATGGTAAAAGCCTTATTTCACAGATATGAAAGTGTCAGGAAAGGAAGTTCGCTCTAGCTACATTGGTTAGTAGTGATGATTCAAGTTCTTATGGGTTCCTCTTTCTTTTGTCCAGCTTCCCAGCTACAAGAACTTCAAGGGAGTGATCCATGAACTGGGCCAAAATCAGTATGTGGTCAGTGGTGAGGTCTCAGTCCTGGACAAGAACACCATAGAGATCACAGAGCTTCCGATACGTACCTGGACTCAGGTCTGGTCTACATTTCAATTCATATGTTCAGCCTTTACATTATTATAAATAAAGAAAATAAAGACTCCACAAATGTAAGTTAAGACTAAAGGCCAATTTTGGCATGACCCACTTTGTACCCATGTCCTATGGTCCGATTTGAGAAGAAATTTTCCTTCTTTATGCCACATGCAGGCCTATAAGGAGTCAGTATTAGAGCCCATGCTCCAGGGCACGGAGAAGACCCCAGCGCTCATCTCTGACTATAAGGAGTACCACACAGACACCACAGTGAAGTTTGTGGTGCGCATGTCTGAGGAGAAGCTGGCCCAGGCCGAAGCAGCAGGCCTCCACAAGGTCTTCAAGCTACAGTCTTCTCTCACCTGCAACTCAATGGTGAGACCTTTCACACTAAATAAAACACACTCGTGAGCTTATGATGTCATAAAGTTGTCATACCTCAACTGGACAAAGCATTTTTTTTATATATAAACCAGAGCTTTTATGGTATCACTCAGGATTGAATTGAGCTGTTCTGACAAGAGGTCGACCGACAGTGGATTTTACCAATACGTATTTCTAGATTGGACCGTACTTAGTAACGCTCAATTGTACAAAATTACAAAAATAAAAAACAGTACTGAATCATGAAAATGTGCTATTTAAAATAAATATGAATATATTCATAAATACATTTGGCAGACGCCCTTATAAAGAGCGACTTCCACCACATTCATACAACTGAGCAGATATGGGGTTAAGGGCCTTGCCCAGGGGCCCAGAAAAGGCAACTTTGTGTGGCTAGCATTTGAACTCGCAACATTAAAAGAAACTGTATGTAGTGTCAGTGACTCGCCTCTAGAGGCCACTCTCAACAGACGCAACACAGAAAAACTATTGCAGAGTTCCAGCAGTTAACTATCGGTGCAGATTAATCATCAAAACCGATTAATCGATCGACCTCTAGTTCTGACCTTTATTACAGCTCACAAATAGAAGCTTCAAAAACCTCAAAATATATTTCTATACTGTAAACATTACAAAGTTCACTTTGTATGTACATGAATATCGTGTATATGTTCCTCTCTCATAGAAAGGCGCATTTACTTCACTGTGAGTTTTTTTTATTTATTTTATTTTAAATTTACAGGATTTTTTAAAGCACCACAAATGTTTCTCTTCCACGCACAATCATGAGTTTTGGTCTTGTCTTTTCTGGTTTAGTCTGAACTGAATTGTCAAAATGATATCCACTATACAAGTCTCTCTGTGGTGTTCCACATGTGTAGGTGCTGTTTGATCACATGGGTTGTATGAAGCGATACGAATCTGTGAATGATATACTGAAGGAGTTCTTCGAACTGCGCTTGCACTATTACAAACTGAGGAAGGACTGGCTAGTTGGCAGTCTGGGTGCCGAGTCGGCGAAACTCTCCAATCAAGCACGGTTTGTTCTCGAGAAGATCGAAGGGAAACTTTCAATCGGTGAGATACTTTTATTTATATAACAGAGCTTGTTATTTGGATGGATGGAAGGATGGATGGATGGATGGATAGCTAGCTAGCTAGCTAGCTAGCTAGATAGATAGATAGATAGATAGATAGATAGATAGATAGATAGATAGATCTTTATTTGTATTGCATAGTAATGCAGTTTATCACCAGAAGTGCAAATAGTAGTGCAGATAAATATGCAGATTTAAGTACAGCATGTAAATATATATGTAAATATATGTACAGCAAATAAACATAAAGGCTATAGCAGTGAAAAATGTAAAGACACTGTTGAAAAGGTGCAATAAATAAATAATGCTGACGTTATAAACATATAAATTGGGGTATATTTTTTAATAGGTTTACTGTTTAGTCATATCAGTTTAAGTGCAGGCCATAAATCTAATCTAATCTAATCTAATAGACAAGGATATTCATAGGCTGTGTGTCTGATTTAATTCTAGACTATGACACTTTGGTGTTTCCCCATCTGTCATATAATATCAGTGTTTCCTCTCCGTAAATCAGTTTGCTCACAGCGTGTGTGAACATTCTGTCCCCTTAGAGAACAAGACTAAGAGGGATCTGATCCGGATGCTGTTGCAGAGGGGGTACGAATCTGATCCGGTGGCAGCATGGAATAAAGCTCAAGAGAAGGTACAAGACATACACACACAATTAGTGATACATCCTTCATCCTTCGTGTGTTAAAGCACCGGACTTTTCCAGCCGAATTGTGGTTCTTCCTCAAACTTGGAGACACACAATTGTGTAACGGCGTCTTTGGATGCATGAGATTTGTCCCTTTACTTAAAGTAGGAGATTCAAACCTGTTCCAGCATGACGATGCTCTCCTGTCTGGAAGATCTCCTGCTATAAAGCTCTAAACCTTATTGGACACCTTTGGGATGATTTTAGAATGCTGACTGCTTTTGTCCATATATTGTGTACAGACCGATTCAAAATTCCACTCGATCAATTTCTGTCTGCAATTTCATCATTTCAGGCTTTGGAGGAGGAGGATCGTGACGGCAACGTGAGCGACAGTTCAGTCGACTCGGGTTCCTCGTCAGGTCCCAATTTTAATTACATCCTCAACATGCCTCTGTGGTGCCTGACCAAGGAGAAGGTGGACGAGCTCCTCAAACAGAGAGACATGAAGGTACATTGCAACGGGAAAAAATCTTTTAGACGACATTCATCTTGCATGCAGTCTTAAGATTTCTACGACTCTGAAATGAAGGACAATTGCCTATGCGTTTGAACTCTCCAATTTGTAGACACTCCCTAGAAGCCCTGCCCATTTGCAACCATCTCATATAAGCAATCAGAATCGATGTGTTTTTCGTGCTGTAATTTCA
Source organism: Silurus glanis (assembly GCA_014706435.1). Classification (NCBI taxonomy): domain Eukaryota; kingdom Metazoa; phylum Chordata; class Actinopteri; order Siluriformes; family Siluridae; genus Silurus; species Silurus glanis. Next base: position 2,999,252 of record JAAIIK010000077.1, read on the forward strand.
GAAAGCAGAACTGAATGAACTGCAGAGAAAGTTGTCAGAGGATCTGTGGCGAGAAGACCTGGCTGTGTTTATTGAGGAGCTGGACGTGAGTCTTATGGCTTATACATGCATGCTGTATTTTGACTTTAGAGCGGTAGTGTTTTAATGTTCACGTGACTATTATGCGAAATTACAGAGTGCAGAAATTTCATCGTTTTGATCCTAATAGAATTTAAAAAAAAAATGAAAATTATGAGCTTGTTAATATTTCAAATGCTTTTGAACTTTGAATTTCCTGTGATTCAGCGACTGGAGGAGCAAGAGCGAGAGAATAACAGCATGGGAAAAGCAGTAAAACTGGTTAAAGGCAAAGTGGGCAAGCCTAAAGTGAAGAAAACCCAGCTGGAAGAGACACTGCCATCGCCCTTCGGTCGGCGAATAGAGCCTCAGATTACGCTCGCCATGAAAGCTGACGCCTCCAAGAAGATGACTAAGAAGAAGAAGGTTAGAGAGAGAAAGAGAGAGAGATAGTTGTAATAACCAGTTATTTTAAATTCACATTATTTTAAGAATATAAGAAATGCCTTATGTTTTTTTGCACCATTTTTACTTATATTTATATCTACTAAATGTAATGAATATTTATTGTTTTTTTGATTCAACAGTAAACATTTTATGAGTTGAAATGAGTTTGAGTGTGTGTACATGAGTGTGATGTTCCTCCAGCCACTCTATATCTGTATGTACGCGTGCCTTCCAGGGTGATGCGGAAATGTCAGTAAAGGTGGAATTTGACGATGACGGCATGATGGACGCAAATGGTGCAGCAGGAGACAATTCGATGATCTCACCGTCTGGCCTGCCGAACCCCGGATCCAAACCCAAAGCCCCTCGTGTTAAAAGGGAGAAGAAGGAACCTGGTAAGGAATGAAATAACATCACAACACATTCCTTTTCACACCAATCAAGACATTATAATTTTATACAGCATGGTTTCTCCCGATCAGGAGCTCCGAGACAGAAGAAGACCCCGGGTGTAGCGAAGGTCACACCTAAGAAGGGTAAGAAGAGAAACCCCTGGTCAGATGATGACGAAAAATCTGACAGCGACCTGGATGACAGCGAGCAGCCTGTTATTCCCAGAGATACAACTTCCAGGAGAGCTTCAGGTGTGTGTTTACCTTTTTCTCCATCTGCTCGCACTGTAGAATCCTTTTACGCTGAAAGCCAGATGATGCAAGTTAAGTGCAAGTGCTGTGTGAACACATTTCTTCATCCCACACAACTTTCCACTGGCTACCAGGTTTCATCTAAAACAGCTTCTCTTTTCACATTTAGTCTCCATTTGCTGTTATATTAACCTCCACTCCTCTGAGGAGATGTTCCTCTAGATTTCAGAGTGTGTTTCTGGAGATTTGTGTGTCAGCGTTCCAGGGTTGAGATCAAGATCTTAAGGTCCAACCTGTATCTTAAATCTTCATGGAGCTGGCTAAATTCTTTTTTTTGTTTTACATCGCAGCTGCAAAAGCCAAGTACACCTTTGACTTCTCCGAAGAAGAGGAGGACGACGAGGTGGACGCCGACGAAGACCACGATAACGAGCCACCCGCGTCGCCGGTCCGCTCATTCAAGGAGAGCTTCAGCACTGCGCAGAATAACAATGACGAAGAAGAAGATGACGATGATGACATTTTCCCTCCTAAACCAGCAATCACTTCGTACGCGCATGTTTATTTACGTTTAGTCGATTTTCCTTTTTTTTTCTTCTTTCATTCGTTTATATCTCATTTCTAAATGGTTGTATTTGTAGGTCTGCACCAGAAGTCAAGAAGAAGAAGGAGCCAGAGAGCATATTCTCTTCTTCCAAACATACCTACTCGGAGAAGAGCAGTGACGGTGGTGTGTGTGTGTGTGTGTGTTTGTGTGTGTGTGTGTATGTGTATGTGTGTGTGTGTGTGTGTGTGTGTGTGTGTGTGTTTCAGTCCCCAATAGTTTTTATACACTTTTAAACGGGACCAGATTCACATCAGATTTTAAACGTGTCTCGTGTGTGTTACAGAAGCGAAGTCTGACAGTGACGATGACAGGGACGCGACGTTCTCGTCCTACTCCAGCAGCTCAGCGTTCGAGAAAACATCTCCTGCTAAGAAAGGTTAAACATTTATTCTTTTTAAAAAAAAATAGCAGCTGCTACTGCACTTCGTTTCGGACGCTTTGGCTGAAACAGTTGGAACGTTTAATGTAACAAAACATTCAATACACACTCGCTGTTTATTAGGAACACCTGTACGTGGTACAGCTGTTGGTGCCAGATGGGCTGGTTTGGGTATGTTAGAAACCTCCAGGGATTTTTACCCCAAAACAGACTCACACACATACAGAGCGGTCTCTGTGGTTACCTCAGAAAGATTGGAAAAACAAAAACATCCAAAATGTAAGTGGCAGTTCGCCTGGCTGAAGAAAGAGCATTGGAGAAGAAAAGCATCTTAGAAAACATAAGTTGTCCAACCTTGAGGTGGACAGGCTTCATCAGGAAAATACCACATCGGGGTTTCACTCCAAGAACAAATCTGAGATTCAGGCTTCCATTTCCAGATCGGGTCCAATCAGGTTCTACCTTGGCTTCCATCAGGTTCCAACACTTTTTTCATCAAGTTATACATCAAGTTCTACATCGGGTTTCTGAATCTGAAAATAACAGGATCATGAATCTGAAGGTGTAAAAGTGTTCCCTGAGACTATGATATGATGAAGGTGATATGAGCGTTAGTTCCTGCTCTTATTATGCCACATTTTGCGTCATGGTTTCACGATTACTACCATTATTCACGCTTTTCTCGTTTCATATTGCAGTTAAGAAGCCTTCCGAAGCGGCGCCTAAGCCTCGGAAACCTCCCGCCAAACCTAAGAAACCAGACACCTCTGTGTGGGACTCGGACTCAGACACGGCAGCTAAGAAACCCCTGTCTGCTCCATCACTCAAAGGCCCGGGCAAAGGCAGGGGAAGAAAGAGGAAGAATTCTGACTCTGAGGAAGATTACAACCCTGTGAAGAAGACCGGAAAAGCTCCGCCCAGCAAAGTGAGTGGGGACGGGAAAATGATTCTGTAGCTATGATTTATTTATTTATTAGACTTTCCATAAGTGAAGGGATTATTATTTTAATTAAGTTATACAGAATTCATGGCCCCTAATTATAATTTTTTTTTTTATAATTTATACAGTGTAGCACACAAATCACTCAGCAGGTGGCCTTTATTCAGTCACTTTACTGAATTAGACACTCTGGTTTTAATTAAGCCACTCCGATACATTTGAGTCACTCTCACGTTTGAGTCACTGTCACATTTGAGTCACTCTGTTACATTTGAGTCACTCTGTTACATTTGATTCACTGTCACATTTAAGTCACTCACATTTGAGTCACTGTCACATTTGTCACTCTGTTACATTTGAGTCACTGTCACATTTGAGTCACGTTGTTACATTTGATTCACTGTCACATTTGAGTCACCGTCGCATTTGAGTCACTGTGTTTTGTTTGAATTACTTTGTTGCATTTGAATCACTGTCGCACTTGATTTACTTTTTTACATTGGACTCACTTTAGCACTTGAGTCACTGTCACCTTTGACTTTGTCACACTGAGTAACTGTTACATTTGAGTCACTCTGTCTTGTACTAATGTAAAGTGCTGAGCGTTAATGGCAGACGTTTGTGTTTGGGTGCAGAAAATGAAGAAGGCAGCCTCAGACGAGGACGAGAAGGATGTGAACAGGAAGAGTTTCAGCCACCTGGACGCCTCTCGTGACCGGTCAGGACGAGCCAAGAAAGAGGTCAAGTACTACGACGAGTCTGACGATGACGACGACGATATGTTCGATTAGGCAGCTTCCCAGTACACACACACACACACACACACACACACACACACACACACACACATTCGCTTGATACATCTCCTGTCCTTTGTCCTGCAGACTTTTGTACATTTCTTCACCTGCCAGGTTTTTATTTTCTTTGTGACGTTCGGCGCTTTTTACTGTGTAGCTGTTTTACAATTATTATTATTGTTATTATTAATATTATTTTTATTGTTATACAAGGTTTTTTTTATTTTTTTTTTTCATCAATCTGTAATTGTCCTAAGCAGCTTTTAGAATTTTAGACTGCGGTGCTCCAGCACATTTTAAATGTCGAAAAGTTAAGACCCATGTACCTTTTGAGATGAACTTGGAAATAAACATGAACTGTAAAAGTGTTTGTGATCGTCTTTATACAGGTTTATAACAATACCTTATGGTTTCCATAGCAACAGCTGCTTCACAGGGAACTTCACAGTGTAGAAAAAAAGCTACTCAAGTGTGAAAATGACAGATTCTCTCAAGTGTTGTTGTGAAGATGATGTGAAGTTTTCACTAAAAACCTGTTCCATAACATTCGGAAAACCTTTTTTTTGGGGACGTGCAGCACGTCGTCATCACCACCACAGGAAATACAACAAATATCTCCGCACATCTTTATTTTAAAATAAATATATTTTCATTAATTCACCAAAGAGAGATGATGGTAAACAGGATATGGACATCGTTAACGTACAAACAGAAAAAGAAAATGGAGAACTCTGAAAGGGTTTCGCGTCTTTCCGTCCGTCCTGTTCACGTCCAGAAGTCCGTTAGGGTTCGTTCGGTCCTGCAAAATGTTCCAATAACATGACGAAGGCGTGCGATTCGATATTTTTGACTCAAGAATCAACTAGCGGACGATTTGGAAAAGTGACCGTGTTTCGGCATCATGTTCAAAATGTTGGTTTTGAAGAGGAGAGCAGTGGGATGATACGTGTCACGTGTCCATCACTAAATCAATTCTCAGGGCTTCGTTAATTATTACACGGCGTGGCCAAAAACTGGACACCCGACTTTTCCAGTTAATGTGATTCTTTTCCAAACTGTGACCAGTAGGAGGCGCACAAACCTCCTTTGAAAAAAAAAAAAAATTCCCCTTTACTTGAACTATGAAACCCAAAACTGTTCGAGCATGACGATGCTCCTGTGCACAAATCCAGATCCATAAAGATCTGCTTTACATGGTTTGGAAGTTCTTCTGCTACAGAGCTAAAACCCTATTGGGAGGAATGTGAATGTTGACTGCACCCCAGATCTCCTCATCTTCACACCTTCATCAGTACATGATTTTATGAATCTCCACAAGCACACTCAGTGGAACATCAATGGGGATTAAATGTGGAATGTTCAAAGAGGACATAATTTGCTCAGGTGTCCACAAACTTGTCCATAAAGTGTGCATCTGCCCAGAAGGAATATCTAAACCTCTGTTCTTGAGTGACGAGTACGGCGTGTGTATTACATTCAACGTCACACCCAAAACACGATAATCAGTCGTGATGGTCTGGAAGGTCACGCATCTCCAGACACTGAATGAACCTTTACAGAACCTTGGGAAATACTTAGAATGTCAGATGTTGCCTTAATGCTGATCATCATTTCTACATGGATGTGTTCTGATTAGGAGCTGAGGCTTCTGAGGCATGAGGAAGAAAAATAACATTCATGAGCTGTATGACAGAGAGGATGAACGAAGAGGCATCTTGGTGATCGAAGAAAACAAAAACATTAATACTGTAAAATGCAAAATCATTTGAAATCAGTGCAAGTGGAAAAATCTTCAATTCCAGTCACATGTGGTTGAGATATCGATCAGCTTTCCTAAGTTTTCTCGAAAGATCTCGAAAGGTTTCTGAAGTTGTGATTAAAAGTACATGCTATGTGCAAAAGTATTGACTTTTCCAAGCCATATGAGGTTCTGCTACAAACTGTGACCACAAAGATGGAGGCTCCCGTTTGTATAGGACGTCTTCGGACGTGGTGGGACACTAGGAGATGAACCCAAAGTCAGCTGAATGAAGATATACTTTACATGGGTTGGACGTTATGTGAAGATCTCGTGCTATAAACCGCTAAACACTATCGGGATGAATGTGAACGCTGACTGCATCCCAGAACCTCCTCGCTTTCTCACCGACATCAGTACCTAACTTAAATCGAAAAACCCATTCTGGAGAAAATCTTGTGGAACATCTTAAGCTCCACTCCTCTTAGAAGAGCAAATGAAGACTAAATGTGGAATGGGATGCTCAAAAAAGATTCACACAATCTTATGCTCAGGTGTCCACAAACTTTTGTCCGTAGAGTGTGGCTTACAAAAAAAAGAATTTTTAAGTGCTGCTGTCATTTCAGAATCTTGCATCAGGTGTGTGTGTGTGTGTGTGTGTGTGTGTTTATCCAAATGCTCGAGGAGTGAAAACTGTTGTTACACCACCCAAAATACGTCAACACTTTTACTGGAATGAATCCTGAAGTCTGGTTTGGTGAACGTTCTCCACGAGTCTCTCTGGGTTTTATCTGGAAAACCGGTATTCCCATGAACTTCGTTAAAAAAAAAAAAAAAACATGCTTGTCCACATTGCTCCTGGGTGTGAATGTGTGTCCACGATGTCCTGTAATGGACCGAAGGACATTCAGGATGTCTCCCTGTCTGGGGTTTTTCCTGGGGTAGGAAGTGGGTTCACCACTTAGACTTAGACTTAGAATGAAAGTGAAAAAAATGAGAGTCACATATGGAGTGTGTGTGTGTGTGTGTGTGTGTGTGTGTGTGTGTGTGTGTGTGTG
>JAAIIK010000077.1:3060613-3073113 GCA_014706435.1 Silurus glanis
GCATTCCCAGGAATGCATATGCACACTTTTTTTTTTCTGGGAATGCATATGCACAAAAATACTTTTGCACCGCCAGTGTTCCTGAGAATGCATATTCATCCCCAGTCCTTCTCTCGTTGTAATACACACTTTCTCCTCCCAGCTGTACACACACACGCACGCACGCACGCACACGAGCCCAGTGTCAGCCCCAAACTGTTCTCGCTCGCGCGCTCCCGGTTAACAAGCTCGCGACCTCAGTTCGGCGTGCACGAAGCTCCGCCTCCTCACTCCTCCTTTCCACCCGCGCGCGTACCTGTCACTCTGCGGGTTTGTTGGGTTTTCTTCCTCTTCCCCCCCTTTGTGTGTTTTTTTTTTCGGAGGGGGAACTCCGCTCGTCCCCGTGACCGCTCTGAGAGTGTGTCAGGTCGGTGTACCTGAGGACCTTCGTTCCGGCTGCAGAGACCAGGAGGATGCTCGGGGCTGAACAAGAACGGATATGAAACGATTATCTCTGTTCATCTTTATCTCTTTTTTTTGTGTCTCAAGAAAGTCGGCTGGAATCTGAAGGTGTCGTCTTCAGTCGCAGGTGAGTCGGGTGTAATTAATTGCGTCGGCACGTGACTTAATTGACGGCACGCGAGTTCATTATGATTGGAATAACGCGGTGACAGGTGTGTGCTATAGGTAACGCTTATAACCCTAATAAAGGGTTTCCTTCTCGTGGGCTGTGTCCCAAACCACTTCCATCTGACATGCTGTATCTGTGTGCACCTGCAGGATTACTAGGTACAACTTCTGAAACTCTGGAACTAGAGGTCTAAAATAAAAGGTTTCCTCCTGAACTCAGGTTATTTTCTGTATAAAGTTTTTTTTTTGCATCTTCTCAGGTTTGTGTGCCTTTCCGCAGGGTTCTCTGGTTTCCTCCATCCATCCAGCAATAGGTGGATTGTTAGCTCTAAATTGCTTTTTTGTCTGGGCAGGTGTGTAAGTGTACACTCAAGTGCACGTGCATTGGACTTGCATATCTTCTGGGATGCACATGTGTCCTGCATTGGAGATGAGAAGGAAGGAGGAGGAAGTCTCTCAATGCAGGAGAGAGAGAGAGAGAGAGAGAGAGAGAGAGAGAGAAATCTCTCATTCTATGTATTCCATCTCTCAATTCTCAGTCTCATGTTCTCTTTCTGTCTTTGATTGTATCTTTCGAATCTCTCGCTCTCTTTCTCTCTCATTTTCTCTCCTTAATCCAATCTCTACTTCTCGGTCTCTCTGTCTTCCTGTCGCAGCATCTCTCCATCCTGTATTCACTCCCACTTTCTCACCAACAGCTTTCATTTGAGGCATGACACCACTCTCTCTCTCTCTCTCTCTCTCTCTCTCTCTCTCTCCCTCCCTTCCCTTTTTTCAAACCCTCATTCTCATCCTCTGCCCTTCATGCTCACTACCTAATAGAAAGCTATGTCTTTGATGTTTCTCTCACTGAAACCAATCCATAAAACATGTTCTGGAGTACGCTGATACCCACCAGTTCGCTAATTATGATGTTTGATTTGCTTGCGTGTCTTCTATCAGCGTCACGTCAGCACTGAAAAATGAATAAAAGATAGTGTAACTTTTTAGTGTCTGGATCCTTGGCAGGATTTGATTCTTTTTTTTTTTTTTCCCACCCCATCCCTTCTTCATTAGAATTCCTGTGCTGTAGGCAGCTATGGCAAGTTCTTCGAGCTTCTGGATAATGAAGATGTTGGGCATTAGGTAGCTGATTAAGCTTTGAGCCATGCAAAATTAATGATTCGAAGAAATAATATCAAAAGGACGACCCTCAGAGACGCAATCGCCTCAAGTCTTGCTACATTAATAAGGCTGTTAATTTTAAGCTGTGTTATGACTTTAAAAATTCATGCTCTAATGCCATCGCACACACACACACACACACACACACCTATCTTTAGACGTTTCTTAGAAATCCAGTTATTAAGCTCGTTCGTCTTTCAGAATGTAAGTCTTTGCACCAACTATTTGACATTCATTCTTCGAAGGAGATCTCTGAGACACTCCAAGAGTTCTGAGTCTGATAAATGGAGTCATGTGATACCGTTCTACTGTCAGTAGGTGGCAAAGTGCTCTCATGGAACAGAACAAATCTATCACGCAGGCTTGACTTGCCTCATAACGCCTCTTCAAATTTCCTCCAATGAGATGAGCCTCTAAACTCAGACTGGGTTTAATTGTGTTAGTACAGTATGCAGTATAACCAAACAATGTTCCTCCAGGACCAAGGTGGTCCATAAAACAACATATTATCTCCTAAGTGGCACAAACTACAACATACAGACCTATATAAAGAGCTGTCCTTACAGTAATGAGCATGTGGAGTTTGGACACTGGACCTCCTTGAGTGATTAAAGGCTCTGGCATGGAGAAGCTGTTGTTGGATCTGTGATGATCACAAATGTTGAACTATTTTATGAGTTGCTCAGTAGCTCCTATTTCTATAACCACAAATGACTGTTAAAGAACATTACTTATAATCTCACATTCCAGTGCTCATGTTAGTTCTCACTCTCCAGTGTTCTGTATTGTTTAAAGACTATAATCACACTCTTGATGTCACCTAAATGAGGATGGGTTCCCCTTTTGAGTCTGGTTCCTCTCAAGGTTTCTTCCTCATAACAGGGAGTTTTTCCTTGCCACAATTGCCATGGCTGCTCATCAGGGATAAATACACACCCTTCACCTTAACTCTTAAAATTCTGTAAAGCTGCTTTGAGACAATGTCTGTTGTGAAAAGCGCAATAGAAATAAATTTGACTTGATTTAAAGAATACCGTGGAATCTAAAAACTAGTTTTTGGATTTTGAAACAAATGCATGTTCCTCTACTTTCTATGCAACAAAAAACACAAGAATTGTACAGCGCATGTGTGGATAAAAGTTCTGTGGAGTCCAAATGTGAGATTTTTGTCTCTAACAGAAGACAGAAGAAAAACTTGTGTAAAATGGAGAATAGGAGAGAAGAAGTGTTTAGACTCCTCACCCCCACAGTCAAATATGGACATGAAAGCTTAATGGTTTGGAGTTGTTTTGGAGGAGTGAAGGTTCCAGAAAGTGAAAGGAATCTCGAACCAACATGGCTCCCATTCAATACTTTATTACCATGCAATTCCATCTGGACTGCGGCTCATTGGAATTGACTTCACCGTACGACAAGACTGAAGCGTACGTCCGAATTCTAAGCATTATTTAGAGAACAAACAGTTGCCTGGAGTGATATCTATCATGGAATGATCTGCGCAGTCACAGCACCTAAATCCTACTGAACTGCTCTGGGATGAACTGGATCACAAAAAATAACTATAATATTTCAGCTGAATGTTTGGAGAACTGTCCAGGTGCTGAAAGTGTGTAAAGCTGTGTAAGGAAGGATTTTTCAATAAAAATAAAGTCTGGATATTGATAGATTTGTTGGACAAAGTAAATCTTCATACCATTACATTACTGAGTTTGTTGCAAAGAAAAAAAGGAACATGCATGCGTCTCCTGTATTGAGTCTCTTTATATTGAGGATAATAAAGAGCACATCCGAATGCTCAGGTGCTCACGTACAGTGTATGAGCGACTTTCTGAGATTTCTTTCAGTAGTTTCCCCAGAGCCTTGCAGGGCTCCATTAGTGGTGTAGCAACATAATATTGTGAATCCAGACTCTCCCTCTCTATGAAATAAACCCTGAGCTTTAACAATGGCGTAAACACGTTTAACTCTGAATCATCTGTCAGTTCGGTTTCTCCGTATTACCCTAAGGTTCTGTATTACTGTCTGCGATAGAGTTATCAATCTGACATTTAATTATATGAAGATAAAAAAATCCCCATGCAAATATGCGTCAGCTACTCAGCCACATGAAGGAAGATCACAGAAGTAATTAGTGAGGCATTAACGACTTTTCAATGCGCATCCGTAAAAGAAGGCGTCGTTTTTTTTGCTTGAAAAGACGTAAAAAAGCGGCGTGTCTGAATCGCGTACACCAGGCCCGCTCGGCCTTCCGACGCTCATATTGCCGTTTTAATTACAAAGCTGCAAAAATTTAAATATCAAGCTATCAAACTATGAGCTTAATGCTTACATGATGATGCAAATAATATTGTAATTAAGCATGGCTGCTTTTTAGAAATTGGGTAACAAGGGCTTGTAATAATGCAGCGTAACGAGCGAGGGATATAGGGAGGGAGGGATAGATAAAGGGAGGAGAGGGAGGATGTGAATGAGAAGAAGAAGTGTAGAGATTATGGAGCAGGCTTTTGATGACCAGCCTGGCTATAGGAATCCTCATGTGCCTTCAGCTGTACAGGGCTCCTGTCTCCAAGCATCAATAATGAATGAAAGTTGTCCTTCTCAGCAGAGGACCAGACTTATCACGCATACTGATTCCTAACTCGGAGGTTTGTATAAAAATTGCACCCGTGTGTTTAAATTAACTCATTAAACCCCAGCGATCTCGAACCATCACGCAAAGACGACGGGGTTGAAAGTTGAAATGACGTCTGGGATTTATTTTGAAAGCAAATTTATTTATTTTTTTTGATAAGTTTTAAATCTTAACTCTTAATTAGCTGTATTTGGGTCTTCAATGGTTTCTCACAGTCGGACTCAGTTTGTCATACATGATTGGTGTTGTTCTTGTCGTTCATACTTCAGGTTACAGTTCTGGGTTTCCATATCAGGTTATTAATACCTGTGTTTTGTTTATTTATTAATGTGTGGCCAGAATCTTTTAAATATGAACATCAGCACCAGCATCTGGCTTCAGCTTTTAATTTGTACATTGCTGTACAGAAAGAAAGAAAGTATAAAAACTCATCCCTATAGACTCAGAGGTCATGAAGGAAAAACTCCAAGACTTCCTGAGGATCAAACCCTCAGAGGAACCAGAATCGAAAGGGAACCTCATCTTCACCCTGTATATATAAATATATATGCCAAAAGTTTTGGGACACTGACTTTTCCACATACATGTGCTTCTTCCCTAAAGTTGGAGGGACACAATCGTATAGTAGATCTTTGGATTTGATAGCATGCAATTTTGTGCACAAAGCAAACTCCATGGAGATATGCTGATTCCATGGGTTTGCGTGGAAGATCTCCTGCTAGTGAGCTATTGCACACCTTTGGGATGAATATGAATGTTGACTTCACCCCAGGCCTCCACACATTCTCACCTACATCAAGACCTTGTGGTTGAATGAATCTCCACAAGCACATTCCAAAATCTAGTGGAACATCTTCCCAGAAGTAAGGAATGGCTTAGTGACAAGTTTGAGGGAAAGGCAACGTTCTGCTTTCAGAGGTGTTTCTGTTTTCTGAGCAAGCAGAAGGAGACGACGCTTGGCTGCAGATGTTGTTGGAAGGGCAGGTTGATTTTTTCTTTAAAATAGGGTCTGCAATGCAAATAGCGCTCGTCTCATCCTAATTATCATCACCGTTACCTGATAGGCTGGCATCTGCACCTGGTACTTCTCCCATCCATCCTTCTGGTCTGCTCCAGCTAGCCTGGCTTTACTCTCTCTTTCCCTGTCTTTCAGCAGATCTGCAGATTTTGAGCCTGTGGACGATGATACACCTCGTTGTGGACATTGTGTAGGATTGATGATCACTCTAAGGTTTAGAATTAGTATTTATATTATTGCAGAACCACTTGTCCATCCCCGATCCATTTTTTCTGTAGATACTATTCGGTTTTAAGCCGAGACGCTCTTCGAGTTACTTCATCTTGTGTCGCTCTGAGTAATAAATGAAGACGTCTGGATTCAGGAACGGAATTTGAATGTCGAGATTGTGAGTGGAGGTGCAATGCAGCAGAAATCTCAGCTCTCAGCACTGCTGCTCAGATTCCTTTTCTCCACCCGTCCTCTATTTTTTTTTCCCGTATCCTTTCTATCCTACAGATTCCCCCCCTTTTTTTTCACCCGCTCTCACAAATAAGTTAATTTAACACTCATCTGGGGTCCTCGAGAAGTAATTAGAGGCCAAAAGAAAAATGTTGTACGCAGTCCTCTTGCTTTCACTTCCTTTTAATGCCTGGAATGAAGGTGATTTTTTGAAATAAACCTTATTGCGAAGTCTGGTGGTATTATTTTATTTTTTTTTTACGAGGACGCTAGCGTACTGAAAGCTTACGTAAGGCTGTCAGAGTCTGAATCCGGAGGTCTGAGTTTTTCAGGAACTTGCTCTTGTTCTTCTTACACAAGCTGGCAATCTTCTGTGTGCATAGCCGTACCTGCTACAGTCTTTTACATAACCGCAGTTAGAGTGCATTATCCTAAAGCAGGCTATTTTTACACACACACACACACACACACACACACACACACACACACACAGACTTTCTGTCTTTAAAATCTGGTTTGCAGCTGTGGGTCTATTACTACTACTGTGAGCGGTGATTCACCTCTCGCTGAACCTCAGCAGTCGATGCCAGCGTGCGCTTTGGCACCGTTCAGCCAGCGGCGCTGCCAAGCATTTGTACTCGTTTGCCAAATGTGGATAGGGTCTTCCCTGGCATGCCTCCTGTTCTCTCCATCCCCACGGAGGAGCACCAGCAAAAAGAGTCACAGCAATGTATGTCCTTTAGAATCGCACCAATTTTAGGGCCTTGTAATGCATTTTCGAAATTCTGTGTGAACTCTCGTGGCTGCCGAAGCGCTCTGGAAAACAGAAAGGATCCTGCAGGGGTGTACTTTATATTTCAGCTATTTTAGGGGAAGGATCAGGAGGAAAAAAAAAAAAAACGTCCTCGCTGTCTTCTTTCTGTCCTCGTTTCCCGCCGGTCATCCTGTTCGAGGAGACGTTCTTGTCGTTTCGTTGGTCCTCAGTAATAATTCTCGTTCAGTTTCTTCTCCAGTTCATCAAAAAATAAACCTAATTCATTTCTGTGCTTTTTTGCGTATCTGCACTTGAATTATTTCCATCTGGGAAGATTTTAACTTCACTACATTTTAAATTCCTTACTTTTTACTTGAATAAAAACGTCAAACACGCAGCAAGTCACCAATCAGGGTTGTTCCGATTGGCTCTTGGTGTATCTACGTATCACCAACATACAGTTCAGAATCAATTCAACAGCAAGCAGAACATTTAGAGAGGAATAAACGATGAAGAAACTCCAGACTCGAACTCGCCACAACACACCTGGTTTTATTTACACACATTTTTTAAAGAAGATTTTGGGTCCATGATAATTGTAATAGATATCAATCAGTGTTTGACTTATTAATATCATTCTATTAATAGATCAGTGTGCTGAGAGTCACATTCGAGTCTTTTCACATGAACTAAGTTGATTAAGCAAACAGTCTTGTGACAAAAATTATAATAGGAACCGTAATAGCCGTAATAAATCGTAGTACTTTGCATACTCAAGTACATTTAAAGGCAAATATTTTCGTACTTTTACTCGAGTGAGCACTTTTACTGGAGTCATATTTGGAGTTTATCTTTAATTTAACTTCATCCTGAAAATCACCAGAAATGGAGCACAGATTGCAACTGACCTGTGTGGTCAACGCTCTGATCTCACACCTCAATTTCCAGCCAATCACGATCCAAAGTATTTAAACCTGGTATAAGCAATTTACAGTATGATATGTTCCTCACACTGTTCCTTTCCATGGCTGCTTTTATTAACTTCCTGTCTAGCATGCCAGTGAAATGGTAATTACTACAAGATGTAATTGACTTGTCATTGCATGAGCTGTAGTCCATAAGGCTTCATTTCAGACTGCTTTAATCTTCAGGACTGTATTTGCTGGACAGCGCTTCATGTTCAATGGCATTCAACTTCATGGCATTTACTTCTGCCATGAAGTTCGTCAGGATCAGAAAGCCTCGATATGAGAAGTATCAGGTCTCTCCTAATACTTTGATGTTCTCATGCGTTCTTCTGTTATCTTTATGCATTTTCGTTTAATGGACCTGTTGTGCAATTAAAGCGATGTAGGTTTAGGCAGAAGATGCTACCACGGATCTATCAGAGGTTCTCAAGTCTTTCATCCTGCCTTTACGGTAAAAAAAAAAAAAAAGAAAAAAGGAGGAAAAACTTCGGGACCATCTCCTCGTCAAAAAAATCCATAGCAGAGCTTTGGGTTTCAGAGCAGCAGGGATTGGGAGGACGACTCGGAACAATGAGAACTCTTTATAGAGCAGGGTTTGATCTGGAGGCATGCGAGGCAACGCTCTTATGTAGGAGTCAGACAGATGAGCTCTGCCTGTCCGCTACAGGAATTTAAATGACTGGCTGCCTATAGAGGCCGTCCGTATAAAACAGCTGCCCTTGGAGTCATTCTCATCCGCAGTGCTCACGTCGTCGTATTCAAATAAAAGACATTTGAAGTAGCTGCGCTATGTAGCACTTTATGTATAAAAAGACGTTTGCTCTGGGCTTTTATTCCCAACCGTCAGCTTTTCATCTACAAATGGATTTTTTTTGTATTACTTTTGTTATATTTTCTCGTTCTTTCACTTACATACCAGTGTGAATATTAAATATTCAGCTAAAAAAATTCCACATTAATTAATACAAGGAAGATTTGATGCCTAGTTGTGAAAACTGTTCGTAGCTGCGCTGGGGTTTATTTATATTTAAATTCACACCATTATACGGAGCTCTGTCGAGATGTGTGTGTGTGTGTGTGTGTGTGTGTGTACGTGGGGGGGTTGTTATAGTTTGTCTGTGTAATGAAGCTTATGTTCAGTGACAGGCATGAGCTGGAAAAGGTCAGGCCAGGTCGATGGAGCGCTACAGCCAATGATATTGGGTATGGTCAAAAGTTGGTGGACATCCAACCATATGTGCTTTTTGAACATCGCGTTCCACATTTAGTCCACGATCGCCCTTAAAATAACCTCCACTCTTCCGTGTAGACTTTTGTTGAGATTTGTGTGAGATTTCATTCAGCCAATTAGGAATGATCTGAAAGGTCCTGATGCAGTGTTAGAAGTTGAGGAGGTCTGGGGTGCAGTCAGCATTCACATTCATCCCATTAGGATTTAGAGCTCTATAGCAGGAGATCTTCCAACCTATGGAAAGCATATCTTTATAGAGCTGGATTTGTGCACAGGGGCAAGTTTGGGTTTTGAGGTTCAAGTAAAGAGAAGTTTTACTCCTTCATCATCCACAGACTTCTTTTTTAGTGTGTGATTCCAAGGTTGCACTTGGAATTCGGAGAAGAAGCACATAAATCTGGAAAGGTCAGGTTGCCCATTACTTCTGGTCATAGAGTGCACCTGTTCCTGAAGCAAAAGAACAACCACAATATGTGTACACGTCTCATTAAACAGGTCCTGAGTTCATATCAAAATTCGGAAGAGAAAAAAATAGATGTTTTTGGAGTTTTTGAACACTGCACCACTGATGTTGAGAAGAAACGGTGAACTGGGAAGGTTGCTGTGTGTATTGTTTTGTGTTGGAGAACTCTAACACAAGAGCAAAAAGATGTGTTGCTGGTTTCTCTGAAGGTTCTTTGTAGACATCTCCAGCAGGCTGGTAGACACAGAAATGTGTAGACAGTATATTGATACTTAAACTGATCATACACACATATACATACACACACAAGCTTAGTATTTTACTTTGTATTGATTTCTGTCTCTCTCTTTCATGCTTTATATTTACCACATTCAAACCCCTCTGCTTTATATTGTATCATAGATTTTATTTGACATATTAATTACTTACGCATGTCACATTGTCCATGTTTCATCATCTCAACAAACCGATCTATTAATTGAATGTCCGTATTAAGAGTTATATAATAATCCTGGGATTTTTTCAGGTTGGATTTTCCACCCCGATCTTATAACTGTAACTGATAAGAGAGAAAAATTCTGCCATTCCTCTGAGAGAACAGCACGTTTCGCTCTTTAGGGTTCCCAGAGGTAACGATGGTGAGGGAAAAACATCTTGAGACTTCATGAGGAAGAAACCATAAAAGGAACCAGACTCAAAGGAAGCCAGTCATCATCCTCAGCCCTGAATTTATATGTCCCAGAAAAACTCAATTAATCAGGTTTTATGGTAAAGTGGCTGGATGATGGTCACTTCTGCGCAAGAGGTATATGGTAGGCAGATATTATTATATGTGTGTGTGTGTGGGCGTGTGTGTGTGGGTGTATTTAGGTTAGAATAAACCATTATAAATGGAGCAATACCAAAATGATTCTAAATGCCTGGCCTTGAAATCAAAATAAATTGTATGACATTCAATGAATAGTGAATAGTGAAATCTCTACATTTTTTTTTTATTCTATTTATTTGTCGTTTCACAAAAAAAACATATTTTGAAGGTTCAGATTTTATATATTGTTAGATATTGAATCAAAAGGGGAGATTTATATTCATTCTAGGTTGTAGCTTAGTGGTTAAAGCATTGGACTTTGGATCCGAAGGTCGTGAGTTCAAATCCCAGCCACACCAAGCTGTCACTCCTGGGCCCCTGTCCAAGGTGCTAACTCCATTTCTGCTCAGTTGTATGATTGAGATAAATGTAAATCGGTTTGGGGTTGATTAGGGGCGTCTGCCAAATGCCCTAAATGTAACTGTACAAAATGTGTTCTGGGGGTTAATACTTCCTGCATGGCACTGTATTTGTAGCCCTAATCTATTAAATGGTCTCTTTGTATCAGTATTGGTTATATTGCTTGTAAGGAGGATAAAATTTCCCCAAAACACCGGAAGCATTGACGGTGAGCATCATAGTAAAACTCTCTATCAGCTCTTTCACAAGAACTTTTTGGAAACAACTGTTACAGATGGATCCGACCAGAACCTGCCAGCGCTCCTCACAGCTCCAGCTTCATCACGATGCTATCTCATCACCATTGTCTGACAGCCAAATTACAGCTGTGACACCCAAGCAAAGAAGTACGAGCCCCACTCCCTAATCCTCCACTGAGCTCTCTGATCGATGGCCTGTTTCATCGTCTGTCTTGTAAAGGTTTCGATACTGACCGCAGCTTGTTCGGCCTGATTTAGATCTGTTGTTAAAGGCACAGACTACAAACATTTTCTTACATCATTTCTCTTTATCCCTTCTCATCTCTCCCCCCCCATAAAAAAAAAAAACGTTTTGTTAAACAACCCCGTGTTCGTTCTGGACGAGTGTCTGAAGGCAGTAAAACGGACAGAGAGGTCACTATTGGTCTGTATATTGACTCGAGAAAGAAGGCAGGAGCGGGAGGATGGATTGAACTGTCCACAAACTCGCTCTGATCCGATTGCCAACATAATTACAGAACGTGGACTTGCTGAGACAGGCTCCGTACGGACAAGGCGCCCTCTGATATAAAACTCGCCCGGGCCACGTCCACGCTAAATATGAATTTTAAACACTTTTTCCTGTCGGCAGCAGGTCATCTGTTTTGCACGCTTAAACGTTTCCTGTCTCCCCTCCCTCCTCTTAAAGCAGCATGTATTACACGATGGCGTTTCTACAGCGAGCGAGTGTTAAGTCAGCAAGCAGGCTCTAATGCTTTTCATTTTTCATAGTGATGAGCGAGGATGCCATGGTGCAGCATGAACAACCTCCTCCTTTTACCCTGCTCCTACCCCACCCACCCCCAACACACACACACACTCACACGGTTTTGAGTAATGCTCCCAAACCTACAACCTGAGAGGGATTTCTCACCTTCTCGCTGCTGGAACAAGTGTATTCATGTATCTTATTTGTGAAATAAAATCTCTTCTGCAAAAAATAAAGAGCAAAAGGTTACAGTTCCGCACACGACTTTTAGTCTTTGAGCATTCGACATTAAGTCCCCCTTTGCTTTCCACTCTTCTGGGAAAATGTTCCACTAGATCTTTGAGTTTAGGAAAGTCAGGTACTGATGTAGGTGAGAAAGTGAGAAGGCCTGGAGCGCAATCAGTATTCACATTTATCCCGAAGGTGTTCGGTAAGATTTAGAGCTCTATAGCAGGATATTGTCAAGATCTTCCAACCCAGGTGAAGCAGATTTTCATGAAGCTGGCTTTGTGCAAGTGAGCATTGTCCTGCTGGAGCAGGTTTCGGTCTCCTAGTTCATGTAAAGCACATCTAGAGACTGTATATACAATGGTCTGCTTCCAAGTTTGTAGGAACTGTTTGGAGAAGAAACAATATGGGTGGAAAAGTCAGGTGTCCGTATACTTTTTTCATTCATGTTCATCAGGGTTGGAGCTCTATAGCAGGAGAAATTCCACATCTTCCTTCCCATGTAAAGCAGAGCTGGCTTTGTGCCATGCTGGAACAGGTTTGGGTTTCCTAGTTGAAATGAAGAGAACATTTTACGCCACTGCATCTGAAGATGTCTGATACAACTGTGTTAACAGTTTGGGGAACTTTTTCCTCCATGTATTGACTCATCATATGCCCCAGAGTCCTCGCTGAAACATCTAAAGCTGTCGTTGAGACCGACATGAGTAAATGTTGTTTTTTTTCAATCTATCTATTAATTTTTTTGCTCTAGGACTACACCTCTCCAACGAGACG
>JAAIIK010000077.1:3084548-3097137 GCA_014706435.1 Silurus glanis
ATATATATATATATATATATATATATATATATATATATATAAAATAGCCATCATAATCTCCTCTCTTCTGGAAAGATGTTCCACCAGATTTGTGGACATTTTTGCACATTCAGGTGTAGGTGATTTGAGGAGGCCTGGGGTGCAGTCAGCGTTCACATTCATACAAGAAGTTTGAGGTCAGAGCTCTCCAGCAGGAGATCTTCCACATTTTCCAACCCATGTAAAGCATATCTTCATGAAGCTGGCTTTGTGCACATTTGTACTGTCAAAGTTCGGGTCTAGTTCAAGTGAAGGAAAACTTTCATGCTATACATCCAAAGTCGTCCTGTACAGCTGTGTGCCTCCAACTTTGTGGTAACAGTTTAAAGAACCATATACCATGTGAGTGGAAAAATCGGGGGTGTCGCAATAGTTTTGACCAAGATAATTGTGTACCTCCAAGATTGGGGTTTGATGAAAAAAAAAAGTCAGGTGTCCCAATACTTTTGCCATATGGTGTAGTCGTATATGGGAGTTTTATCGCCTATAAATTGAAAATTTCTATCAAACTGGATTCAGTCTTTATCTTTCAGCTGCTCAACGTTTCTACCCAACGTCTTCCTTCACCACATCCATAAACCTCCTCCTTGGTCTTCCTCTTTTCCTTCTTCCTGGTGGCTCCATCCTCAGCATTCTCCTACCGATATACCCCATGTCCCTCCTCTGTACACGTCCAAACATCTCAATCGCATCTCCTTCACCTTGTCTCCAAAACGTCCTACATGCACCGTCCCTCTAATAAACTCGTTTCTAATCCTGTCCATCGTCGTCATTAGCGTATCGCTTCACCATAGGTGTGGTGCCACTTCTAGCTTTATTGAAAGAATTTGATCTAGCCGTTACACGGATCTCCTTATCTACAAGATTAAACACGTGATGGAGTTACAAACGTTTTTTTAAGGTGACTAAGCGTGAAATTTTTAGAGAAGTAGCCCAAACATTCCTACTATAAGTAATTATTTTCCAAATATGAAATATTTAGGTACAGTAAAGGTAAAAAGTTTTCTAAAAATCA
Source organism: Silurus glanis (assembly GCA_014706435.1). Classification (NCBI taxonomy): domain Eukaryota; kingdom Metazoa; phylum Chordata; class Actinopteri; order Siluriformes; family Siluridae; genus Silurus; species Silurus glanis. The sequence goes on from JAAIIK010000077.1 coordinate 3,085,603, forward strand.
TGGAAAGAAGGAAAGCTGTTCTCCTGATTATATTGAACAGTGTTAACGAGGGGACGCCGGACGGCGCGGTTTCTTGGAAAATACATTACTTTCACACCGATCAAAGGATCCTGGTGCTCGCAGGGATGCTGCGAGTCTCATTCCTGTTATTCATTTCAGAGCGAAATGCAATTCCACGGCCTGACTGAGGGGTCCAGACTGAAAAGCTCGGGAGCATTTCAGTGACGAAGATCAAAGCGTACACGACTCTCCGCTACGACCAACCAAAAAAATCCAATGCGAATATGTTTCTGATTAGATGTTTGCAGCAGGCGTCGGCTAGCCGGGACATACCCAAGTTACAGTAAACACAGGTTTTTTTTTTTGTTGTTGCTTTACAATGAAAACACAATGTGGAAAAAAATGGAATGAGAAGCAAAAAAAAATGTGTCCAAAAGCATGAACGGACGAAAAAAACGAACAGGTGAACCTGATTAGAATTCCGAGTCGGAGAGGTTGCACTTGGAAATTCTGGGAATCAGAAGTCTGGGAATCAGAATTTTTTTCCACAAAGTGTGTGACTACACAGCCTAGGATACACTGGAGTGGATTGTCTAGTCAAATGAAGACTTCCTAAACGTTTTCAGTGCGGGTTTCCACTGGGTTCTCCGGTTTCCTCCAAAAGAATTATGGCATTGGGACACCTGAATTTTCAATTCAATTCCTGTTTATTTGTATTTTGCTTTCTGAACATTGTCTATAAGCAGCTTGTGGCAAGGAAAAATTTCCTGAGATGCATAAGGAAGAAACCTTGAGAGGAACCAGACTCATCTGGGTTGCACCAATTTTCCAGCCATAATGTGGTTCCTCCTCGAATCGCACAAGTCGTTTTAGTGGATGAAAGCATGAAAATGTTCCTTTTTGATCCTAGGAGACCCAAAATTGCTCCAGTTTACAAAGCTAGATCCATGAAAATATGGTTTACAAGGGTTTGGAAGTTGTGTAAGATCTCCTGCTATAGAGCTATTGAACACCTTTGACACCTTCTCATCTACATCAGTGCCACAAATTGTATTATTATTATAACTTGCAAATGGAAACAGGAAATCCAAACAATCCGAATCATGTTAAAAACGTGTATCTGAAGAACCAAACCGTCTTCTCGTCACATCACAGAGACCTGATTGCAATTATGTTCTCAGGTAACTCATCACCTCCCGCCGTCATTTACCTCTCCTTGACGTCATGGAGCTGCTGGGTGACATTAAGCTTCTTTATTGTCCACGTTTGTTTACCCGCGGTCTGAATAATATCTTTCAGTAGGGTTGTTACAGATGATGCTACGCAGCGTGCTGACTGAAACCTAGAAGAATTCGATTTCACCCCTAGTTAGCCGTGCAGATACGGGCGAACGTGCTAATGCATAATTACGCGCATTGATCGTCGAATCCTGTTTAGTTTTTTCGTAGTATGTACCGAATTTACGGCAACAGAGAAACAGAAAGAACGACAGGGAGGCAAAGAGGATGCAAAAAAATGTTTGCTAGCATAAAATCACTCATTCAAAGTAGCTGCGTTTTTAACTCTGAATAAAGTTTCACTTTCACTCATTCTCTCAGAAAGTCATTTGAAAGGACGTTTCTACGATCGAGTTTGTTTGTTATTTTTCCTTATGAATAAATTAAGTATTTAAATTAATTAGTTAAATAAAATTTCCTACAGAACCGCTGCAGTGTCCGTTTACTTATGATATCTTTGTGAGTTGAAGGAGGAGTTAAATCCAAAACTTTAATCCTCAACATCCGTTTTTATGGAAAACAGGGAAACGTTTCTCGCAATTCCGATTTTTCCTGAAAAATATTAGCGCTTTAACCTCGTATTGCTACGACTTTATTCTCGAAATATTACGACTTTATTCTCGTATTGCTACCACTTTCATCTCGTAATCATCATCAATTTATTTTATTTAAGGTGGCACTAAAACGCCGTCGTACTATTCAGCGTTTTTTGAAGAAACAAACAAAAAAAAAAAACATGGCCGTAGCATTCGTAGGCAGAACATCATAGCTAACTACAATCTATGGACAAAATCTTGTAGACTCCTTTTTTATAAGATTCCAGATTTAGTCCCAATTTGCTCTTACAATAATCTCCACTCTTCTTAGATGTTCCACTAGATGTTGGAGTGTGCTTATGGAGATATGTGGAGATCCATTCATCCAGGTAGTAAAGTTCATCCACCATTCATCCCAAAGGTGTTCAATAGGGTTTAGCAGGAGATCTTCCACCACACAGTTCCAAACAATATAAAGCATATTTAGCTGGAGCTGGAGCTGGATTAGTGCACAGGGGAAATGTCAGGAAAAATTTTATGCATCAGGATCCAAAGACATTGAGAGCCTCCAGTTTTGTGGTAACAGTTTGGTGAAGAACCGCATAGTCGTGAAAATGTTCCAAATCTCTGCTAAAAGATCAGGTTTAACATTATAATAAATAATAATTAGGAAGTTTTCTAATTCCTGTTTTTTTCTAAATCTAATATGAAGTTGTTTACCAGCATATCGATCGTAAAAAGCTTTACAGACGCTTCGCCCACCTTCAAATGGAACCCAAATGAGAGGAAAAAGCAGCTTTTAGTTTGTTAGTAAGGTGTCGGACCATCACAAGCTGCCAGAACACCTTCATTGGACCTTGGTTCAGCTATTACACGTCTCTGGACCTGTACCGGAGGAACAAACGAACAGCAAAACTTTCAGAGCTCATTTCCTCTGTGTGTTCTCTCAGAATAACTTTGTATTGATTCGCTGTGACTTTTCCCTCTGAAGCAGAAACAATGGCGGAATAAAAATTGCATAATCGCGGCTTTTCCTCTCGTTCGCTCTGTAGAAGGTCGTATCTCATGTCAGAAAAATGAATGGTGAAATTCTGCTCCAGTTTGGTACGACGTGTTATTCCTAGTATGTCTTCTATCCCCTATTGGTTATAACTCTAGAGGCAAGTAATGTTAAGATGTTTCCTATTTTGTTTTCTACCTGTCCAGTTTTAGTGAACCATCTGGCACTAGCAACGTTCTCACTGATATCACATTGGATTCCACATTCTGATGTTTGATGAGAACATACTAAACACTAAAGCTCTCATGAACTAAAGCTCATTAAACTAGTTAAGCTTATTAACTAAAGCTCTCGTGTTTCTAATATAATGGTTTTTGAGAAGTTCTGAAGAATCTGATTGATGTTTTCTAGGTCTGGCGTTTCATTGTGCAGTCAGAAGTCTCACGTGAAACATCTAAAAAGGTTGCGTTTGCTTTCAGGGAACTGTGTGGGGTTTGCAATGGAGGCATATTTAATCATTCTTCTTCAGGAATCTGAATCATGGATATTAGGAGTACTGGGTGCAAGGCAGGAGAACTTCCCCTTGATGGAACTCAGAGGATCTAAAGGGAATGCTGGGAGAACATGCGATTAAACTTAGATCATATAACCTTTAGTGCTGTTGCTGTTATTATATCCTGGTGACTTTTCCTGGTTCTTTATCATGTATTAATATGCAGCGTAGTGCTCTCCTGGCCTACAGGAATCCTTCTGAATGAAGATCTTCACCACACCCAGATATTTAGGGGTTATGATTCTCCCACAGGGCTTCCGGGGTCCTGAAATCCTGCCTTGTCTAATACGACTGATAGATCACATGGTGTCTTTCTTCCTCTCTCTGCCTATCTATCTGTACATACCATCGAAGGTCTTTTGTTCTCTGCTCGTAATCGGGTCATGTTGGTGTCTTTTGTTCTCCAAGCCATTAATTATACAACTCGGACGTTACAAAGGCTCGGCTTCAGGGAATGCGGTGTAGTTAACACCTTGCAGTTCGTGACTACACAGAGCAGTCATGTGTTCACGTGAACGGCTAGCGGAAGAGCAGAAGAACTCGAAAAGCCTCCCGCATCATTCAAATTCAAATTCCATGTATTTCTTGAAATCCATGGAAATTCGCGGATCCATGACTCAAAAAACGTAATCCGTAAACCGTGAGTTTTACGATCCATTGCAAGACTACCGATAGTTGATTGCTGGAACTCCCTGCAAAATCCATCCCGATAGTTTTTCCGGGTCGCGTTATACAGTACGAGAGCGCTCTCTCGAGGCGAATCATGGATGTCATCCGCTGTGTGTCTCTTTTATTCATTTTGGATGTATTTTTTATGTTACTTTTTTCAGTTCAAATGTCCGTCTTTTATTTTCCTCAATATTTACTAATACAATTTGTATATTCATATTTATTTCTTATTTGATTCAGTACTGATTTTTGTAATAAAGTTCAGTACAATTTCACTTGGAGTGTTAGGTTTGGGCAAGTACGATCCAACCTAGCTATCGGTATTCCACTTCATAACACACCACATTTACGCTCTGATCACGTGGATGCCCTATGGCTCCGATAGTAAGATAATATAAGAACCACATGCATGCAAATGCTATACAAATCCACGTAGCAGGTTTTTTCATCACAAAGAGTAAAAGAAAGCCGCCTGTCACACGGTGCTCCCTTTGGCATCGGACGTGTTTATGCTTGTGTTGCGTTTCTCGTGATTAAGCAGTTTATTTTCCCATCAGGAGCTTTATCGCTCAGCACCTTTGATTTTGTACATATAGTCTGTAATTACAGTGATGTCTCCTACACATGACAACAAGACCGGTTCGGGCTTTCTTCAGCATGCCCATATAGATATATTTCCAACGCTCAGGCAACACCGTACAACTTGGATGAACATGTCGTAGCAGGAAATTGGCACTTATACAGTATGAACAGACCTCCATATCAAGAAAAAAAGAACGCTGCCCTTGGCTACAGGTTTTGGACGCTGTTCAGCTCTTTGAGGTTGAACTAAATATAAGATGTAACTAAATCTTCGAACATAGTCGAGCGCTTTCAAAATCCCCACACCATGCATTCAACCAGGCTGCTTTTCAATGCTAGTAATGATGCAGAGACTTTTACAGATAATCGCAGGAAATTACGCGAGGGATCACGAAGACTGAATTCAAGGCCACTGGCCACATGAACAGCATTTGTCAGATGGGTCACGAGTAAGCTGAAACTGTATTAGAGAGGAGGTGCAGTAGTACAAGACGGGATTGGAAGATAAACAGAACAAAAATAACGCTCAGGAAAGTGCGTGGCGAGACGGAAGGGCTTCTGTTTTCATTCGGCCACCGACTCTGCTGTTTGGACAGACAGGAGAAATTCATTCCATCACCTAGGTGCCAGTACAGCGAGAAACCCTCAGTGCAGGGCCAAATCGAGCTTTTACATGACATGCACTGATCCATTTTTGTAGGCAAGAATTAGTTTTAAATCTGATGCAAATCTATATGGAAGGAATGCAGCAATGCGGTAATGCTCAATGTTGAACAACATGAAGTCATACAGCTGTATTTTGGATCACTTGCAATACTTGGATGGCAATCAGAGGGAAAGCCTGCTTTTATTTGATGCCTAAGGGATCAAATAAATGCTTGAGTGGCTCTCTGAGGTGACTAATGGCCTCGCTGCTGTACAGGAGAAACTTGCATAACTTCTGTAAGCAATATGAACAAACATTTGTCTAATACATTTCAACAAAAAGAAGCCAAGGTTTCAGAACAGACCATGATTTTCGCAACCATTTAAAAAAAAAAAATGCTACAGGTAATGCGATGACAAAGCATGTAATGTTTCTAGCACAGAAATGCATGTGCAGCACATTGTGTACTATGAAAAATCTGAAAAACCTTTTACAATGACAGGATTTTATGGGGCTTGTTTCAGATTTTGCGTGTTTCTCGCGATACATTTTGAGTGGACTTTTTGCTACAACCTGGCAACCCTGTCAAATGATTAGCTGATCTGTATGCATTATTTGGGGTGCGTTTTAATTGGAATCTTTGCTGCAACCTGGCAACCCTGAGTAATGATATTAGCTCCTTTGTATGCTGGTGACAGGGAATAGACCTTCAGGGGCTAAAAGTCTAGAACAAAAGGCATGGGATATGTTCTGCTCTCGAAAACGAGATGGAAGACTGTATATTTTGGGAACTGTCTCGTATAAAGTTAGTCTAGAAATTACTATTCAATTATTGTAATAGACTTTTGACTTTTTGTGTGTGCCGGGGTTATGAACCGAAACTGGTGGCTGTTTAAGTGAAGACACTTCTGATCTGGTTATGATGATTTGTTGAGTTTTTAGTCAAACATGTACATGGTTTCCTGGCACGTGGTTTGATATTTTCGTGTCTGTGGATGATGTAAGGCAGCGTCCATGTGTGTTCAGTCAAACTGTAGGAGGTTGTGGTGAGTTTCTGGCAAACAACCTGTTACATAACCAAAAGTGTGTGTTTGTGTGTGTGTGTTTGTGTGTGTGTGTGTGTGTGTGTTATGAGCTCTAACCACTGAAAACTGTGGTGTCTACACAGACCTAGCATGAATGCCATGTATCCTTTAGCATGTGATGCAATTGGGATGTAATTTGTGTTCCATTTAAAGTTTGCTGTACATCGTTTGGAAAATATTCCTCTATTTTCCTTGGTCTTGCGTCCATTTTTTTCTCCAGTGAAAATGCATTAGGAGTTTAACCTTGTGGACAGCGTGGACTGAAATCCGAAGAAGCGGTAGCCCAGTGGTTCAAATAAGAGGTCAGATGATTTATTGGTTTTGCAGATTAATCAGCACCGATATTCGATTGCTGGAACCATCAGCAAAATTAAATATCGATAGTTTTTCCGGGTTGCATTTTACGAGTACGAGAGCGGCCTCTAGAGGTAAATCACTGACACCGTGTGCTGGGTGTCGTTTTTTAATTCATTTTGTATGTAAATATTTGTATTTATTTGGAGCGCTTTTCATTTCAGTTTGAATGAATGTCTTTTATTTACCTCATTATTAATTAAAATAGTAAATATATTCATAATTATTTCATTAGCACATTTCATGATTCAGTACTGGGGTTTTTTTGTAATAAAGTTCAGTGCCATTTTATATGGTGTTATTTTTACATTTTTTATAGGAGATCCAGATCCATGTACTTTATTGTATATCCTGTATTCCGTATGCGTTTGTGGTTACTTTCATCACCGTGTGCCTCTGTAGATCGTAGGCTTTCCAGCTCCAACAGCTAACAAAGGCACCACAATCGATCGTGATCGTTGCCAGAATGAACCCAACAGCTGGCAAGCCAGAAGCTCTCTGAATGTTGGCCGTGTCACAAGGTTTCTCAAAACATCCAGCTAGAAATCTCGGGTGATGGTTCACAGCTGTCCAGCTAACCTCACACACATACCCCCACACACATTAGATAAATAGGGCCAAAAGTGTTGGGACACACGACTTTTCCTCCCAGATGTTCTTCTTTCTCAAACTTTTCCCACAAAATTGCTGGCGCATAATTTTATAAGATGTGTTTGGAGGGAGAATGAAACTTTCCCTTTGTGTGAACTTGGAGAGCCAAGACTGCTCCAACATGACAATGCAATCTGTGTACAAATCCAGCTCCATGAAGATAAGCTTTACATGGGTTGGAAGATCTCCTGCTATAAAGCCCTTTGGGATGAATGTGAACGCTGATTGCACCCCAGGCCTCCTCACTTTCTCACCTACATCACTACCTTTCCAGAAGAGTGGAGGTTATTATAGCAGCAAATGGAGAATGTTAAAACAATGTGCACATACCATACCTATGGTCAGGTGTCCACAAACCTTTGTCCATCTAGTGTATGTATAAGAACGAGGAATCAGAAAAAAGTTTCGAGACTAGTTTTGTAACACGCCAGCAGATGGCAGCACAAGGCTGCACGCACAGTCACAGGGAGCACCAAGTCATGTGCCAAAACACATCGCCCTGTGTGCACATCGGGAGCAGTGCAACTGGTGCTGTTCTGACCACGTGCGCTACCGCGTCTGATATTCTGACCCCCTCACACGTGAGCTTCTCACCGGAAACAACACGATCTCGCTTTTGCACCCACCCTACTCGACAGATTTGTTCCTGCCGATGTCGTCTCCTCCCCGAAGATGAAGATCCAATCTGGGTTTTCACACCATCGAGGAGATCCGGCGCGAATAGCAGAAGGTGCATGACGCTTCGCTTCGAAAAGAAGACTTCCAGGACACGCTCCAGAAGACCACTGGAGGCGCTGTATTGCTGTGCAAGGAGAACATTCTGAATGTGATCGTGTGATTTTTATTTGTTCTTGTAGAGAATCATAACCACCAGACCTTTTCCATTTCCCTGTCAGCTGACCGTTCGGAGGGTTAAGGCACCGAGCCAACGTAACTGTAGAACTTTCCCATTAGGCCCTGCAATTTCATGGAATTTCCTTTTCAAAACAGTGAAAACATAGTGGACAAATCTCTTCCTAAGTTCAGCCAGGAGAGAGAGAGAGAGAGAGAGAGATAGAGAGGATGTTAATCGCATTATTGGGACAAAGGTACTTCGATCTTCCCTTCACTTCCACTCATCCTTTTGGGCTTCGATGAGAGACTCGGAGTCCAAAGATCACGTCGCGCAAATCAGATTAGCTTCGGATAGAACCGAGTCGAGCAAAACAACCACTCGGATAAATGCAAAGAAGAGGAAGCGTGTTTTTTTTGTTGTTTTTTTCATCCATGGGCCTGATGATTTTTTTTTTTTTTCATTTTATTGGCTTCTTTTCATCCCTCACTCCCTCCCTCTATTCATTCCTTTGCTCCAAATCTCAGCAAACTGAATTGTTTTAGTTCGGAATTGAGCCTGGCTCAGATAGATGAAACCTCACCTTCCTCCACATTAGCAGCATGTACTGAGCCAATTGTGGATTGAAGGGAATAACAGATTGTGTGTGTGTGTGTGTGTGTGTGTGTGTGTGTGTGTGTTTGTTTTTTTTTCCCCCACCATTTTTTATTCTTGGCTATTTTGAATGAACGTTATAAAAGTTCCCACTTGACTTATGAAGGTCGGTGCTCCCTGTGACTGTGCGTGCAGCCTTGTGCTGTCAACTGTGAGATTATATATATTTTAACATTTAGTCTCCATTTGATCTTATAATAAGCTTCACTCTTCTGGGAAGATGTTCCACTAGATTTTGTGGAGATTCATTCATCCAGTTTGTAAAGTCAGGTACTGATGTAGGTAAGAAGGTGAGAAGGTCTTGGGCGCAGTCAGCGTTCACATTCATCCCAATAGGGTTTAGAGCTCTATAGCAGGAGATCTTCACATCTTCCAACCTCTTGTGAAGCATATCTTCATATAAGGGCATGGAACAGGTTTTGGATCTCCTGGTTCAAGCAAAGGGACAATTTCAGACTACACCTGAAGACGTTACAGTTGTGCGTCTCCAGTCAGGTGTTCCAATATTTTTGCTGGATTAGCTTCTCCTCGTTGCTAGGTCTAAGGCGCTACGTCTGGAAAATCTGTGTGGAGAATTTGATATGAAAGATTTGTGAAATGATTTCCAACAACCGGAGAACAGCAGCTGGACCTGAGATACGATCTCACCAAGCAGGTGTGGTCCATCTCAGAACCGTAATTCACTCCTGATCTCGCATTCCTCTTCTTTACGACCCTGTGGGTTCTGCTCGTTCCTGGTATCTTTATGTTCATGGCGTTATTGAAGCCCTGGTCATTCGGAGGTGATGTAAAAATCGCTGAGGATTAGATGTGTGTGTGTGTGTGTGTGTGTGTGTGTGTGTGTGTGTGTGTGTGTGGGAGTGAGATTCTGTGGGCTTTTGTGAAGGCAAGGCTGAAAGAAGACAAACATAGTTCTGTCTTTTCTGCGTATTTATTCCTTTGTTGCTTTTCTACTTCTCGTACGAACAGCCCGTTCACGAATTGAATACGAATGAAATTGTTGCGCGTGTTTGAGACGGATCACTTCATTAAGAACATTATACTGACTGGTACAGTTACGACGGCTCGACTTTTCCGATCTCACGACGACAATGGCGATACGACAAAATTGTGCAAATACTTCACGTCTCGATTTTGCCTGTTTTTTGTGTTTTTTCAAAGCCTAATTTGAATTCTATTATTATTACTATTATATTAATTTTATTATAGAAATTCAGAGATTCATCAGACCTTGCTTCATTTCTTCAGCCTTGTTGGTGAAACTGGGCCAAAACTTGGAGGCACACAATTGTACCAGACGTCTTTGGATGCTGCAGCATTAAAATCCACAAATGCACAAAGCCAGCTTTATGAAGAAATGGTTTGTAATGGAACATCTAGAGTGGAACTTATTATAAATATAGACTATTTTGGGATTCGATGTCCGAAAGGATCGACAGCAAGAAGACGAGAAGACCATCAGACGGATGATGAACATTAATGGCGATAAAACAGAGCCCGTAATCCTGCCGGCCGATCGAATGGAGGATTATAATGACAGTCACAGCAGTATAAAGTCTCACTTTATATTCAGATATGCCACAATTTCATGATTGTATTTTCCGTTAAATAAATGGATGATGCAGTAATGGGATTAAATCTGGATGTGCTGATGTTTAGAAAAAGGTCAGTGGAAGTTGGTATTACTGGTTCTTTATATTTATCTGGCCCGGACCTTGAACACACTCGTTTCCTCTCTCGTTTCCTCGTGTTTTTTTGGCAGCCGGGTTTTATGGTCAGAAACAGGATTACAGATTGGAATCGTTGCGCTGTGATTGAGGTGACGGCTGATGGAGCGCAGCAGGAGATAACGAGGGAAGAGCCGTTTATTAGAATGTAAATCTGTCTGTCTGTCTGTCTGTCTGTCTGTCTGTCTGTCTGTCTATCTATCTATCTATCTATCTATCTATCTATCTATCTATCTATCTATCTGTATGTGCGTAGGTATGTATGTATGCATCTATCAGTCCATCCATCCATTCATCTCTTTCTCTTTCTGTCTATCTATTGATGTATGTGAATGGTTTTCAGTGGAACAGTGGACTGTATTTCACTTCCTAACCTTATGAACATGATCAGTATGAGAGAATGAATGAATAATTCACAGATGATCTATAAATACATCACTGTTCTTCTGTGTGTGTGTGTGTGTGTGTGTGTGTGTGTGTGTGTGTGTGTGTGTGTGCGTGTGTGTCATTTCGCCAAACGCCTCAGAGACTCTCACGGATCAGTGGAATTGTACCGATCCTGCAGGATGTCATCGAGGTATAACTGGATTCAATAGGAAATAAATAATAAAAACGCTGTTCGATTCACGTCCTGTTTTAAAAGCCGTGTAGATACAGATGAAGCTGAAGGTCCGGCGTCACATTAAACCAGTGTAGCTGTTAATGAGGTCAAAATACTTTGTCCTGGGAAGAAAGAGACGACACGACGATGAAACTGAAATATCAAAAGCTTCCCTCTGTTCCTGTGTGGATCAGTGCTGATGAAATCATGTGGAAATGCAGCAACAATGTTCATGATCGTCTACATTTAATTCTCTAAACATTCTGAGTGTTCCATCCGTTTGTCCGTCTGTCTGTCTGTCTGTTTATCTATATATCTGTCTGTCTGTCTATCTATCTATCTATCTATCTATCTATCTATCTATCTAT
>JAAIIK010000077.1:3146241-3158989 GCA_014706435.1 Silurus glanis
CACACACACACACACACACACACACACACACACACACACACACACACATCCGAGCATGCAGGAGCTTATCTAGATGCCAAAATATGCTTTCATTGAAGACTGTTCAGGTGCCAAAAGAATCGAGGATTACTACAAAAAAAAAAAAAAACGTGTGTTCCCGAAAATATGTTTTTTTTTCCATCCGTGTTTCTCCAGATCCTTCACTTCTGCCGGACCGTCTGTGACTGTCTCTCTTACCTCGTAGGAACTCTATTCTGTTTGATATACATTTTCACAAGTTAGACAAAAGGTGATGCCTCCGCTCAGACTTGTTGGTGCTATGAGTTTGTCTATTTATACCTCTTTTCAGTCAGCCTCAGATTTCTGGATGATTCATACACACTATACACACACACACACACACACACACACACACACACTCACACACACACTCACACACTCAGACAGAGCAGTGAGCGGTGAGGCACGAACGTCCCACTGCTTCACAACACAACCTGACCTCTCGAGGTATAGAGGACGTGTCTTGTTTTGTTTCGGTTTTTTTTTTTGTTTGTTTTTTTGGTCTTTCCTACATGACATCGTCCTCGGACATTGTACTCTTACGTCGTATTGTACTGCGAAACATTTTTCACATCAACATACCTCTAAAACCGTTCGTTAGGAAAAATAATGGTCATTTTTGTATGAAAAGCAAAAACAAAAAAAAAAACAAAAAAAATCTCGACCGCTACAACAATTCGCCTCAAGCTTGGTTTTCTCTGTAAAGAAGAAAAAAAAAAGTGATGCCTTTCAAAAAAAAAAAAAAAGCAATAGATTTGCTCCAGTGTTTCGGCTTATTTATGACTACACACACACACACACACACACACACACACACACATTAGTAGGTGTACACAAAAGCACCGACTCAGAGGAAATGCACAGACAATCAGGATGTGAAGGTGAAGCCCAGGGAGAAAACAAAAAAAAAGTGCATCTGAGATGTTATTCTATGAAAGTCAGAAATGCTTGTGCTGCTAACGGTGAACGTTCCAGAGCAGAGCGCCTTCGCCGTTATTACACCGTCGTGACGTGATTGTGTGAACGAACACTTCCATTGCACGCTCGTGCTCCGTGTATTGACGTGCGAGTCTGAGCGTAACGACAACACCTGGTGGTCTGCTCATGTTTCCTCACTATGAAGTATGTGGTTTAAAAAAACGGAGCCGAACGTCATCCCAGGTTTGCAGATCCAGACACGGATGTTGCTCCACTGACGTTGGAGTTACAGCAAGGAGGTGAAAATGCATTATTTTACAGTATAAAAAAAAAAAAAAAGTTGTATATTTTTTTGCAGATATTTTTTACCAGATTTGCATATTCCGCCATTTCACCACCAATGATAATAAAGTTCTATTCTCCGAAGCATCACAAAATCTCTTCTTGTGAATAGGCTCGTGCAATACACTCAATGGGCAAAGGTTTGTGGACCATCTGACCTTTCTGAACATCTCATTCCACATTTGTTCTTGTAATATCCTCCACTCTTCTGGGAAGATGTTCCGCTAGATTTTCTAGAGGTTCAGCTGGCCAGGTAGTAAAGTCAGGAACTGATGTAGGTGAAAAGGTGAGGAGGCCCGAGGTGCAGTCAGCGTCACGTTCATCCCAAAGGTCCACATCTTCCAACTCATGGAAAGTATATCTTCATGGAGCTGGCTTTGAACACCGGTTTCTGAAACAGGTTTGGATCTCCTAGTTCAAGTGAAGCGAACGTTTGGCCAAGAACCGCATACCTCTGTAAAAGTCGGGTGTCCAAATACATTTGCTCACACAGCCTTTCCAATGTTACTTCTCACCATTCTGAAGAATTAGACAGGAACTGAACGAAGGTGGTGTGTATCAGGACGAGGAAGTCTGATCTGAGACCCAAAACGTTTTTTTGAACGTGTAAAGTGTACATTTTTGTACACGTTTTTCTCATTCGTTCATCAGTAACTGTTTCATCCTGCTCAGGGCCGTGAGCATTTCGATTCGGAGAAGCACAAACGCTTCAAACGTTTCACCATGAAGCCGGAGGAATTGGTCCAAGTTCCTGCAGGAAGACACGGGATTGGTTGGGATTTGTCAAAAAGTCTGCGAGAGCAAGTGTGATTGGTCAGAGAGTTTCTGTAGGAGCGTTACGTTGTCTTTAGGAGCATCATTTTTGCATGCAGGATTAGTCAGGAGTCACGTTTTCTGCACGACCTAGTGGATTAGTCACGTTTTCTGCGGGAGCTTTTGGGATTGGTCACTTTTCCGCAGGAGCAGGCAGAATTTCACAAACATTCCTCAGGAGTGCGTGGGATCAGTCAAACTTTCTGTGAAAGCGCTTGGTCCTACTCAAACTTTTTGATTGGTCAAACATTCTTCATGTGCAGGCAGGATTGAGCAAATGTTTTGTGAAAGCAAGTGGGATTGGTTATTTTTTTTGCAGGAGTGTGAGGAACTAAAACTTTCTACAGGATCAGGTGAGACTGGTCACGTTTTCCGCAGGAGCATGTTTTACTGGTAAGACATTATGCAGGAGCACGTGGGGATGGTTGAACTTCTTGCAGGACCAGGTGAGGCTGGTCAAACTTCCTGAACGAGGTCTGGGTAGTCAAACTTCCTAAAGGACCACGTGACATTCGTGAATCCTTCTGCAGAAGCATGTAGGGCTGGTTAAACTTCCTGCAGGACCAGGTGGAGCTGGTGAACGTTCTGCATGAGCAGGGGAATTAGTCGTACTCACTGAAAAAGCAGGCTGGATTGGTCAGACACCTCTACCACAATAATCCCAAACCCGCTAGACTTAAATACAGCATTTACCATCTTTAACTGTTGAAAACCCTCAAGGACAGGATCAGATAAAGCATTCTGTGTCCTGTATCCACCATAGTGATGTGATATGTAGAGTCCATGAAGTGTGGATTCAGTTCACAGCAATGGAACCTAAATACATGTCTAGGGTTTTTTTTTTTTTCCCAAAGGGTACATTAGTTCACAAACCCAGAGACCTGTAGCGTCACTGTAAACCCTCGTGTCCTAATGAGTGGGCGAGATTTTTTTAAATGTGTTGCCACTGTGAGACACTGAGGTTTAAAGCTGAATCTGTAAGCCATGTTGCAGTTTGGGAGGAAAAGATGGAAGAAAGGATGCACAAAAGAAACACATTCCTGTATTTGATGACTGATGGTGAATGTAAAAAAAACACAGCAAAAGAACTGACGCTGAATGAGAACAATGACAATAGTTGATGTTTGTATTTAAATAAAATATAAACTGGCTCCGGGAATAAAGATGGTTTGAGAAAACACTTGGGAAGGTGTGTTGTGTTTTTATAAATCAGGGGTCCCCAAACTACAGCCCCTACATTTCCAACAGAGACATATTTTGAAAGTTTTAAATATATGTTTTACTCATATTATATCTGTATTTCATAATAAAGTTTGTCTTTCAAACTAAAATGTCCCTTAGTTATTAATAAAGGTAGCGGCACAATCAAGGTAGAAGTTGATAGAAACTTTCGCCTATCAGTAAAAATCCTTACAGATAGTTTTTCCGGCTTCCGGTCTGCTGTCGTTACGAGAGCACCCTCTAGAGGCGAATCACGGACGCTATGTACCGTTTTCTTTTTACACGCAAAACTGCGTGCTGCACGGAGAGTGCTATATTATATTTATTATTTATAATTCATTAATCATATATTAGTGTAGGCTAATTATTTGTTTGATTCACCCACCAAACATATACATATTCAGAACAAAATTATAAACTAATCCAGCATTAGGAAGCAAAATAAATATAAAATAAATAAAATTTAAAATCATTAAATCTCCACAACTACACTGGTAATCACTCCAACCCATGTCATGTTGTGTTACAGATCGACCCGGGTCCGATTAAAGAAAGAGAAAAGTTATGTGACCGTGAGAACAAAATGTTGGGGACCCCTGGTTTAGATCTTATGTCCTGTGATATATTTATCAGTCTACATAATCACCACGAGATGCATATTGAACATATATCTTAAAAATACATCTTTGGAAATTAACATTACCCTTATAGTATACAGGCAAAAGTATGTGGACACCCGGATGTGTTTCTTTCCCAAACAGTTGAAAGCACACAATTGTATAGAATGTTTCTGGTTGCTGTAGTTGAAGTGGAAGACCTCAAGTGTCCTTTAAAGAAACCTGGCCTCCTGACCTTCTCAGTCTCAGTGAACACCTTTGGGAACCATGATGTTACTAAACAATTCACTAACTTAATGGATGGATTTGGACTGTAATTAATAACACCAGTCTGCTACAATGGTTCAGGACCACAGACTGCATGAACAGTTCCACATTTCAGCACCTATCACTGAACAGTACCCCGACAATGATTGTTTAGATGCCAAAAACAATAGCACTCATTTTTTTATTATTTTTACTCAAGATTCTGGAGTCCTTTGTGTTTGTGCTTTACACGGACCTCGTTTCAAACAGCTGCCATTGTCTCCTAAGCCCTGACATTGAGACACTAATTATATATTTGTAGTTTAATGAGAAAACCAGTGGAACAGCACTTTATCCAGCAGGTCCTCCTCTGCCCTATAGTTTACTGTGTCCCCCTAGTGGCCGGATGGTGGTAATACACAATACTCTGACAGCCATCATATGGACACACATGGCAATTGCAGATTTCTGAACTGCATACAGGGATGGTTCTAAAATTTATATTAGAAGCCCCCAGGCCTTCCACCTTTCAAAATAAATAAAAAGCACCAAAATATAAATTCTAACCTTTTAATATGGCATCTGGAACAGCTCTTCTTGTTATTATTATTATTTTATTTTATTTTATTATTTTTTTTTTTTTTCCTTGACCACGGTCACCAGCTGCTATTGTGTACCCGTTTAGCTTTTCGCTCAGCAGCCTCTGAGGGATGCATTTGTTTCGGCACCATCAGGTCACTTTGCAGAACAATTCACCAATAAAAACAATTCTTGTCAACTTTTGTACAAGTGAGTGTCTGGACAGATTCATATGGTTAGAAAATGAAACAGAATTAATGGGGTGGGAATTAGTGACGAGTCGTTTACGAACGATTCTTTAATGTGACTCAGAAGAAAAGAGTGATTCGTTCATTTTCTACTGGACGTGCACGAGCAAAGCATCACAAAATCTCTTTAGATTATGTTCAGGAAACAGAATTGAGTAGTTCATCTCTCGATTCTTCTAGTCCGAGTCATTTGTTCTTTTATTATGTGACTTACATAGATGCTATACAGTATTTATATACATATATAAATTATTGGAACTATTGTCAAAGTTGGTGTATGTGGACGTGTTGGAGATCTGATTATTGATAATGTAACATTTCTGATTAAAGGAATGAAATGAACGAAATGACAAAAAAACTAAAATGAAGCTTTGTTCATTTTGAGATTTGAAGAACCAATTCATTAAAAGATTTGATTTTCCCATCATTAGTGGGAAGGAAATTGGAAGAGATATAGATGTATTTATATCTAAATATATAATACATGAATTTATAGTGTTAAAAAATATCTTATATGAATACACAATGTAAAATATCCAAAAGTTCCAGACCCTAAATTCCCTAAAACTAGGGTGTTGGGGACAGTGGCCCCCGTTGTAGCCCACCATGGCTTCACTGGTGGCCCATGTGGTTCATATAGAGCCCATGGCCTCATTTTTATGGGCTTATTTGTGTGGCCTAACTGAGGACCTTCGCCAAACCATCACTGAACCCATATGGGGTCCACATGGACACGTTGGCTAGGAACATAAACAGCGACTCCTCTAATTCAATCCATATCGAAGATTTATACAAAACAGTCACATCAGGTTTGTCGAATTCACTTCACACAAATCACAGCCTCTAATCGTCCACATTGTGCTGAAAATGAGTGCATCAGTAATCACAGTTTTTCCAGATTAGTTACCGTAAGAAAACTATAATCAGCCCATAATGTAGCAGCACAATGCATAAAATCCAGCTTCAGTTTTTTAGTTAAGGTTTATATCAAACATCATAAGGAGGAAACGCTTTCAGAGAACATCCAGACCAAGAATGAGGTCAAAGACCCAAAAACGTAGCTCAAACAGGACTGACAAAACCCACGGGGTAAAGAAATGGAGTCGTTATGATAATCATTATGCTTTTACTGAAACCATTGTACAGGGGTCGTATTTCAGTAGTCCTTTTGTTATGAGACTCAGTTCATGGTGTTCTCTAAAAGATCAACTCTTTCTTCTGCTTCCAGTTTTCAGGATCAGTGCTCCAGACTTCCTCCTGTTTGCCTTCGCAACTTAGAAATAATTGTAAAAGCAAAATACCAAATAAATGTCTAATGGAATAATAATGAGTCTACAGCAGTGGTTCTCAAAGTGTATGGCCCTCTAGTGGGAAATGAAGAAATTACAGGTGGGGCGCCATGACCGGCAGGATTTATGTTTTTGGTGTTTTCATTAATATTTATTAATTTCTATATTAAAAATAAAGTTCATACACTCAAAGCAACCACAAACAAATAATTAGGTCATTAATGCAAGTATATTAAAACAACATCATTAAGAAAAAGTGGACAAATGCAGTAATAAGGCTCATATTAATGTGCTCTTTTTGTTCTTTAAATGTTCACCATTCTTGCCAAATGCATTTGTTCTTTTTTTTTTTTTGCACAGATTGCAAAGTGAAAACTACACTTTTATTTCCTCCTGTTTTTTTTTTAACTTGATGCTATTTGATGTTACTGATTTAGAACTTGATATTTCTATAAATTAGATATTTTTGAAGTATTTCATTACTATGAATGGCAGAAAAAGTGTGAGAGCCACTGATTTAAGAAACAAGGGGGTGAAAAAAGGTGATGAGGTTACAAATAATCCAAACACTGTATCATTATCTACAAAGTTTAGATCAAGTATCCTAAAACAGAGGTCCACACCATCAGGTAAACCCAAGCAGATTATATTCTGAACAAATATATAGAATGAAAATGGTCCATGATGTATCTTGGAGCAGAGTACATTCACGTTACATTTATCACGTCTGAGGCCCCCTAGTGGCAGAGACCAGGACCTGCATCATCAAACTAATTTGCGCTATTTTCATATAAGTCTGGAGCGTCAAATTCTGTGTACTGTATCGTGATAGATCATTATTGATTTATTTAGTGATCGAGTTATTAAAGCCGTACTGTTAAATCCGAAGCAGTTTCTCCACAAACCATGTATAATGTATATCATAATTTATATAATGCAGTAATTAGAGCTGTGCATCCAATCAATCAATCAATCAATTAATCAATCAATCAATTATTAAATCAATCAGTAACAAAGCTGTTGGTGTTAATCCCTTTGAGAAAGAGAGAAAAATATAAAGAGATACAGAAAGAAAGAGACATAGAGAAAGTGAGATATAGAGAGATACAGAGAGAGAGAAAAAGAGACATAACAATAGAAAGAGAGTGCTAGAGAGAGAGAGAGAGAGAGAGAGAGAGAGAGAGAGATACAGAAAGAAAAACGCTAGAGAGAGATTTCATGCATACTGACTCTGAGATGTGAAATTTTATCTCTCTGTACAATGACTATAAAAGTTGTTCTTATTTCCTTCGAATCTAATTTCCTTTTCTTCACTTCTTTCGTTTTCTTCAGTTTATTTTTTCAATCGATCTATTTTTTTGTTCTGTTTCCCTTCCTCTACTTCTTTTAGTTATCTTCTATTAAAATGCACTTCTGTTGTTAATAATTGTATGTTGTTTTATTTTATTGCACTCTGTTATGGAAGAGTTTTGTCTTCACCTCCGTCACCTCTGGCTCATTCATTAGGGATAAAATGATTGCCATAAACTTATATTACTGCAAAAAAAACTATATATGAATTTCAGAAGTGAGTTATGGTTGGACATGTGGCTCCTGTAATGATGTCACAGAACCTGTAAATAAATTTAACACATTAGAAGGAAGAGTTTTATTCATAGGTTTTATTTTATATGTAATATATATGTATATCATGTGTGTGTGTATATATATATCTTACACATATAAATCTAGTTCTTTTGGAACATTTTCACAAAAAGGAACCAAATACAGACCAGCTTTTGGCAGTTTAGTGCTGACAGACGCTCCAGGTGGATACTGAGAGGAAGCTTAAGCACAGTCAGTGCTTTGGGATGACAAACTACAAGTAATGTGAACACTATCACTGATTTGCATAACATTTCCATCATGCACCACCATCGCTATTGTCTTCACTGCGCCACAGTCATTATGAGGTAAACCTGATCTTTCTGCCAAACCACATTCATCAGATTCAGATATTTCAGAAAGCACAGGTCAGAAATCGTAAAATACAAAAAAAAAGCTCCTTGAGCAGCATGTTTGTCTCCTGCGATTGCTCCAAGCTTCCTCTTGGCCTGTCTGGTGATTTTCTTAAGTGTTGCACAACAACTGCACTGAAAACTGAGCCAAAAATAACTCAAAGATTGGTACATACTTGGCCTGAAAAAAATAATAATAATAAATAAAGAATTGCAGGTGGGTGATAAATTAAAGGGAAAACATTTCCAGTGAGTCTTGATTTAGTTGGTACAAGTCTCTGGAACTGTGTACACCAGTCTTCCATCATGAGAAATGTTTCATCATACGATTAAATCATAAATAATCCTTCACTCAAATTGGACCCAGACTATATTAGAGAAATGCCCCAATGGATTTTCCTTTAATTTGTCACTCATACGGCATTAAAGTCACAAGTAAGGAACCATCTGCCAGGACAAATGTCTCATTCCGGTATGTACAAGTTGGTATGAAAATGTTTTCGAGACATAGCTTACAAGAAGTATTTTATTTATCGACGTTTCCCCACGATCACGATCACCGCCGAGCTGGGTCTTCATCTCCGGGAAGAGGGCGGAGTCCGTAAGAGCCAAATCTGGCGAGTAGCTTGGGTGCGGGAAGTGAGATCACGTGCTTCGTTTTCCGACGATCATCATGAATAAGTTGCTGAACGGTTTTCGGGGATTGAGCACTGATCCTGATATACACAAGACAATTTTGGCACACTGACTTATGAAGGTCGGTGCTCACTGTGACTGTGTGTGCAGCCTTGTGCTGCCATCTGTTGGTATGTTACAAAACTTGTCTCGAACTTTTTAAATACCACCTCGTCTACCTCATCAAAAAAATATTATCATATACACACAATCTTGAAAAGTTTTCCGATTGGGTCCCGTTCATAATCAGTGCATGCAGCCTCCTAAAACATCACGTTTGCTTCTAAATCCTTATAAATGTCGAAACACTGCCAGAGCATTTTTTTTTTTTTATTAATATTATGATTATTCGATTCCTACCAAATCTATTATCATTCACAAAAACGTAAACGTAGCTGCACCATTACGCTAAAAACGAGGGTCATTTCTTCTCAGCTAGATGATCCTAACTTGGAAAAATACAGAGATCTCTGTTAAACATTCCTATCTTTCTTTTTTTTTTTTTTTAATAAAAAGCTTTCATATCAGCAGCTTCTGCAAGTCCACATTCATCTAATACCTGGTAGGTTTTCCTTTACACGTGTTAACAGAGCATGTATGGAAAATCCCATCCCATAATTCCCCAAAAAATATATCTATATTTATATATAGTGAAAGTAACATTCTTTTTAAAGTACCTACGTTTGTACATTCACCGCCATACACGTGTATGTAGACACGCATCTCTCCAACCATGAAAATACAGTAAACATGGGTGACGTATTGCACAGACAGTCGAACAGAAGTCTAAAATTCAAGAAGGTGCCTCTGTTGAAGAGGACTGCATATGAACATGTAGTCTCTGTGAAGGATCGCAGCCCCTCTTTATTATTATTATTATTATTATTATTACTACTTTTACAGTACACTGGTTGCTCCCCCTCACCTCTATGTCAGGCCTCCAATTTGCAAGAATTTCATAGATTTACAGAATCTGGAGGTGAAAAAAAAAACAACAACAACAACAAAAAAGATCTGCTATTCATGGCTGGACCTTGAAGGCCAGGAGCTGCTCCGAGTGCATGTTGTTAAGCGAGCGTAGCTCAGGAAGTTTGAGAAGCAGCTTGGTGAAGATGGCACTCTCGTTCGGGTGGCTCTGCGTGATGAGGCTGCGCAAGACGCGGATCATCGACTCCTGGAGCGCTTCTACGGACTTCGCGTTCTCCAGGCCTGAACGATCTGAGGAAACATGTTCAATAGATCGTAAGGTGATTTAACCCGTTTTAGACAAAAGTATTTGGACACCTGACTTTTCCAGCAACATGTGTGGTTCTTCACCAAACCACAATCTTGGAGGAAGTCTTTGGATTTTCGGTGGCATGAAATTTTCCCGTCACTTGAACTTCAGATCCAAACCTGTTTATGACAAAGTGATCTTCCTGAAGCTTTACATGGTTTAGAATGGAAGATCTCCTGCTATAGAGCTTTTGAACACCTTTGGGATGAATGTGAATGCTGACTCCACCCCAGATTTGTGAATCTCCACATATTTCCAAGTGTACGCTTCAAAATCTAGAACATCTTCCCAGGAGCGTGGAGCTTATTATATAAGAGGAAACACTTGAATGTGGAATGAGCAAAGGCCAAGTCAGGCGTCCACAAACTTTTGCATTACACACACTGGTCTCCAGCTGAACTCAGTACTGCTCTATCAGCTAATGATTATTTCCAGAAAGAAATCAAAATAAGGATGTACCTGCAGAGACGAGGACAACAGCAGTGAAGAGGCTCATCTCCTCCTCACTGAGGTCCAGAGCTCGAAGCTTCTCGCTGAAATCCAGCATGGAGTTAAGCAGGTCACCAGCACCCATAGAGCACAGCGTATCCACATCGTACTTCGTTCCACTCAGGAAAGTCACGGTGCGTTCCTTCACATCAAACAACGATGCAAAACGGACCACCAGGACCTGCCCGGGGGGAAAGCATTAAACATGTGTGTGTCATACAGAAGATCTGCTTTATTTTGATATATTTCAACAAGGAAATATAACGAAACATTTGAGAAGAACTTACCTCGAAAGTACCAGCTTTGAGGAGACTGATCTGGTCGTGCTGAGAAAGTTCTCTGAATCCTGGAATGCGTTTGGCGAACTCTACCACCTCCCTTACAGCGGGAGTGAAGCTCATGGAGAACTCCTCCCAGATAGCGTGGCCGGATTTATGCGGGTCCACGTAGGGAGACGTGTTCATGGGACACACCTGGTTTGGGAAGCAGGAGAGGTTATGGAACATCTGGTTTATTTTGGAAAGAATAACTGACTACACTTTGATCTAGAACTCACTAGATGCATTCTGTTGCCTCCACTCCATGTCGAACACGCATAGCTTCCATTGGTTCCGTTCCGAAGTGACTGGTCGATACCAGAGGCAGAACACGGGTGACTCGGGTCAGCATTAGCAAGCAGCTGACCACCGGAGGCACTGTTGCTCACTCTATGAGGACACCGGCTGAGAGAATGATCTCCCTGTGGATCCTGAGGAACACTGTGTAAACGCGGGAGCTGGTGTGCAACCGTAGCGATGTTGTTATGATGGTTCCAGACTTCTTGCGTGTCCTCCATGAGGCGTTCGGCTCTGTGACTGGGCCTCGTCCCTGTCCTAACCACCTCTTCTTCTCCGCTGTCTGTGGCACTGGATGAGTCAGAGCTTGGGCTTGTGTCCATTGGAAGTGAAGGCTCGGGGTCGTTGCTCGACTCTGATTGGCTGCTTTGAGGAGAAGAAGAAGGGGAGGCAGGAGAGAAGGAAGGAAGAACGTGGGGTGTGGCTCCAGACACGAGCTTTGAAGAACAAGGCTGAGTCTGGCTGCTAGAAATTGGAGAGCCGGTGCTATGGAGCTGGCTGTTGTTCATCATGTTGTTCATGGCGCTCTGCATCTCTAGCAGCATGCGTTGTTTCTCTCGCTTCGGGATTCGACCAAAACGCACAGCTGGGGAGAACATAAAAGTAGTTTACTCGACTGCATACCACCATCATGAGAATCTTCTCAGGTTTGCAAGAAGGATTCTCTGAGCAACCGTATGACATGTGTAGCATCCTGGGATAAGATCTTTACATGGTCTGAAAGGCATTTGGTTTAAATTAATTCCAGGTAGAAGGAGACTGATCGGGTCAGACTCCACCCCCTAAACATTTGGTTATAATTCATTTGGAGTAGGAGGGGCTAATTCAAGTTTGACCCCACCCACTGGATTTTTGATGTGACTTAAATCTAAATGGAAGGAACGTCTTCAGGTTTGACTCCACCCCCTGGACTTTCGGGTTTCACTTCGCTCCAAGTAGGAGGGGCTAAATCGAGTTTGATCCCACCCACTTAACATTTGGGTTGACTTTGCCCCAAGTAGGAGGAGCTAATACAGGTTTCACTTTACCCGCTGGACGTTAACTTTGTTCCAAGTAAGAGGAGCTGAACAAGGTTTGACTCCACCCCTGGACTTTTGGTTCGACTTCAATCCAAGTAGAAGCTTAATCAGGTTTGACTCCACCCCCCTTAACTTTTAATTTGACTTTGCTCCAAGAAGGAGAAGCTGGATTGGATTTGACTCCACCCTCTAGAATTGAGTTTGGCTTTGCTCAGTTTGGAGGAGCTAAACTGGGTCTGACTCTTCCTCCTGGACTTTTGGCTGGACTTTAGTCCAAGTAGGCGGAGCTAGGTCAGATTTGACTCCACCCTCAAGATTTGACTTTCCTCTAGTTTGGAGGAGCTA
>JAAIIK010000077.1:3169831-3183572 GCA_014706435.1 Silurus glanis
TTATTATTATTATTATTATTATTATTATTATTATTATTATTATTATTTCTGGTAAATGGGTTTGTGTTTATGTTGAAAGTGGTTTAAAGTCTTTATCAGGATGAGAGCTAATACCCACCTGGATCTTTAACACTGCTACTAAACACACTGATTTCTCTAAACAGGATAATCATTTTTTCGGATCAGGAAGCTTCTTCAGCACTACAAGGAAAAAAAACAGAGCCAAATCACTTACATGCACCTGCATCATTCGTGCTGTTAATTATCAGTTTCTAATGGAGCAGAAAAGCTTGTTTTGATCATAAACAGTCGATTTCCTGGAGATTTTTTGGTGTCTAGGTCGCTTGAGGGGTTTTTATAGAGCTGTCTAATCAAATCCAATCTAGAGACTATAAATGGCACCTGTAGGGGTTATTATCATGCTGCCTTCCTCTTCCTTTTTTAAAACTGTCACGCAGGTTTATTTTAAAGAGGAGGTGGAATTTGTGCACCAAAAACCTCTCCATCACTCCATCAGCACCGGTTTTCAGACGTATCAGAAGCCTCTGGGTTCGTGTCTCCCCGTGGTATTCGACCTCGTCTATCCGGTAATATTCGACCTCGAATCAAACATGTGCATAACTTCTGAAACTCGTCAGCTAGAACAGTGTTGAGAGGAAAAAACCCTTTCTGTTCCAGTGAGTTCACTAAACTGTAAGGTTGGTTTGGACACCATGTTGTCACTTCCTGTAATGTATTTCCTGTTTGAAAAGAAAATCCGTTGAAATACATAATCAATTCATGGGACTTTGAAATGTTTTACTGTCTTATCTGTGTCTTTGTAGGGCATCTTCAAGGTCATTATGGGTAAAGGCTGTAAGGTGGTGGTCTGTGGCTTGACATCTGTCGGGAAAACGGCGATCCTCGAGCAGTTACTGTACGGAAACCATACAGCTGGTCAGTCCTGAAGTTCTTACACACACACACACACACACACACACACACACACACACACACACACACACACACGCCTCACACACAAACAGGCTGAAAGTGTTTTTGTTTTTTTTCTCTGACGTGTATTTATTCCTGTACATATCATCCCACGTGTACACGCTCTGAGACTCCAAGGCTTCGTGGTTTACTGAAACCTCGACGTCGTTACAACTCAACCAGAAAACACGGTAGAGATTCAGATCCTAACGTGGTATTAAAAAGTTTGGAGACTAATCGTGTAACTGTTCTGTGCATCACCATCGCAAACGTGAAATTCTGCGTGTAAATGGGCAAATCTGTCACAGAGACGTTTGACATGACATACGGCGACGCTGAGACGAGTCGTCTGAGGTGTTTTCAAGAGCGGAAGAACATCGCCGGAAGACGACGAGAGATCAGGAAGACCTTCCACGAGCTCAACCCCAGGAAACGTTCGGCAACTCGTGCACGATGATCGTCTGGGAACCGTCCACATGATCCCATTTCCGCACACTTCTTACTCTCCAGATTTGGCTCCTTCACTCTGGATAACTTCACCCTCTTCCCGAAGATTATGATCCAGCTCGCACTTTTGACACCGTTGTGGAGATCCAGGGCGACTCGCGGAAGGTGCGATTATTCAGAGCGACTTACAACTGAGCAGTTGAGGGTTAAGGACCTTGCTCAAGGGCCCAGCAACGGCAGCTTGTGACCTTCTGATCCAGAGTCCAATGCCTTACCCACTGAGCTGCCACCTTCTCAGGACACATTTCAGAAGAATCCTGGGAGCACTGTATTGCTGTGTAAGGGGACTATTTTGAAGGTATCACCTCATACGTTTTGTGTGTGTGTGTATATTTTACATGTTGCTGTTTAGGTGATGAAACAAATGAAACCCAGGAAGACATCTACGTGGCCTCGGTCGAGACGGATCGTGGCGTGAGAGAACAGTTACGTCTATACGACACCAGGGGGCTCCACGACGGCCAGGAGCTTCCCAAACACTACTACTCTGTAGCCGACGGCTTTGTCTTGGTATACAGCGTCGACAGCATGGAGTCCTTCAAGAAAGTTGACGTCCTGAAGAAGGAAATCGACAAATCCAGGGACAAAAAAGAGGTACAATACAAAACTGCTGTTTTTGCCTTTTTATATTTTTGTTCCAAAAATCCCATTTCTAGTTGGAAATGTATTTATTTCAGATTTCCATACATACATTTCATACATTATATACATTAAATATATGTCCAAAAACGTGTGGACACCTGAGCATAAGATTCGAATGTGCTTTCTGAACACGAGCACACTTCGAAATCTAGTGGAACATCTTCCCAGAACAGTGGAGGTTATAATAAAAGGAACTGGGGACTAAATGTGGAATGAGATCTTCAAAAAGCCCCAATTCGGAATTCCCCAATCTGATTGGTTAAGAGTTGAGCACGATTCAGACAGATGTTCCAGCCGTTTATATTAGTGCTCTCATTCTAACGTTATTGTATCTGTAGTAATGAATTCTTCACCGGTAATTGCAGACGCCACATAATCCAAACATTTATTTATTTTTTTAAGTTTTTTTTTTTTTTTAAGAAGGAGTCTCCAGTGTCAACTTTGTCACTTTGTAGTGGAACGTTTTGTGTCTTTAGACTGGAGGTTGTTGAGTTTTGCTGTTTGCGTGTAACATGATAAGCTGCGGGGGAAAAAAGAGACTGGAAAGGAAAATGTTTTAGAGCTGCATTTAATGTAACTATAAATGGATAAAAAAAAAAAAAAAGGCATTTATGGTAGAAAGGTATTAATGGACGGAGTCTCCAATGCCGGTGTTTGGCACAAGTAAGTTTTCCACCACGGGAAAGTCTTCAGCTCTGAGGATGTTGTGTTTTGGTGTGCATGTGTGTGTAATTGATTTAACTATAAATGGATTAAAAAGTCATTTATTAATACAGAACGTAGCTGTTTGGAAAATGCAGTCGTGTAAAAAACATTGCATTTCATGAAGTTCCTGATGATCAGGACACGATTCTTGTCTGTGACCCGGCCAGGTGATGGTGATCGTTCTGGGGAACAAGTCGGACCTGCGCGAGAGACGTCAGGTGGAGCAGGAAGTGGCTCAGCAGTGGGCTCGGGCTGAGAAAGTGAAGCTGTGGGAGGTGAGCGTGACCGAGCGCAGCTCTCTGATCGAACCCTTCACCACGCTCACCAGCCGCCTCACGCAGCCTCAGAGCAAATCGGCGTTCCCGCTGCCCGGCCGTAAGAGCAAAGGAACGCCGTCTAACGACATCTGAGACGTCTCGAGGTCCTGCGAAAAGGTTTTTTGTTTCCGGGAGGGGGAAAATAAAAATGGAGGATCGGCCAAAGACCATCATGAACACACTAGAGTGGTTTAGATTTGAGTAATGTAAAGTATGAGTGGATGATCGTAGCAGTTCCGTATAGAAAATAATAGCAATCTATGAATCCATGATGCTTCCACAACAGTACAATAAGCTGTAATAGGCAGCCGGGTGTCTGCCTCGAGTGCTTCGGTTTTCACTCCCTCTCAAACGGAGCTTCACCGAACACGAGCACGTGGCAGTTCAGCCCCGGGGAATCAAGAGGAACAGCTTCGGGTTATGTTTTGTAGCAAGAGGCAATAATAAAGGTATTTTATTAACCGGAAATGTCACGGTGAAGCTGTGTGTGTGTGTGTGTGTGTAAAGGTTTATATTAATCACTTTGTATTGAACAGCTTTGGCACGTGTGTGTGTGTGTGTGTGTGTGTGTGTCGTGAACAGGTAGAATAATAAATGTGATCTGTAATAAACCGGAGTTTCAGAGGGTTAATTATATTTAAAAAGCTTCATGTGATTCCTCAGTGCAAAGAAACCAAATCATTAGGGACACCGGTGTCTCGTATCGGTCCGATCGGTCTGAATGCTTCAACACCGATATCCACAACAACACAAGTACATTCTATGAGGTTGAGTGTAGTGAAAAAAAAAATATTGGGACACCCGACTTCCTCAGCCATATCTGGTTCTTCCGGTATGGAGGCATAACGGTATCAGACGTCACTCCCGAGACCCAAACCTGCACCTATAACCAGTTCTGCTTTCCATGAGTTGGAAGATCTCCTGCTATTAATCCTATTGCACACTTTTGGGCTGAACGTAAACACTGACTGCTCCCCAGACCTTCTCACCTACATCAGTAATTAGTGGAACATCTTCCCAGAAGACTGGACGTCATTACAAGAGCAAATGGAGAATTAGTGTGGAATCAGATGTTCAGAAATCATAGGGTTAGATGTCCAGAAACTTGTTATACAGAGTAGTTTTACCTTAGAGTAATTAATCGACTGTAGGGTTGCATATTTTATAGCCAATAAACATAGAAAAGATTATAGAGGATTATTTTCAGCGTGGTTTCACTAAGAGAAATATTAATTTTATTGGAGGAATCACAAATTCAAGCTGTTTCCTGTGGAAGCACGTTTCCACCACTGAATAAATTTAAAAAAAAAAAAAAAAAGAAAAGGCACAAACTTTTACTTTTTTTTTTTATTCAGTGGCAGCAACAGGCTTCCATAATTTTTTTTTTTTTTTTTTTTTTTTAAAACACACGGCAAAATTACGTCGATCTCTACTGAATGATAACAAAAAAAAAGGAGCAATAATTGCACTCAATTTTGATCATAGTGGATTTGGGGGTAACTGAATAAATCACAGCTGATGCTTTAAATCCTTTATGGTATAATAAGACCACAGGACCTTGTGGGTGAAACTATCACAGCTATGTTACTCAACCAGAGAAACGCAAGCGCATCGTTTTCTCTCCTTCATTAACGCGTTTGTGGCCTGTTTGGTTACGCGACTCCGAGCGCTCGCTGCCGTTAGAGACACTGAGAGAACATTGAAAGGAACTTTAATAAGCAGAGGGAAAAGAAATACGTTTGTACAGTCAAGTGTTGTACCCAGAACTCGGATTTTTACACGCACTCAGGACCAGGCCCTTCTGAAGCCTTCGCTAAAATCAAATCAATTTACAAGAGTGGGAAATAAAAATAAAAAAATAAACAATAAAAGGAAGACGTGTTAAGATCAGTTATTGCCAGAGTAGGAGTCTACATGAGCCAAATGATATTATGGACATAAAGATGTAAATTCCATCGAAAAACACTCCATGGATACTCCATCCTACAGCCGAACCCGTTCCCATTAACCCCGTCCCACCCCAACCCATCCTCTGAACCCCCACCCCAAGAGCCCGAGGCACTGGTTCCTCACTGGGGCGATTATGTGGCGTAGCGCTTCGTCCACTGTTTCGCTATCCTGTCATGCTCCGGTCTGTTGTTTGTGTACTGAGTGGCGATGCTTCCTACCAGAGGGTCGGCTTAAAGAGAGAGAAAGAGCACATTGGGATTAAAACAAAGAATTAGAAAACAGTGTGACCATTTAATACACTATACACCAAAAGTATTGGGACACCCGACTTTTCCACCCAGATGTGGTTGTTCCACAAACTTTGGTTGCGGTACAAACCTGTTCCAGCAGGACCATGCTCTCCTGCGCACAAAGCAAGCTCAATGAAGATATGAGGTGGAGTGGAAGATCTACTGCGATCAAGCTCTGAACCCTATTTGTTGAAATGTGAACTGAATGATCACAAATCTACCCAAAATCTATTGAAACATCTTACCAGAAGAGTGGAGTTTAAATGCAAATGGGGACTACATGCGGAAAGGGATGGTCAGGTGTCCAAACACCTTTGTTCATATAGTCTATATTTACAAGTAATCCTGATAAAAAAAAAATAAAAATGAAATGTGCAAAGAATTGTGTGCAGTAGCATACATGAGCATTAAACAGCTGGATAAATGCTCACACCTGTAACTGCCAGAACTTTGGATTCTGCTATAGTCTAGGTCTTGTATGGGCTGAGCTCCAGCATACAGCCAATGCTGCAACTTCAGCACAAGACCACATGAGAGGTGTTTGGAAGACACCCAGTATCCAGAGTGACTTACATTTATATAATTTATACAAATGAGCAGTTATGGGATTTAGGACCTTGGACAGGGGCCCAGGAGTGGCAGCTTGGTGTTGCTCGGATCTAAACTCATGACCTTTGGATCCAAAGTCTAATGCATCAATCACTAAGCTCCCAACCCCTCAGAAAGAGTTACTACTCTAAGTATTTGGTTCCATCAAGGTTACTAGGATTCGGTTTCACCTTTATCAGAGTTTCATGGATCTCCACAAATCCACTCCCCAAAAAAAAAAAGCAAGATCTGTACGTAGATTCTACACATAAAACACACACCAGCCACAGACACACACACACAAACATTAAGATATCATTATTAGGAATCTCACCAGGGTTGCAGTCTGTAAGGAGAGAGCATATGGACAGCAGCACCTTGGAGATGGTGAGCGCTGGACTCCAGTTGTCCTTCAGAATGTCCAAGCAGATCACGCCCTGACTGTTGATGTTGCAGTGGTAGATTCTGGTACGAAACGTCACCTGGGAGAAGACCAGACACACCTCAATGTTAGCAAAGAGGCTCCTGTATTTACACGATATATGGCCAAACGTTTGTGGACACCTGACCACCACAGAACATATGCAGTGTTCCAGCATGATGATGTTCCTGTACTCAAAGCGAGTTCTGAAAACATCGCTGTTGATGTGAGGTGAAATATGTCCTGCATGGATCCCAGACCTCATTAAA
Source organism: Silurus glanis (assembly GCA_014706435.1). NCBI lineage: Eukaryota > Metazoa > Chordata > Actinopteri > Siluriformes > Siluridae > Silurus > Silurus glanis. The sequence continues at coordinate 3,176,493 of JAAIIK010000077.1, forward strand.
CCCACTGAATACCTTCAGGATGAACTGCTACAGTGTCTATAAACATCTCATTAATGCTCTTGTAGATAAATGATCACTAATGCATTAAAACCGAGTGGAAAGCTTTCCTAGAAGGATGGAGCTTATTATAGCAGTGAAAAGGGAAATAAACCTGGGACGAGATGTTCAACAAGCCCAAGTGTGTGATCAGTAGGTGTCAAACTAACGTTTATATTTTATTGTATTTACGAATATATAAAATTTGATGAAAAAAAGAGACATTAATCAGGCGTCCACATAGGTTAGTAAAACTAACTAACTAAAATGTTCAATCTTCATATGGAGGCAACTGCAGATCTGCTTCAAACCCTTTAAAACATGGTCCATCCCTGATTTAGAAACACACAAACTAGAACTTATCAGCAAAGTGGGAAAATGTGAAAAGGTGTGCAAGGAAACACGTCCTGAGTGAGAGATTCCTCTGCCAACTGGCTACAAATAAGCAGGTCTACAAAAGCAGCACAATAACGTCCACCAAAATATCCAGTGACCTCATGGTGTAAATTCAACACTGCTATTTTTGGTTCTTCTGATGTTTTTCCTGTAATCTTCGAGGCAGCTTTACACTGAATTGGCATTACAGCACGTTCAGTGCGTCATAAACACTTATGATAAAAAGATAAAAAAAATAAATAAATACACCTCAGTCATTGGAATATTAGAGGAATAAACACTTTTGGCGTAACAGCAGCAATTTGCTCCTCTGAGCGAGAAGATTGTTCACACATGGGCTTGAATACTGCAGGTTTTCTCCACTTCCTGTAATCGTATCTTTGTAAACCATCAGCGGTGAGCAGCAGGATTTCTGGTGTTGATTTGCAATTTGGCAGAAAGATGCACAACGGACCTGCACTCGAACGCAATACAATACAAAACCACACACACACACGTCTGTGTGAAGACCTGCATGAAGGCACTTACTGTCTTATGAGATCATTAAAATCAACACAGAAATTACGGCTTTTATTTTATGCATCAGAAAACCTCTCACCTTGGGCGGTTTGAAGGGGTAGTCTGGAGTGAAGGAGATATCGAGGAAGAAGACCCCTCCCTCGTACACTGAGCCTGGAGGACCCAGGATGGTGGACCTCCACTCGTAGATGTTGTCTCCTTTTGGACCGGCACTTAAAAACAAAAGACAAACCACTTGAAATGACTCATGGTATTTACATTCATTGATTAGGTTTATTTTCTGTAGAGGAAATCAATTAGATCCATCTGAAGATGAAATTTATTACTATTTATGGAAGAGGAATTTTTGTATACGGATAATTGATAGTCTCCACCATGGACGTTTAGTGGTTAATACATTGGATTTTGGATCAGAAGGTCATAAGTTCAAATCCCAGCCACCAAGATGCCAATCGTGGGCCACTGACCATGGTCCTAAACCTCATAGCTGCTCAGTTGTATGAATGAGATAAATGTAAGTCGGTCTGGAGAAAGGCTTTAGTAACGTGATTTGTAATAATAAGTAAAAGGCTCACTGAATCAGAACCTTATAAACACATTACACTCAAATATACCAAAGTTCACACCCCTAATACAGAGTCCAACAGATTTAAATGATCTCTACATAGACTAATCCGTCCAATATTTGACTTCGTAACAGTTTCAGAATTACGCCACAAACCCTGAAGACATGCAGTTTCAGCATTTCTACCGAATCAAAGGAAATAGTAAGTGGTATGAGAACCGTATAGCATTTAAAGTTTCAATAAAATAAATAAATAAACCATCTTGCCATTTGCTGATTTGCCCTGGAGCACTGACAAACCTGTTCTGGAAACCGGTTTGGATTTGGGAAGCGTATTGAAATGTGAAATATGAACGCAACATCACCGCTCATAACAAAAATCATATTTCCCTAAATATACACAAATATTCAAGGAAACTTTTTTTTATAATTATGCAGCTCATGAGACTCCACTCACCCTGCCCACACACACACACACACACGTCCTTTCGTGGCTTTGCTTTAGTTCTATTATTTCCTATATTGTACATCAAAACTGAAGAATCCAAACTATGAAAAGAACATGTATTTATTTATATAGGTTTATGTAGTACACAAAAAAACGTTAAATAACCCAAAATATGCTTTATATTTTCGATTGTCCATAGTAGCTCCATTTAGTCTCCAAATCCATCAAACACTATGTTGAAACCGGCTCTCAGGAGGACCAGAGGATAAGTTTATTACAATTACCAGCCTCAGAAACCGCTGATTTACATAAATGCTTCGAGTTCAAGAGGCAGATATATTTCAACATTCAATGATCAGAGGTGGTTTGTGGTTAAATGGCAGCAAAGAATCCATTACTTCAGAAGACCAAGCAGAAGAGAATTATTGGGCCAAGAAACAAAAGGAATGGACATTAGATCAGTTGAAATCGGTCCTTTAGTCTGATTAATCTAAATTAGATTTTTGGTTCTGACCGCCGTGTCTTTGTTAGACGTACAGAGAGTAAACGGACGAATGCATGATTCCCACTGTAAAGCATGGAGGAGAGCGTGTGATGATGTGAAGGTCCTTAGCTCATGACACTGTTAGTTTTTTGGTTAGTATTGTGGTCACACTTAACCAGCATTTTGCAGTGACCTGCACATCCCATCTGGTTTGCACTTAGTGGGAAGATCATTTGTTTCCAACAGGACAACGTTCTCCAATATGCCATTAGGTTATAGAAGAGCTGTTTTGTTCAAGGAGGACGGTGATTAAGTGCTGCATCACGTGACCCGGCCTCCACAATCACCCCATCTAAATCTAACTGATGATTTAGAGGAGTTGGACCGGAGAGTGAAGGAAAAGCAGTCAACAAGCACTCAACACTTCTGGGAACTCCTTCAAGATTGATGAAAACCATTCCAGGTGACGACCTCATAAGGCCACGTGTCAAAGCTAAAAACAGAGCTACTTTGGAGAATCAGGACTAAAACATTCCGGGTTGTTTAACACGTTTTTGTTTATTACGTAATTTCAGGCGTGTTCATTCAAAGTTTGGCTTTTTCAGTATTAATAAGTGTTGAAAATAGTAAAAATACCAGAAAACCTTTGAATTTTGAAAAACATTTGACTGTTACTGTATATACATGTGCATGCATTTGTGTGTATGCATATATAGAATATCTCACACGCACAGTTCCACGTGCAAACACTTAACTACGATAAAATTAGTTGTCTCTCGGTGTAAAAGCAGCCTGAGGTTTCTGCTCATGACCAAAATTAATGCTTCAGTTGAGCAAAGGCGTGTTTTTCACCACAAAGTCCTCACACACACAGATTATGTCACACCACTGAACTGTGTATCTGCCAAAGAAACAGCACCTCTGAGAAGCAAACACACACACACACACACACACACGCGGCTTGTGCAAATGAAGTAATCCAAATACAAACTAATAGAAAACTAACAGAATGCAGGATGCAAATCGAAATTCCTAATGAACAAGCCAGAGAAGGAAAAAACAGCAAGGAATCATGAAGGAACGTTAAAAGGAATAAGGGTTCAAAAGCCAGACATCACCCGAGTGTGTGGAAAGAATGTTCAGTAAGAGCAGACTGACTTCAGCCACACGTCTTACAAAACAGGAACCTTTCAAATCCGCTTTATTTATAGTCGAGCTTTCATCGAAAACAAAACTCAACAACGTTCTTCAGTTCTTACACACGAAGAACGTTTCCCAGTAGGTCTCCACGGACGACGAACGCTTCATCAGGTGCGTCGCGACACTCCGGGGTCCAAACACCCACCCAGGACTGACACACGTCCGTGTGAACTCGCGTCTGAAATTTCAGAGCCAACGTCAGGCGACAGGACGATAAGAAAAGCCTGAAAATGAACAAACCGAGGGAATGGAGACTGATGCTTTGGGTGGTTAAAAAGGGGTGATTAGGTCCAACATCACCCTCGTGACTTTCGGCTCAGTGTTGGCCATCTGCTGCTGCTTCGACCCGCATCTTTAATCACTGTGGCGTTAGGATGCAAAAAAAGGTCACGGCACTCTGCTCATGGCTCTGGAATGTTGGGAATGTCAAAAGTGTGAAAGATACCGGTCGGCCAAAATTCACACAAGGGGGAAAAGCTGGGGGGATGAGAAGAAACCAGGGAAACACAGTGAGAGATGGAGAGAGAGGGGGAGCAAATGTGACAAATAGGGGGAGGATCATGGTTGGACCATGGACATTGGACCAGGACGTAGGTTTGAAGGGGAAGCGTCTAAATATGCCATGATTGAGGGTCAGGAGTGTTGAGAACATGGCTTCCCCATTCCATCAGGTTCAAGTGCACAAGAAGCATCAGTTTTTTTCTTTCTGTACCCGGTTTGAAATCCAGGTGGAGAGTTCACAATACCCAAAGTTGAGATACTAAATACAGCCACTAGTGGTGGGCAAACATCTGAGATGACACCTTGAACCAGGAGCACCTCGATGAGGCATGTAATTTATCTCGACACACATCTGGATGGAAATAAAGACATGGAGGAGGCAAAAGAGGCCCCAGGACCAGATATAAACTGAATCCCATCTGAATAGGGCTTGTGTCATTACTAAAAAAAAACAATAAACATATCCAAGAGCTACCTCTGCTGCACAGGATAAGTTTATTAAAAATTACCAGCCTCAGAAACCACCGATTTACTTAAATTCTTCTCAGAATTCAAGTGGCAGACGTTTCAACATCCAACAACCGGTTCAGAGGAGACTGTGTGAGTCAGGACTTCAAAAGGAAGAAAAGAAACCATCTGAATAGGGCTTGGGGTTAAAGGACACTTAAATCATAGCATACAAGTGTGTGTACAGCAGATTCATTAGAGGTGAGGTTGTTTAAAAAAAAAATAATAATAAAAGGCAAAAGCACAAGAGAAGGAACACAGAGCAAAAAGAGCTGAACAGCCTAAAAACACGTCTTGAGAGTAATGACGTTAAGGTAAATGCCGCAACGTAACGCAGAAAGGAAAACTAAAAGATATCCGAATCGTCGCCTGTGCAGGCGGAAACGTCTAATCAAAAAACACTTGTGAATCAGACAGTGTGCTGAAACACAAACACACACGGGGCAGAAGTTCGCTTGCAAAGTCAAGTGAAATTTATTGCCCAGATTTCAAACAGGAAACCAATCGTTTCCACAAACCAGTGATCAAAGACCAGAACCGGAGGTAAAGCTCGCAAGATGCAACACTTAATGCTCAAAAACGATCTCCACCCACTAACTGCCACCTCGGAGCTAAATTAAACCAACTAACCCACCCACCGACTCACACGGTACAGACACAGGTATCAGAACCCGGGAAAACCTCGGCGCAAAACCCACACAGCAACATCTCGGGTCCCGAGTTTAAAACTCGGGTGCTGTATTGTGAATCCACCTGCTGAAACACTCCAAAAAACACCGACGCAGTTGCAGAGTCACGATAAGCTGAAGGATGGAAAAAGTCTTGAGGCAGCAGATCTCAGCACCTACACGCATCTTATTTCAAATTTTCTCAATGAATATTAAACACCATAAAGAAGAACAAAAATCGTCCAATCAGAAAAGCGCATGCAGTCCTATTAATATTACTTCTTACAAATTTTGTTTAATCACCACAAAAATGTGTATCGTGCTGCAAGTCCACAATAGATTTTATAGATCGTTTTGCTCAGCGCAAGAGCGCGATCATTGTGTTGCTGGTTTCAGATGTCAGATAGAAAAACCCTGAGAGGCCATGCATTATAACGCTATTTATCTCGTCATCACAACTTTGTTTTCTTGCTATCCTGACCAATTTTGTTTCCTCGTAGTCAGCATTTATTTTTCTGTGCAAAAAAAAAAAAAAAAAGATTTTAAATATTTCAATATAAAAGAAACTTGTGCATACTTTTTTTTTCTTTTCTATACTTCTACATTCTAATCTATTCTTAACTCAGTCTTTTCTCATATTAAGTGCATTTTTGTATTTTAGGAACAAAATTGGGCTCCCCCTGAGCAGATAAAAGCCTGTCTAGACTTGCAATTTATGTAATGCGCGCGCACACACACACACACACACACACACACACACACACGATAGAGTTTTAAGAACAAATGATTAGGGATAAAATTATAGCATTTCACATCTAAATCAATTCATTTTATTTTATTTGTAGAGCTTTAAATAATTAAATAACATCCTCAAATCAGATTCACAGAAGTTCGTTACGAATATAAAAATGCTTTTTTTTTCTTTCTAAAATTCCCAGAGATTTAATGAGGAAGGAACTTTGAGAGGAATCAAACAAGAAAAGAACCCAGGTGAGGTGAGGAGGTTTTCCAATTCATCACGAAAGGTGCTCAATAGAGCTGGAGCTCTATAGCAGGAGATCTTCCAGTCCAACCCACGGAAAGCAGATCATCACGGAGCCGGATTTGTGCACGGGGGCGATGTCATGCTGGTCTCCAAGTTCAAGTGAAGGGAAATTTTCCTGCTACCAGACCCAAAGACGGAGGGAACCACATATGGCTGTAAAAGTCGGCTGTCCCGATACTTTTAAAACTTTTGATCTCACGCTTGTTTAAATTTGTTAAAAATAAAGTGAAGAAAGTTCTTCAAAACAGAACTAAGAAGGGAAATAAATGACCTTCAGAAATTTTTTTTTTTTTATACGATGTCTGGCGTGTAGACGAACCACATGACGCTGCACGGCAGGTTTCAACACCACAAGCAAGAAAACAGGAAACCCATCACACTCATGCACACCTCCTCAAGCTCATTGTTAATTTCATGTGGGAACAAACGTGATTTTGGAGAGTAAATCACCAGGATGTCGATGCTCCTCGCAGAGACACCGAGCTCCCAATGACCTTCAGACCTAAAACCTCCAATCATACACTTCAGATAGGGGAGGGGAACGTCCTGGATAGTACACCCAATCATCATCACCCAGAGGTTAATCCTTCTGTAATCCACTCACAATATAATGCTCAGATAAAAAGATGGAGCTCTACAATATGATCTGAATCAGATTATTTTTCCCCCAGATGAAGCTGCAGCAACACTGAATCAGATACTGCAAACTTT
>JAAIIK010000077.1:3200180-3212680 GCA_014706435.1 Silurus glanis
ACACACACACACACACACACACACACACACACACACACACACACACATCACAATTATTCATTTTAAAGCTTAAATATATGAGAGTGGTATTAGGATTAGTCGGTGCTTAAGATGTCCTTGTCAGAATAAAAAAAATTAAAATGGTATGGATCCAGCAGTTTCAGGTCGTGCATTTCACTCCTAGATTGTCAGTGGTGTCCTGCCTGAACGAATTCACCTAAAAACAATCAATATTATAGAGAAGTGCAGTAGAACAGAGCGCTGCATCAAAGACAGGAATCTCATACAGTGAGAAGGAACGTCATCACTAAAGCAAGAAACAGAATGAACACAATTCAAAACGTTTCCTTTCACTGGAGCCACAGCTGCACCGCATACATCATCTCCAGCAGAAGCATCGATATTCACCTCATCACATCACCCCGGGTGCATTTTTTCCCGTGCATTATGCTTTTCCTGACAAATGGTTTTTGTGTACATTTAACAGCAAAAGTATGAATGGTTTATGAAAAAGAAATAACAACTGTTTTGAACTGTTTTGGACGACCTTTCGCCACGATGTCCAGCTTTTCATGTAGAATTCAATTTCTTCTCCTCTGTAAATCGGAGTGGAATGAAAAAAAAAAAAAAAAACAGCTATTAAATCCACATGAATAGATTTGAGTTTGTGCAGTTTTGCTACAGATGCGGGTTGTGAGCTCTGACTAATGCGTTATTGCACGCATGCTATAGGCCTCGGTGTCAGCAAGTTAAAATCTGATCGTTTAAAGCAGCATGTAGTGTAAACAACAGGACACCTGCAGCGTTCACACGACAGTCTCAAGGAGAATAGATACCTTTGAACCTGGCAACACGTAACGTGATTGCTGAAATCCGATTGGATAAAAACACTTAAATAAAATTACACTCGAGAGAAAGGCTATGAAATGAGAAAAGATTATTGTGAATAATTTCATACACATTCATGAACTAAACTATATTAAAGCTTAGAATCGGTGATTCTGAAAGTGTTTAAGCCGGAATATAAAACCTGGTTTGTCTAAATTTAACCATTCAGATGCACACTGCTCTGGTGGAAGAAGGCAGTGGACTTTTTTTTGGACAACAGTCCATGCAAGAGTACAGACTATAGATGAATTCCCCACAGAAACCTAATGTGTAAATGCCCCTGCCCTTAAAGACAGGGTGCAATTACTTTAGCTGTCATCTCGTGCCATAACAACTCCGCGAAGGCCCTAATAATGTTCATTAGATCTGTCAGCTCTGACACTGAAACAATACATAACTCTAGCCAAACAGCTGAGAATAATATCCTGAGGGAGAAGAGCTTCGTTTGCACTTCCCAAAGAAAAGATGAATACAAACACCTGCAAGGAAGAATAGTTAGCATACAGCGCTAATTAAAAAGTCAGGGATGTGCGCTGGATACGGCACAAATCGCCCGCACCAGGAAGCCCTCGGGGTTTCAGGAAGTCTGCAGCTGGATAAATACCTGAACACCAAACGATACTGCATTCCAAAGCACTATCGTTTAGTGTTCAGGTATTTATCCAGCTGTCCAACCAGTCTCAATGGTATTAAAGACCAAAAACTACACGCTGTACACCATAGGGAGAAGTAGGACTTGAACTAGGAGACCCAAAGCTGTTCCACAAAGAGCACAAATCCAGCTCCATGAAGATGTGAATGCTGACTTCACCCAAGATCACCACCTTCTCGCCTACATCAGTACCTGACTTTATTAACAGGCTGAATGAATCTCCACAAAATCTAGTGGAACATCTTCCCAGAAGAGTGGAGCTCATTAAAACAGCAAATTATGTCATTTAGTAGACACTTTTATCCAGAGCGATTTACAACTGATCAGTTGAGAGTTGAGGGCTTTGCTCAAGGACCCTGCAGCAGCAGCTTGGTGGTGTTGGTATTTGAACTCATGGCCTTCTGATCTAATGCCTTAACCACTGAGCTACCACCTCCCACCTGTGGTGTTAAATGTAGAATTGGATGAAAAACACACCTTCTTGTGGGCGTGTGTCCACAAACTTTTGGCCCTATACCGAAAGAAGTCTTTTCGTCGTTTAAACCCAAAAACGAGAGGAACTTGGAGTTCGTTCAAGAAACGGTATTTATAGATTTTGTGTGATGTTTTCTCTTTATTTCAAACCCGAACTGAAGTCAGATTGAATTGATTTGGCGTCCGAGTCCAAGTTTTTCCATCTTGAAGAAATAAACAAACCGATATAGCAATAGAAATGTGGGTTAAAAAGAAAGCTAAAGCCTGGAAAGAAGACTGAAATGATCCGAATGCTGTCTATACGACAGTGTAGATGAAGAACCTCAAAAACCGTTTGTGTCGTAGGATTTGTGATTTGGTATCTGAATTTTGCGATTTTTTTCAACATAAAAATATTAGTACCAGCAAACAACTTGAACTCAAACTTCCACAACGGTTACGGCAGACACTCGGCTCGTCTGGACGAGCGTCTGGCATTAACGACCTTGTTAGAGGTGAGACTTTGGAAGATGATCTGTTGCGATCAGGACATAAAAACTAAAGCACCGCTGCATCGCTCAGAACAGAGCTAGAACCAAGAAGCCGACTAAAGAAAAATTGTTTCCCCCCTTTTAAGGACATTGATAGTGACCTTGCAGCTTGGCTATGACCTTGACAGTAATCCTATAAAATGAATAAACACAATGAAAACTGGGTCTCAGTGTGTAATAATTCCACCTGTCCTCCGTTTCTTTTCATGGAGAAGAGGATTGATGGCTGAAAGTGGTTAATAAGAGAGCACGCGTGTGTGCGTGTGTGTGTGTGTGTGTGTGTGTGTGTGTGTGTGTGTGTGTGTGTGTGTGTGCGCGCTAGCATGTAGCCTACACTTCCTGTGAGAGGGATCCTGTGTATTCCCTGAGTCAGAATGAACGCTAAAGCGAGAGGGGAAAATCCCCCCCAGGCCCCTGCGAGAGAAAAGAATCTTTTCAGGTCTTTGTGTCTCAGGCTGAAGGACCCGTGTGGCAGCTCGCGCCAAGCTTTTGTCTCTCCTCATTTAGTCGACAAGGAAAGCGAGAAAGTACAACACGTGCGGTGCGAGAGGTTCGTCAGGACGCCCGATTTGGCACGTGATCTCCGAGTTCGTTCTCTCGCGTGTCCTCCTGTTAACTGAACGCGACCCTGATGTAGATCTGCCGACCTCTGCCCTTCGGGTACGCGCTAAACCAATTGTAACAAGTCCCTGTTGGCTCGGGGAGCGTTGCCTAGCGACCGTTCCCGGAGGGAGGGGATGTGCTATGCTAGGATTTCCATGGAAACGACATCGGATTGCAACGCGGCAGGACGTGACACGACGGATGTGCTGCCGTCGGACGATTTACCCCAACCAGAGGAGGATCACAAGAAAAACACTCATACACTGTTATAATCATTCATATACACAATCTACACACAAAAGGTTGTCTACACCCAACCATAACATTAATCCCCATTTGCTCTTATAATAAGCTCCACTCTTCTGAGAAGGTGTTCCACTAGATTTTGTGGAGATTTGTGAGATTTCATTCATTCATTCATTCGTTCACATTTATCCCTATAACAGAAGATCTTCTACTCCACAACCCATGTAAAGTATATCTTCACGGAGCTGGCTTTCGCATCGTGTCACAGGTTGGTGTCTCCAACTTCAGGTGAACCAGATGATAGAACTAGAACTAGATGATTCCTTCATATGTACTTTCTGAGTAGTTTAAAGAAGAACCACAAACTGGCTGAAAAAAGGCGGGTGTCCCAATACTTTTGCACGCACCGTGTAGTTCTTATTGATCATATAGATACTTCTGGCTCTCGTGTAGAAATGTAAAAGGATTACTGAAGGCTTGAGTTGGAGTTGGATGTGCAGCAGCCGGCGTGTTTAGGACGTTCCTTTTTATTTCCTTCGACGCTGCAGATTAATAAACGTATCGCACGTTTTTTCTGCTGCGTCATTAAAACCGCTCGAGCTTTACAATCCTGTACTGCTGTGTGGGATGTTTCCGACGTCTCTGCAACTACGCATGGTAACGTGTCTATATGATCACACACACACAAAGCTAACAAGAACCCCCCGATCCCTCAGAAATCCCTCCAGAAAAAAAAAATAAAAAAACACGAGAAAATTAATTCCTCTCATTTCCAGCCCACGTACATCTTTAAAAGATCTTTCACTGTCTGCCCGAACGCTTCCCTTCATCTTCTGTTCCTTTCATCAAGATGATTAGGCCCTGACCAACCGTCTGAATTAGGTGCAGACTGTGTGTGAAGAAGGAGAGAGAGAGAGAGAGAGACACCAGACAGAAAGTATCCGCTGTACCTCAAGAGACCTGCGAAACAAGAAATAAATCCTCTCTAGTCATCCAACTCGGTCTCCCACTCGACGTCCTTGAGACAGGAGAATGAAACGAGAATAAAAAGGTGGCGAGTATTAGAGTTGGAGCTCAAAGACATCCAAGGAGACTCTCCAGCGCTATCGTAGGTCTCTTCAGACGCTAAATCTATACGGCTACACGTCTATGAAGCTTTTAGAGGATAAAAACAACACTTGTTTATTAACCTCTGTGTATGTGCATATATATGTGTGTGTGTGTGTTTAATCCAAGGCAGGATGTTAATACGGTCATGCAGAAGAACTTGATTTGAAGTCTCTTATAGTATAAGGTTGATGAAGTTGCTGTGAAGGCCAAGGAATCGAGGTGGAGTCGAGTCCACGACCCTGTAGGCCATGCGGTCTGAGATATTCCTTTTGTTATGGTACCTGATGTGAAAATCGGATCGGTGAACGTATTTGTGAGTCACGTGATAACTGATAAGGACAAATGTCTCGGACCAGAGGACTCGTGAGATGAACGACTCAATTTTGTTTTCTGTACATAACCTACGGAGATTTCACGAGGCGTTGCTCGTCTATAGAAAACGAACGAATCACGAGACGACTCGTTCTTCTGATTCACATTAAAGACTCGTTCAAAATGAACGAATCGTTCATAAACGACTCGTCACTAAAAGTTACATATTCACTCCTTCATACACAACACACACCTAATTGCCTAAGCAGGACTAGATAAGAAGTGGAGCTCAGATATTACCCCAATACCCCATCAGGGGGCGTATACAGTCACCTGGGTGATTGCACACCTTCACGCCATCATCAGATCTAATAAAAAATGTCCTCTGCCTACTGTCATTCATTATCTAAATCATTCCCTCACTTCACATACACACAGTTTTTTTTTTTTTTTTTTTTTTTAAAGGGAAGGTTTAGCCAAGCAAAGTAAATCTAGCGACACGAGGTAATAACAGCCGTATCGATTTAGCAATGCTGGGAATTGATTGGAACGTCGCTCATAAATCGAGATGGATGACCGTGAACGGTGAGTGACACTGCATGTGTGTGTGTGTGTGCGTGTGTGTGCGTGTGACTTGTCCTGTAAAGCATTCGCTTCTGAGAGCATCAGACCATCTGTCACCTTAATGAGATCTTCACACGAAAATAATATCCTGCTCCGAAAACGATCTAGGAGACGAGGATGGTATATAAGGACGGAATGAATCGCGGTGTGACACGAATAGCTAAAAAAGAAAAAGAAAAAAAAAAAAGAAAAACATGCTCAGCACCTTTTCACCTACATTGTGTGCGTTATTGATCCACCCCCCCCCACACACACCCCCTCCCTTCCTGCTGGCAAGGGAAGGAAAAAACGATTAATGCATGTAATAATGTAATGCATAATAACATTTTCAAATGTCTGGACGTAAGACATTCCCTGTAGCCTACTCGTCATGTCGCAACAGGAATATCGCAGATCAGGAATGGACCGTCCGTTTATTTCCTTCATGCAACGTTCTATTTTTTCCTCCCATCAGATCCTGAAAAGTAATCCCGGAATGCTGATAAACTACAATCAATTTTAAATCCGTAAATGAATCCCTAGCGAGCGACACAAAGGTGACGTTGGTGAAGAATAAGACTTCAGGAGGACAAAAATCTTCAGAGAATCCAGACTCGAGAGAACCCATCCTGATCCATGTCTACAGGGCATGTCTATCCATCCGCAATAGTTACATCATCGCTGAGGTTATCACCTGGTCACTGATGGAGAATCGAATGCAGAACGGTTTGCATTCATTTCAGTATAAATCCATCTTCATGGTTCCATGGAAACATCTATAGTGCTTTTTCAGCGATCTACGTGTAGCCCATTATAGCCTTCGGAAAAGATCAGGCAGGTCAAAAGGACTCCTCAAAAACAATTCCTCAAAGTGATTCACTACCTCCAGCAGATGCGCACAGCTTCACGAACAATTCACAGCGATATTGTGTCTATAAATATATATTAAAAAAAAGATTTTACAGTCTACCATTTAATTATATTCCATATAAATCACTAATTATTGTTTACGCTCACTGCAGGCTGTGGAAAAGAAAAAGAAAAGGTTATTACAGTTAAAGTGTCTACAAGCGCTTATCTTTTCACCAGAAACGATTATCAAAAACCACACTCGGGTTGAACTCTGTAAATATTTTCTCTGAGAAGAATCTAGCGTCTGTTCCAGCATGACGAAGCTCCTGCGCACAAAGCCAGCGCCATGAACATATGGGTTGGAGTGGAAAATCTCCTGCTATATAACCAATACAAATTGGTTTATTCTATTTTATAAATGCGATATTCCTGCACTAAAGAACCCAAAGAAGCTCAGAGAAGCTCTTCCAAATATAATCCCCATTATCTTCATTTCAAGCCAAAGAACATACAGAAGAACCGTGTGCTAATGAGCTGCTACTATAGAGCAAGAACCGTGTAAATAAATGTAACTGAATATGTTCTAAAGTTACACGATGGTCCACTTGACTTGTTGTGTCTCATTGCACAAAAATGGCGTTCTAGCACAAGCCACTATGAGTCCCACGTCCTTTCCCATTTGCTAAACCATCAATATGCCAGCAACCGGAGTGTATATACACACCAAGTGTGTAATGCCATGTCTGACCCAGTGCAGATCTCAGCAACACTACTCTAATACCCTGAACCTGACACTCGCTTTGGTCATTTTCTCTCTCAAGAGTTCTCCCATTTCCACACACTCACAACCTGATAATAAAAAGCTGCGACAGCTGCGCCGCTACGCTCCGCCGCAATTATACACACGCTCCAATTAGCTTCTAAAAAAAGGGGGGGGGTGGGGGAAAACGGCTGTAAAATGTTCGATGGCATCAAAGCAGAGTGAAGACGGGAGGAGAGAGAGTCTCGTAAAAGGTCAGGGTTCGAGGGGGGACGGCACACGGCAGGAAGCGCACACAAAAGGGCACATAAAGTATTTAACAGGCGCTATAAAACAGATAGGGGTGAGAGGTGCGAAAGAGAGAACGGGCGATGGAGAGAGAGAGAGAGAGAGAGAGAGAGAGAGAGAGAGAGAGAGAGAGATGGAGAGGTCTCATTAGATGCTCATTTCAAATATACACTATAAATCCAAAAGTATTGGAACATGCGCCAGTGAACTTGGAAGCACGCAATTCTACAGGACGTCTTTAGATGTGTGAGCAGGAGATTTTCTTTTCACGTGAACCACAAGATGGAACCTGTTCCAGCATGACAATGCGCCTGTGCACAAATCCAGCTCCATAAAGATCTACTTTCCAAGTCTAGAAGTAACTTCTTTATCTTATGTGATGCACAATACCGCTATTTGCACAACCATGGACTTTTAAGGGCCACCAACAGCTGGAAACAAATTCCTTGTGTGCGTCAACATACTTGGCCAATAAACCTGATTCTGATTGGTTGGAAGATCTTCTCTAGAGCTCTAAACCCTATTGAACACCTTTGAGATTAATGGGGATGAACCTCACCTACATCAGTTCCTGACATAACCAGCAGGCTGAGGCACAAATCTGCATAACCAAAATGTCCGTGAATGCATTTTAATCACTGACCATTTTATTGTGGTATAAAAGCAATAAAACACTCTTCACCTCACACTACTACAATGTTTATCCGCATGCTCTGGCGTGTTTTACTGCTCGCTTCTCGAGGCTGTGCGGCGCAGCGACACGCTGCACGACGCCGATATAGATATTTATAGGTCTGTGGTTTCCTCTCGCCATTTCAATCAAAGTAGGCCATGTGTCACGTCTTTGCTTCTCGTTTATACGTCGCTCTCGCAGCGAAACACACACACGCCTCGCTCAGAAGCACCAGGCCGCATGACGTAAACCTTTCAGTTTTTTTTTTTAAAGAAAATTTTATATATAAAAAAGCTGAATCTGGGAGCGAATGAAAAAGAGCAGGGCATTCCTGAGGAGTGGGAGACATTATCTCTGAACCCGAAACATGGGAGAGGAGCTTCAAGAGAGCTTCAAATATCACAAGAGAAAGAGATGGAGGAAGAGAGGCGGAGGCCAATTCGTATCCTGCTGAGACCTATTGATTTGCCAGCACTGTTGTTTGAAAAACACATTTAAGGCTTATTCTGTGGAAAAGACAGAAAAAGAAAGATAAAGAATATGAGAAAGTGAGACTCAATGTGCACTACAGGACAAGGAGGTGAATTCAAACACTCTTACAGACCTCCAACTACACTCACTGACCAGTTTACCTCCACCTATCCAATCAGCCAATCACATTTCAGAGACACAACTCATCAAACCATGTAGGTACGAGGTGGTATAAAAATTTTCAAGAGTAACGGTGCTGTTCTGTTAGACCCAGTTAGAACGAAGAGCAAATGTGAAATTCTGCGTGAAAACGAGCGAAAAAAACTCTAAAAAGTGTTTTAAACGGAAGAACGTCACCAGAAGACGACGGGAGATCGGGAAGACCTTCGACAAGCTGAGAATGTCAAAACCGTTCGACAAATTGTACACGATGATCATCGGAGAACGAGCCACACGCTCTCACTTCGCAGAAAAAGCTGCCAAAGAATCTGCAGTGATGATGTCATGCATGCATTCGTGGACCAGAAGCTGATAGGAACATCTTGTGATGTCCTATTTAATTAATTAATTAGAAATTCCCTTAATTGAGAGAATGTCAACTGATTCACATGAATTACAACTATAAAAAAAAAAAATTCACATAGTTGTCTGCTTGTCGGCTGATAGGCCATCAAAACACACACACACACACACACACACACACACACACGGCTGGCTCAGTCAAGCAGACAAAGAGTAAATGTGTGCAAGTGTGCAGCTTTATCGGGGTATTGACAGCCCAGATAGGATATAAATGGAGCTGACAGACCAGAGGCAGCTATAATTACACAAACATGTCAAAGGCGTGAACATAAACAGTCACTCCGGTGTGAACTTTTCATTTCTTTTTCCTGTTCGAACTGACAAAGCGCGCCAGGAAAAAGAGGAATCGTTCACGACTCGCAGCGTTGAACGCAACAATTAATACATCTCAAGCTCCGAAATCCGACGTCTCGCACCCGCCTCCAGGATTATGCTACACATTTATTTTTTAAAAGCTTCATTTTCATCCAAATAAATGAATGAATGAAGTAACAGGCGATTTTTTTTCCCCTATTCCTTATTGACTTGTGCACAAATAATTACAGTACCGTCCCTAGAACTTGATAAAACTCCTGAAGCAGTGTGATAACTGGCTGGGAAAATCCAACATTCTGCTCCGGACGCTCTGCAAATCACCGCAACAATTTCCGAGGCTTTTTGAAAACAGGTTTCAGTGGGTTCAGTGATCTAAACAAAAATTGTCCAGAAGCTCAGTACACCCTTCCCTGCTTTCACTCTGATTAACAGTTCTTGCTTTGTTAATATTAAGCATTTTGGGATTAATTCGGGAGACATCGTGCGGATAAGAAAGCAGAGTTTCGGATTAATTAGCCCCATGAGATGGAAAAAAAAAACTGCAGCCGGAAATCTGCAGGCCTCCGCTAATATGTTCTTAGAAGGCCAAGAAGAATAGAGTGAGTATGGCTTTTAAAAAAAGAAGAAAGATAAGCTTTGTAATAAGCAGGAAACCTTGTAGATATCTCCTGCTTGCATTTCTGTGGGTGAGATGAGACCTGAGTGAAAGAGTGAAAGGGAAAAACGCTTCCCATCAGGTGGTAGATGGAGGAAGGATGATGGTATGAGCTTGTTTTCTTGGCATGAGAACATTATAAAGCTTTACAGTCCATCTATACTCTGTATATAGTCAGAAGGATGGATGAAGGTGAATAAAATGATGCACTAATCGTGTCTTATGCACACATACAGCCTGTAGGGGCAGCGTTAAGAACTGGGGGTTGCTTCTATTGGTCAAGTCAAAGGTTGAGCAACGTTATGTGGCCAAATGATGAGTTTAGAAGGCTGACTACCTGGAGATACAGGTGCTGTGCATCTCCATAACTGAGGCCGATGCAATTCGCATCTTGATATATTACAGATATTTCACGTTTATCTCTTTGGTTCAGACAGACTTCTAATGCATGACCCTTTCACACACACACGCCTCTTCAGTCCAAATAAAACAAGACAGTCTTTTCCTATTTTCCAGATGCAGCTCTACCTCTGCCATGTTAATCTGTATTCTATGTGGCTCTCAGGACACGCCTCGGCCTCCGTAGTGCTATTGCTCTGTAATGAAATTTTTCAATGCTGAAATCTGATGATCTGCAGAACGAAACAGGCGCTTGAGTCAGCTGTTTTTAACATGTGAGTTCAGGCAGCTGAGAGGAAAACAAATCTAAGGTGAAGCTCAACAATGAAACCGATATCATCTTTTGCAAATATAGTCATTAAGGAGATGATAAGACAGCATTTAGGGTGTGTGTGTGTGTGTGAACGAGAGAGGAAGCATGCATCTCCGTCCATGTGCATATCCAGTGTGTGCGTGTGCGTGTGCGTGTGTGTGTGTGTGTTTGTTTGTGCGTGTGTGCGTGCGTGTGTTTGTTTGTGCGCGCGTGTGCGTGTTTGTGCAAGCATGTACGGGTGCGCTCAGGCATGAGAGAGAGAGAAAGAGAGAGAGCATACGAAGGTGGATGCTTTAATCAGAAAGCGAGAGAGGAAGCTGGTGGAAAGTACAGGGAGTAAAACACAGATAAATCTGAAGCGTGAACCATGAGATCCTGTAATGCTGCATCTATTTTAACACCAATCCTCTCTGACCTCGTTCAGCATCAGCGAGAATTTAAAGATTACATTCTACCGGGCAGAATTTCATCATTCTGTATAATGACTAATAATCCGGTTTCAAAAGTAATGTTTTGTTTGACTTCATTAAGACTTAAGGTTTATGTGGGCGCTTCCATTCATGGGTCAGAAATAAAACAAGAAAGGATGGATGGATGGATCAATGGTTGAATAAGTGTATAGACAGCTCAATGAATAGGTGGATGAATCAATGTAAAGATAGCCTGATGAATATATGGACAACTGGATGTACAGATAGATGCCTTAATAGATAAATACACAAATTAATAGATGTATAGATGAATGAATTAATAACTTGATGGATGGATGGATGAACAGGGTTGGCTTGATCAGTGGATGGATGGCTAGCTTTATGGTTTGATGGAGGAATCTATGTATCAATAAATGACTTGATGGATGAATAGATGGATAGATGAATATAAAGCTAGCTTGATGAATATATGGATCACTGGATGAATAGATAGATGGCTTAATCGATATATAGATGGATGAGTGGATGTATAGATCGATGAATGATAGCTTGATTGATGGCTGGCTTGATGAATGAATGAATAATTGGATGGATGGTGGATGGATGCTTGGCTTGATGAATAGATAGATGGATAAATGAATGGATGGATGGCTGACTTTATGGATAGATGGATGAATAAATGGCTCGATGAATAGATGGGTGGATGGATGGATGGATGTATAAATGGCTTGATGAATGTATGGCTTGATGAATGAATGAATAGATGGATGAATATATGGCTTTATAAATAGAATGCTTGATGGATGGATGGATGGATGGATGGATGAACCCATCATGATGAACCTTGCTCGTACCCCCTTTTCTAATGAGCTACTGGTTATGACTGCTTCAGCCTCACGTTCTAAACCAAACCAGAGCTCAATGTTAACACTCCAGACAGTGCTGCTGGATTCTGATCGGCACTCGAATGCTTAAAAATTATTTCTGGTTTCAATTCTTAAATCATATAAATGAAACTTGCCTGGCTGCCCTGATCGCTCCGACTCTCTATAAAGTTCCTGTAGTTCAGTAGATCTGCGTGTCCCAGTCTCGTCCTCAGGCCCGTTCCAGACGGTTTGCATTTCTGCTCCCTACACACCTGAATCAGGTATTTTGTGCTCATGATTGATTGGTTCAGGTGCACCGGGAGGGGGAGGAAGCAGAATCATGGACCATCTGTTAGGACCCCGAGGACTGCTGACAAGGATTGCTAACACAAGGGCTACAGAGCATCCGGTTTCTCGCAAGATAAATAATTAATACCGAAAATATTCTCCGAAATCTGTAGCTTGGCGCCTGAATGG
>JAAIIK010000077.1:3222604-3237072 GCA_014706435.1 Silurus glanis
CACACACACACACACACACACACACACACACACACACACACACACACTCAGCTATCGGTCGGTCGGTTTTCAGGAGCCACTCACGCGCCACAACACCGGATTTCATTACCTGTCAGCGATGAGAGCAGAACGCGTCGGAAATTTCCTCAATCAGGCGGAAAACCTCAGCTGGGGGCGAACACTTACGGGTTCCACTAATAAATCTGTGTTTTTATGCGTGTAGAAAAAAGGAAATCCGCTGATCGGTGTGTCCGAGTTTCACTACCGACACCGAGGAGCCTCTACTGCCGAGAGAGAGAGAGAGAGAGAGCCAGAGAACCGCCTCCCTCTGTCCCTCCCTCTCTTCCTCCCTCCTTCCCTCCGCGAGCACGCGCAGCGTGTGTGTGTGTGTGTGTGTGTGTGGTGTGTGTAAGAATCAGGTTTGTTGGTTTGTTTACTAAACCACAGCTTTAAACACACAAACAAGCAAATAAAACAAGTATATATGAGAGAAGAACAGAGGAGATCTCTGACTTTCATGAAGAAAACAATATAGATAGATAGATAGATAGATAGATAGATAGATAGATAGATAGATAGATAGATAAACTGAAATAGATCAGAATGGTTTTCGTTTCACTGCTGTTGGAACGTTCCTGTTGGAGTTCCATCATGACAATGTTCCCGTGTCCATGAAGATCTGCTTTCCATGGGTTGGAGTGGACGATCTCCTGCTCTAAACGCTATTGAACACCTTTGGGATGAACGTGAACGCTGACTGCAGCCAAGACCTCCTCATCTTCTCACCTTCATCACCACCTGGCTGAATGATCCCAAATCTCCAGAAAATCTAGAGGAACATCTTGGAATTGGTTCAGCGCTCCACTGTCTTGAGTTGTATCTGTATATCAAATGTGTAAATGCTGCATCTGTTACTCTGGTGTATTTATTTGTTTGTTTGTTTGTTTGTTTGCTGATATACGATTGTATTTATTTCAAACCGATTCTGATTCTGATATTCAGTAAAGAAATGTAGAAAAAAGTGATAATGAATGTCAAGGAGGTTCAGAGGAGAGACTTCGGCCCTGCTCCTGCTCCTGCTCCTACACCACTTCAGATTCAAGTGTCACTTGAGTTTCCACACTTGTGTCATTAAGCACAAAGAGCTAAACACGTCTCCAGAACAACAGAGTCAGTCCAGATTTCAAGCTTTATATCTGTCCCTGCTTCTCCTCCACGACCGAACACCTTCTCACTGGCACGACCTTGCTGATTAGTTTCCTTCTCTCTCACGATGCTCTTCTCCATTTTGCTTTGTTGGGGCTCATTAGGTGGATTGAATAAACGGCTATTATAATATAACACAATATAATAAGAGTGGAAAATACGTGTGGCAAGTAATGTTTTTCACTTTTAGAGAGAAGATAAGGTGGGAAGATAAGAGGCCTGAAGTTCTGTCAGCGTTCACATTCATCCCAAAGTGTTTAATAGGGTTTTTTTTTAAGCAGGCCACTCAGGATATTAGACTCCAACTCAGATCTTCATAGAAGTGGCTTTGTGCACTGGGGCATTGTCAAGCTGGAACAGAGTTTAGAGCTCCTAATTCTCATGTAAAGAGAAAAAAATTCTTTGCTCACACATCCAAAGACATCCAATACAATTGTGTCCCTCCAACTAAGAACTTCATAAGCTTGGAAAAGTCCGGTGTCTCAATACTGTATACACCAATAGATGTCCCTATAATGTATATTAAACTCAATTTTGTTCATTTGATATATATGTTGATACTATGATCTTATTAATCTGAGGTTCTTTCTTTTTCCAGAATGAATGGGAGAAGAACATAAGAACTTTAGAATAGTGACGTCACACGTAATGTGCTCAAATATGACATGTTATATAATAATGACCACAAGGGGGCGGTTTCCACTATGACAACTAATAAAACGTTTTATTACAACAATAAATATCGTTTCTCTATTTTTTATAAATATATAAGTCTATAAATTGTTGAAATATTGAATCATTTTGATTTTTTGAGTTTGACTTTTTCAGCTTGATGGAACTTCACCCCAGACCACAAAGTTAGAGTTGAATAATTGTGTAGGATGTCTTATAATGTAGTAGAAATTTCCCCTTCACTTGAACTTGGAGACCCAAACCTGTTCCAGCATGACAATGCCCCTGTGCACAAAGCCTGCTCCATGAAGATCTGCTTTACATGGGTTGGAAGATGTGGAAGATCTGCTGCTTCAGTAGAGCTTTAAACCCTATTTTATACTTTGAGATGAATGTAAACGCTGACTGCACCCCAGGCCTCCTCACATTTTCACCTACATCACTACCTGACTTTACTAAAAACCCTTGTGGCTGAATGAATCTCCAGAAATCTCCAAAATCTAGTGGAACATCTTCCCAGAAGAGAAGATTCCGGGTTATTATAAGAGTAAATAGAGACTAAATGTGGAATGCATTGTATATATTTGTGTATGTGTGTATATTTTTTATGATTTTTATTTTTCAGAACAAAGTACATTAAAAGAATTTAGTATGTAAAGACACTTTGAAAAGTATTAAATCTTTAGTTTTTCTCACAAATTCCCATGTTCTCAACGTGACCATTCCATAAGCCAGGACAAAACAAACAAATAAACAAAAACAAATAATGAATGGCTAATGACTGAAAACAATAAAACATTTATGAATAAATGAACAAACAAAGAAACAAATAAACCGAAATGAATGTAACCCGAACAACAACAATGAAATGTAAATAGAATAAAATTATAAAAATAAAAGGAAGGGAGGCTCCTCAAAGAGGGGGAAGTACATTTTCACGATGTAGACTATTAAAGGATCGAATCTATTGCAATTCTTTACGAATATAAATATATTTCTATGTAAAATAGTTTTTAAACACATGACCCCGGAACGCTATTGCTCGCTGCCTCGTGTTCCGTCCCGGTTGTATTTGCACGCCGGACCGACTTCCTGATTTCGTTACACGCACGTATGCTAGCTAAACAACACGGCTAGTTAAGGAAACCGGGATCTGGTCGAGTCCGTGAATTATTTTTTTTTATTTCTGTCATTAAAGCGGACACCGCGGACATGGAGCACATTTTGGAGCAGCAGCGTCGCTACCACGAGGAGATGGAGCGATTAATGGACGCTAAAACAAAGGAGATGCTCCACAAGAAGACGACGGTGCGTAGAAATGGCGTTTGGTGGGATGTAATTGCTTGTTTTGATTCATGTACGTTCACAAGCCTGATAGGAAGAGTTTAAGGTGTGAGAAGTGAATTTCCTCAGATTATACGCCCAAAGGTTTTGTGGTGGACACCAGAACATGGGGAATATATGTCAATCAAGGAGACACAAGTGTAGAAAACATCTTTGTTGGTTGTAAAAGTACTATTTTCATTCACTGGAGCTTCCAAACACCTCCAGCATTTACGATGTTCCTGTAGAGAAGTTTAGTGTGGAAGATCTGGAATGTACTGCACACATCCCTGACCTCCTCAAACACACTGAACATCTTTAGAAGGAAATGGAACACCAAAGAAACTCTTTTACGTCCTCCATATCAGACTCCGGATGATCATAATCCATACAGAATCTTCTAGACAACCTTTCCAAAAGAAAAACACAGCAAGACAGGGAATGAATGGGTGTCCACAAACTTTTGGCGGGCAGAAGGCATCATATCACACTTCTTTCAGGCGAGTCTTTTAATGCTTGTGTGTGGTTTTTCCTCAGTTGCGTGACCAGATTAATTCCGATCATCGTACGCGAGCCATGTTGGACGTAAGTCTCCAGTCGTACACTTTATTCGATATCAATCTGTGATGTTTTGTTGTGCGTTAAACCCGGACCTTTTCTCCATTCTTCCTTTATACAGAGGCACATGGAAGTGAGCGGCAACCTCAGAGATGCCTATGAAGACAAGGATGGGTGAGATTCTGGTTTTTATTTTCCTCTTCTTTCTTCAAAAATACCCCATTAATAAATCAGACCCCCGGGTCCCACCCATGCCACGTTCCCACTTCATGGAATAAAAACCCAGGATTAAACACTTGCTAATGAAAGTGAAGGTAAAATTGAATCCTTTTTTCCCCCTCTCACGATTTTTCCGAGACCAGTCTGAGAAAGGAAGAGCTGAGCGCCATATCCGGGCCGAACGAGTTCGCCGAGTTCTACAATCGTCTGAAACACATTAAAGAGTTCCACAGGAAACATCCGAACGAGGTACAGCACCTTAATCCTTCTTTTACACATAAAAAAATAAATAAATAACAAAAACCCTCACACACACACACCTTCTCTTCCACACACAGATCTGTGTGCCCATGTCGGTGGAGTTTGAGGAGCTGTTGAAGGCTCGGGACAACCCCAGCGAGGAAGCGCAGAGTAAGCAAGGCTTAAAATATGCACAATCAAGTTATGGAGAATATCACACGTTTTCAGGAACCAATCAAAACGCTGCGTGAAGCGTTCACGAATTCACTGCGTTCATGTAAATATGTAAAACCGCTGGGTTTTTTTGCTTGTTGTTTGAACTGCACACTTTTGTCTGGCTGCTGCTGGAGTGTGTGAACTTCTATGCAGAGACAAACAGGGGGCTGGAGAAAAGTCCATGATTTTTATTGAAAGGCACCAACGTGAGGGAAAAGAAACAACGAGTCTAATTTCACAAACACCTGGAGAAAAAGTCAAAACCCAAACATAAATCCTTCGAAACAAAACGAGGAAAAAACCCATGCACGAGAAAGTAAAATCAAACGTAAGCAGGCAGCAGGGACCAAAGCAGACAAAAATATTATCGGTGGTAACGGAGAAAATATCACTATATCTTGTTTTTTATTTATTTTCTCCCCCAATATCACACGCCCCTAGTCAGTAATTATACATTGAATCCAATTGGTCAGAAGGTGATGATTTAATAATTTTTTTTATCTCAATGTGCTTGTTATGATCTGTTATCGTTTCTATAGCGACAGATTAATAATAATTATCCTGTCTTGTCCAGATCTTGTCGAGTTCACCGACGAGGAAGGATACGGCCGTTATCTCGACCTGCACGACTGCTACCTCAAGTACATCAACCTAAAAGGATCTGAGGTACAGATTCAGCTCGTTTTCTCCAACGTGGATTTTTTTTTTTCTTCTTTCAACTATATAACGTCGTGCTCTGTTTCCAGAAACTGGAATACGTCTCGTATCTGTCATCCTTCGATCAGCTCTTCGATATTTCGAAAGACAGGAAGAACGCAGAGTATAAAAGGTGAGTTGTTTTTACCGCGTTTGCTTTCCGTACTGAGCAAAAGTATCGGGACACCTGACTTGGAGTGGAAGATCTTGAGTGGCCTGCCGCAGAGATGTAAACCCTTTTGAACACCAAAAAAAACAAACATGGGGGTTGATTGTGGAACGGGATGTTAGTCAAGTGTCCAACAAACTTTTATTCCATGTCGTGTACGTTTGTAATGGTGTGTTGTTCTGTGCAGGTATTTAGAGATGCTCCTGGATTACCTGCAGGGTTACACAGACCGAGTGAAGCCTCTACAGGATCAGAACGAGCTCTATGAGAAAGTGCTGAGCGACTTCGAGAAGAAGTGGGAGAACGGGACGTTTCCTGGCTGGCCGGTGAGTTCCCTCACGTGTACTGTGTATGTTTCATTTGTTCGGAAATAATATTCAGGATGGATAATCTGAGTGTGTGTGTAACAGAAAGAGGCTAGCAGTGCTCTGACCCACGCTGGAGCTCATCTGGATTTATCTGCCTTCTCCTCTTGGGAGGTAAAACTTTAAATTATTATGTAAATACTTTTGCACACCATTATATGCAGTGATTTGTAGAAACCAGCAGGTGAAGACGTCTGGTTGATTTCAGTAACTGATCATGTGACTGATTTTAGGAGTTGGCATCACTTGGTCTGGACAGGTTAAAGTCTGCTCTCATGGCTCTGGGATTGAAGTGTGGAGGGTAAGTGTCTGTGCGAGTCTCTGTGTGTGTCTCCGCGAGTGTGTCTTTGTGCGTGCGAGTGTGTCTTCACGTGTGTAAGTGTGTCTCCGTGCGTGTCCTGTGATGTGTGTGTTTTCCAGTCAGTTTCCAGTGATTTCCGCATATTATGTGTATAACGTTCTATTTCCGGCTCTTCAGCACACTCGAGGAACGAGCACAGAGGCTGTTCAGCACAAAAGGAAAATCTCTGGAGTCACTCGATCCTTCTCTGTTCGCCAAAAACCCGAAAGCCAAAGGACCAAAGAAGTAGCGTTTCAGACATTTATTTTCTAAATCCACTTAAGTTTTATACATCGAGACTCGAGACTCACAATATTCACGTGTTCACAGGGACACGGAACGGAACAAGGAGATCGGATTCCTGGAGGCCCAGATCTACGAATATGTGGAGGTTTTGGGGGTAAGTGGGATCAGATATCGCTGTTGGATAATATTTCTGATAAAAACTTGCACTTTTGGAGCACGTTCGGATTGATGACGTTCCTTGCGGATCCTGCAGGAGCAGAGGCAGCTGACGCACGAGAACGTCCAGAGGAAGCAGGCGAGGACGGGAGAGGAGCGCGAGGAGGACGACGAAGAGCAGCCGAGCGAGAGCGAGAGCGAAGACGAGGACAACGAGATCATCTACAATCCCAAAAACCTGCCACTGGGCTGGGATGGCAAGGTCAGGAGTGTGTGTGTGTGTGTGTGTGTGTGTGGGGAGAGACTTGGAGAGCTCTTGTGTCGTGCTGAATTTGGATTTTTACACATTTAACACATGTAAAAAGGGCAAATTTGTTGTTATAAGTTGAAATCCGTATTAAAACGTTTTTTTTTTTGTTTTGTTTTTTGTAATCCTGTCCCTTTAGCCCATTCCATACTGGCTGTACAAACTCCACGGCTTAAACATCAACTACAACTGTGAAATCTGTGGAAACTACACGTACCGAGGACCCAAAGCCTTCCAGAGACACTTTGCAGTGAGTACATACGTCATTTAACTTTCTCTTTCTCTAGTTCAGGTTTATGAATGAGTTCTAAAACACCTACTGACCAATCAGAAGTGAGAACAGCACCTTCGTTATGAATTCATTATTTGGATTATGAATGATCCTCTTTCTCTATGTATTGCTGTATTCTAAACCATTCCTGCGAAAAAAAAACAAACAAATCCTGATTTCTGTATGGTGCAGGAGTGGAGACATGCACACGGCATGCGCTGCCTGGGAATCCCGAACACCGCCCACTTCGCCAACGTCACCCAGATCGAGGATGCCGTGTCCCGTGAGTCCAATTCCTGCTTATTTCTAACTGTTCAAAATCTATACACGTGTGTGTTTCTACACTATTTGGACAAAAGTTTGTGGACATCTGACTAAGATTGTTATAAAGAAGATAATGAAGAAGATTCTGTGTTTCTTCTCCTTGTGTCTTTTTAAAAATAGTTTGGTCCAAGCTGAAGTCTCAGAAGGCCTTAGAGAGGTGGCAGCCGGACACAGAGGTGAGTAACTGTCTTACATCCTCTAACACACTGGTGTTCCATTTCCTCCTATTTTTCACCCTGTATCACTTTAATCGTCCATTTCGTTCTCTTTTTTTTTTTTTTCCTCCTCTTTTCAGGAGGAGTATGAAGATTCCAGTGGAAACGTGGTCAACAAGAAGACCTATGAGGATCTAAAGAGGCAGGGGCTGCTGTAGATGATCGAAGAAATGCACCATTCCACGAAGACCCCTCACACCTACACCGTAGAAAACGTCCTGTAGGACTCCGTATGTCTGCTTTTTTTTTTTTTGGTTTTTTCGGCCGATTGGATATGTCTTTTCAAAAATACATTTGTATGTTTTTATAATTAGAATATTGTTCATTTGTGCATTCTGTAAAAGAATGAAACGGGTTTACGTTTCCTTACTGAATAAATCTGAAAACCTCTGTGCGTTTCTCTGTTCGAAGAGATCTAGAAAGGTGTGTATTTAGTTATAGATAATGATTCAGGTCGGGAGTTCAAGCCCTGGTATTGCCAAAGTACCACTCTTAGGGCCCCGTAAGCAAGGCCCTTAACCCTGTATGCTCCAGGGGTGCTGTATCAATCTGACCCAGCTTCCTAACATCACTGGGATATGCAAAAAAAAAAAAAATTTTCCCTGTGGGATTAATAAAGTATTTTAAAATTCAAATAATAATAATAAAGTGGATATTCTCTTTGTCATTCCACTAGGGGGCGGAATCGAGCCACGGACTTATCGCCTCACCTCTGAAATATGCGAAGGATAAATAATTCTTCATTTACACGCTTATCTTATTTTCAGAGTTTTTACAGCATTTAAATATTGCCGCATTTTTTGAACAACAAATTGCATCTTTATAATGTGCTTAGAGCCGGCGTGAAGGTGAGGGGGCACGGGGGAGGTTGTTGTGCCCCTACACAGTCTTCAATTCGTTTAATATACATCAAGAATCATTTAAAATCAAAACCACTAAACATTTCATCATTTTTAATGTAATAAAAAAGACAAACTACAGATATTTATATTTTTTATGAAAATAAACCTGTTCCTCGTTAGTTATGTTCTGGCGCCGGCTTTGTATAAGTGCATCGAAGCAGTTACTGATGTATTAATGGTCTAATAAATTGAGTCTTGCGTTTACGTCATGAAAACTCTAGACAGGAAGTAAGACGAGGTCAGGATTGACCTGAAACACTAAATGCATTGTGTTTTAATGATTTATATCATTGTGTTCAGTTTCCAACTTCTCGACTGGAGAAGACAGTTTGATTTATAGCACTGCGTCTTGGTTATGCAATAAAGTGGATGAGCTTTCAGCGCCTCTTTGTGCATTCGGGGTGCTGCACCGAAACTGCTGACAGCCGCCGCAATCTTTCACACAGCTCCAGAAAATACCGCAACTCGAGGAGACGAATGACTTCAGCGTTACTGATCGATTCAGTCATATTCTATTCAACGCAGTACGCCGTGTCTTCGTCTCTAAACATAAACACACCAGGCTATGATTAGATTAGGACAATGATGCTACCTTTTTTTTTTGGTTGTACTTATTTTATTATTTATAAAACAGTCGAGTCACGATGAGCACATCCAGGTTACAAGGAATTATGAGCTCCCAGAGTTCCTAATAAAAGACAGAGAGCCTATAAAATAATACGGTCGACTGACATTAGCCCCTAATATTCTCAAATATTCAGACAGAGGTCAGGGGGAACAATAATGAAGCTTGCTCAAACCATTAAACCATGCTGAATAGAAAATGTTGGGTTTATATGATTTGCGATAAACATGACATGGAATCCTGGTTTGGTCCAATCACAGCAGCCATTGCTCTTTCTCCTTACTGAACTGTTCAGCCCACTTCTTGGTGAGCTCCAGGTAAAGATCTGGCTCGTAGGGCTTGTAGTCCAAATACAGACGCGTGGCGGTCTTCTTAGGAACGGCTCTTTCGATCTGCGTCCCTTCGTGCCACTCGTTAAACGACGTGATGGTGATGATATCCGGTCTCACCGACAACGCCGCCTGCAACGAGGTCTCGTAATAGCGTCCGTTGACTCGGTTGCGCGTGTTGTGGTTGTTCCACGGACGAACAGCCGTGTCCACGTAGCCGGGCCCGGCGCTGGGCATGAACAACAGGTTGTTTCCGTCGCAGAACTCTTTGATGGTCTTCCAGTTCTGATGAGAGGAGCCGTAAGAGAAGCCATTGGACGCGAAGTAGGTGTACATTCCGTCAAAGCCGCCTGCAAGGATGTCCTGCTTGTGACGTTCTTCGACGATGAGGCCGATGAAGATCCCGTCATAAGGTGTTCCTCGAAGGCTGTGGGAACCTCTGGTGGTCAGCAGCTCAGCCCAGGATTCAGGCGGGATCAGGTACGAGTCATAGACATAAAACAATGGGAGGATTCGCCCTGTGCTGGACTTGAATCTGTAGAAAGCGTGATGATTTCCATACCTGCATGGAAGAAAAAAAAAAGATTCAACTGTATTGTAGCTCATACATTTGTGTAGTCCAGTGCAACCTGGAAATAGTGACCTTTCAAAGCTTTTTCTGTCTGCATGAACTTCACTGTATCTGTACTAGCAGTTTTCCCTGCTAACATCTCATAGGTTCAGCATGAAGATCACTAAAAAACATCTAGAAAATCTCTAGAAAAAACGTTGAAACATGTTTGGAGGTGAACATTTCCTCCCTGTAAACTAATAGCTGATAATTGTTACCCTCAGCCTGGGCTTGGATTGGTTTTCTGGCAGATGGCATGAACAGCAGGGGCCCAGAGGGTGGCAGTAGTGTCTGGTGTGTATCAGATAAAAACAACTCCAAAAGAATCTTTCCCTGACATGAATGATTTATCTATTAATTTAAGATACACGTCCATTTCCAAGTATTTTAAAGAACTGTTCCTCAGCTGACCATCTGACCTTCGAAAGCTCATGAGCTGTGGCTTGGATTTGACCTACTTGTCGACGATGTATTTGATGTTGTCATGCACGCTGAGGTCTGTCCGCTCTCGGTAAGGCTGGATGTGGAACGCCACCTAGAGACACAACACGGGTTGAGGAGAAACTTCGCATTAGTAAACATCATGCAACAAAAAATGGCTCCAAGCAGATTGGGTTTCTATAGCTGGAAACATGAGCGCTAGACACTGCTAGCTATAGTAGGTCAAGGCAACTGTACAATCGCACAACAGCATGGCTGAAGGTGAACAACGGAGAAACAAGCGTGGATTTTGTTTAATATAAATCTTTTATTTTTAATATTTTGGAATAAAATCGTAATGATTTACGTGACCGAATCTATTCATTTTGTTTATAGATTGGTCTTCAGAACCAATGATCACAGGATCAGTGATTGGTCTATAGCGTCAACGGGGATCAGTGATTGGTCTTTATAACAAATGGGAACCAGAGATTGGTCTTTAGAGCCAATGGGGATCAGTGACTGATCTTTAAAAAACTATGGGGATCAGTGATTTGTTTTTAGAGTCAATGGGGCTCAGTGATCAGTAATCGGTCAGTAATCGGTCATTAGAGTGAATGGGGATCAATGATTGGTCCTTAGCATCAATGGAGATCAGTGATTGGTCTTTAGAATCAAAAGAGTGAAAGAGTGAAAGTTACACCACATGCGTAAATCCTCCATGTGGCTTATTTCGCTCATTAGGAAATGTGTACAATGGCTGTCTCACTTTGTATGAAACTGGAACTGACAACTACCTGTAACGCTCTGAACTCACACCTGAACTCTTTCCAGCCAATCACAATCCACGATTCACACTGACCCTGGGATAAATACATATAAAACACATAACACTTTAAATCCTATTTGTGTTTTATTCCTTACATAATTCGCATGTATGTGTTTTCATGTGTGTTTCTTTAGTTTTGATATATTGTTATAAATTTGCTAGTGTTTTTTAAACACTTGTTGGAGATTTTTTAAGCTCATCAAAACCACTACGAAGCCACTGATACACTCATCTGAGCAAGCACCAATCTGCAAGAATGCTCCTATTGTGTAAAGGGAGGGATAATGGAGACAGGAAAATGAAACCAAGGGGGATCCCTATAAATATAGTGAAGTGGGGGACACCTACTGATTTTCCAATGTGTCACTGCTGAAATGTCCTTGCAAACTGTTTCCATGGCAATGCTTTTTTTTTTTTTTTCCACGTCCTTGAAGTTGCTTTTAGTTGTAAATGATGAAATACAGTTTAATCTGGCTTGCCTTTAGGTCCATTAAAGCCACGAAGAAATAAAAAAAATGCCAAAACCAACTGTAGTCTAATCGATTAGACCGAATCAGAACCGGTCTCTCTTTCTGTCTAACGTTCAAGACTTTTCCTGTCTTTCTCTCTCACTAACTGTCTCATTTCTTTTGGGTATGAAGGAAGAAAGCTCATTTCATGGAACACGACAGAAGGCCACGCTCTTCTAAAGCATTTGCCAAACGAAAGGTTGTTCTCCTGTATGTCTGTCAAATCGTCTTCAGGCTCAGGACGCTTTTTCATCACTGCTTTCAACACACTTTCATATCAGTGTTTATGCCTATTCCCAGGACAGTTTAAATCACTATGCAGCTTTAATCCATCGGTCTGGAGGTTTACTGGAGGTTCATTTGCATAAAAAGTAACTTTTTTTTTTCAATTGCGATTTGATTTGTTCCAAATTCTGCACAGTTTTTTCCTTTTATAAGCCTAATTATTTTTAGTTCTCAAATCTCAAACACAGAACCAGCCTGTGTGCAAAAGTAAGCAATCATGTGGTCATCATAAATACAACAAAAATGTTTTCATGAATATAAAATGAACATCAGATGGAGACGGTATACAGTATACAATATATGAACATGCACTAATATTTTTTTAATGACCTTTCAAAAAAGTAAAAAAAAATAATAAAGTAGAAGTGTAGACGTGTCGCTCACCAGTTACCTTGAGACTGTGCCTATGGGCAGCGTCCATCACGGAAGGCACCAGATCCTCAGTGGGTTCTCCGTGTTCATCTGCCACACTGGGTGGATACCAAGAGAGGACGACTACTCCTGGCAAAATGCAGATGACTCGCTCTGTATTTGTGTATGTTCTGCTTATTTACATTTCTGCATTACCGAATCATTTTTGAATAACATTTTGAATTTTATCTTTGGAAATAATAAAGTAAAAATGTGAAAGTTTTTAACTAAAATATTTATTTAAAAATTTTGTTTAAAAAAATAACGTTTGCAGATGAACTTTCAGAACTCAAGCCAAATTAATCATCACTGGCTGTTCATTCATTTCCTTATTATCCTAATCATGGTCATGGTGTTTCTGGAGTCTAGGTCAAGAACACTGAGAGCAAGGTGACACATTTTTTTGGGGGGGGTAACTGGAGAATTTAAAAGAAACCCATTGAAAAATAGGAAGACCATGCAGAGAACCTTAATGCAGACAGTAAACCGGATCGTGCCAGGAACCCTGGAGCTGTGAACTGGCACCACCATGACACTCCTCAGTGGCTGACCAAATAACCTCCTTCGAAAACTGTTTACCTGCAGCTGCCGCTTCGATTTGTGCCATATGTGACTCCAGGACGTTGGGCTCCCTCGAGCTGTAGGGTCCGAGCTCAGGATAGAAACTTGACGCAATGTCCTCTGGAGGATTGTGCCTTCCTTTGGGGTGACTGGCAGCTATTTTGGGATCCCAGTGTGGAACGAGGACATGGTCCCAATGAATGTAGCCATGGTCCACAGGAGGTGCACCGTACCACAAATAATAGAAGATGTGAACGTCGTAGAAGATGCTGTGCTCGTGGCCAGCCTTGGACAACACGACCTTGGTATCACTTATATCCATGTGGTTAGGTGCAGCTCGCCGGTCGGGTTTCCCACCCGCGAAGGGTGCGAGCTCCATCCCTGGGGCTAAATCTGAGAATCCGTCCGTGGGCTTAAGGGTCCTTAAACCCATCATGGTGCCGAAGATGAAAAGAGCAAAGAGGAAGAGAGCCACGCAGAACTTCCTGCGCAGGCGAGACATTGCTGCTGTCTATGGTGCTGAAAGACGCAGACTTTTAATAATAATAATAATAATTATAATAATTATTATTATTATAAGTTCAAGTTTGATTGATTTCGTTTAGCTTGTATTACTGTACATGCATTACTGAAAAAAACAAAACAAGCAAACACAGGGTACGAGTTATTTCGTACTCTATGCAGTATGATTATGAGGCGTCTGGATCTTCACGGATGCTTCATGCAATCTAAAGGGGAAAAGGAGCTACAGATCTTTAGCTAATTTCCGTTAAATCCATCACACTTTTCCACCTCCAAAAGAAGAAAAGCAGGATTTCCCTCACTCCCAGCGGACTCTTCTTCATTTTCATCCATCCACTGATCATTCCTCTGACGCTCCATCACCTTTTTTTCCTCCTCCTCCTCATCCGATTAAAAGCTGCTACAAATCTTTTTCTTGTCTCTCCTCCTTCCAGAGTCCTGGCCTTTGTGTTTATGCCAAATGTATGCAATGGATCAGCTTCACAAGGACTTCCGGTCCTCAAAGAAGAAGAGGATGGAAGATTTTTTCAGGAGGTTGTTTTTTTTTTTTTTCTTTTTCTTTCTCGTCTATATTTCAAAAGCTGAATCGCAAATGCCTCTATTTCCCCCTAGATAGGTGCACTTTCATGAGATTCCTCTATAGAAAGAGATGTAGTTCTCCATGTTGTGCACCTTGTGTCCAATAGAAGGTCATTTGGGATCCCACCATTTTCTTGTCGTTGAAAAGAGTAGCTGCGTCACTGCTTCTTTATTGGCTGAATCGTTTCTTAAAGGGGGCGGGGCTTGTGAATCATCATCATCATCATCATCATCATCATCATTACCATAATTTAGAAATCATTCTTGATCTCTAGATCATTCTTGATATTTATTTATTCAATCATTTAATGAAATATAAAATATTATAAATTTAATATTTATTTATATATATATATATATATA
>JAAIIK010000077.1:3250701-3278895 GCA_014706435.1 Silurus glanis
GGAAATGTGCAGGGGGTTGGGAGCTGGAAACACAGAAAGAAAGGATCACAGGCAAAGTAAACAAGTTGCCAGTCCATTACAGGTGATAATATTGATGCGATCAAAGAAACGTTGAACACACCGTTTCATAGCTCGTGTGTGTAAACAGACCTGAATGGGATGAGACTCTGTTTATGTTGAACAGTACAGCTGACTATTCAAACCTGTGTGTTTTATCAGTCTTTTCTTATTTTCCTCCATTTTTAGTCTATTTGCATTATACTTAAGGTGTTTCAATAAGTCTAATAATTTGGATTATTTAATGGAAGATGGCTTTTTTTTTTTTTTTTTTTTAAGAGAATTTTTAAAAACTATTTAGGCTTGTATATTATTTGTAGTATTGCTATTTTTTTCTTATGGTATCTAATTGTGAACTACAGTTTCAACATTCGTCCCTGAAAATGAGATTTTTTTAAATTTACATTCATTTCTAAGTTTTTAACTGCACTGCCATCTAGTGGTCAAAAACAACAACTAACCAACCAAACATACAAACACAAAGAAACAATTAAAAAAATATTGAAAGAATTAATAGATTTTGTTGATCAGGTCGACGACCTGCAAGTTCAATTTATTTTCCTGAATAACAAGTAGAATTATAGAGTTAAAAATCTACCAGAGTGAAACCAAGGATCGGGTAAAAGTTTTTGTTTATGGAATGGTATAATCCCAATACATAATTATTTCCCAGTCTCTTTAGTCGAGTGCAACCAGAAAATACAGGAAATGTATATGCAGGATTAATGTGGTTGCTAACATCTGTATTTGATCTGCAATTACAGATCAAAATGATTGCTGTGAAAAAGGGTCTATTAATTCAGTTTAATTCATTTTGATTTGTATTGCGCTTTTAAAACTGGACGTTGTCTTGAAGCAGCTTTACAAAGATAAAGTGGTTATAAAAGTATGTATGTGTTCTTGTATAATTGTAAGTTTATCCCTAATGAGTGAGCCAGTGGGGACTGTGTACATATATAGTGTATGTACAGTATGTACAATATGTACTGAATGCAGGTCAATGTGTAATAAATGTAATAAAAAACATATAATAACAGATTGGCTAAGTATCTCGTGCAGAAAAAAAAAAAAAGTGGTGTTTTTTGGTCAAAATATAAAATTTCATAGAGTGAAATTCTACTATGTAGTGAATGTAGTAATCTATTTCAATGATATTTAAGTAAAGTACTGATACATTTAATGAACTAAAAATATACAGAAAGTAAGCAATAATTCAGTGCTGATGTAAAATTCATCTCCCTGCCTATCTAGGTGTTATAACTGCGGCGGCCCGGACCATCATGCCAAAGAATGCCAGCTTCCTCCTCAACCCAAGAAGTGCCACTTTTGCCAAAGCATGTCTCACATGGTAGCCAACTGTCCAATCAAAGCACAGCAGCAGGCGACACCAGGATCTCAGGGAGGAGAAGAAGAAATCCTGAGCCACACAGCCTCAGCGCCCGAACCCTCCGACTGAACTCAGGATACGGAACGATACAGGCTCACAGTCAGGGATTACACAAGCACCGATCATGCTGCTCTCGGAAATATCTCAGGTTTTGACTTTTCTAACAGCGTTAATGAATGTCATCTCTCTCACTAGCATGTAGTATAAATCAGTCGTTTTACAGGAGGGAGAGATTTTTCTTTAAAGATATTTCAGTATGTTGGGTTTTTTTTTTGTTTTCAAATATATTTGAATTCTGCTGATATTTTTCGATCTACTCGTTCAGGATGAAGCTCGAAGTCCATTTACGAGTAATTGGGTTTTTTAAATTGATCGTTTGCAGGATTCTAGCAGGGGTTTGTTCGTGTCTTTTTTTAGTAAGTGTTTTAGATTTGTATGAAAACAATAATAAAAAAAACAAACAAACAATGTTTACATTTTGCAATAACTTAACACGGGATTTCTAAAAGAGGACACGCCTTATCATTTTGTTTCCTTCTTGTCTTCTCGTCGATCACGACTCGGTTATGGTTATTATCCATGATGCTTCCTCTAGAACATGCCGGATACACAGAGAAATGATCACGAGGAAACAGTGGCGTTTGTTATGT
Source organism: Silurus glanis (assembly GCA_014706435.1). Taxonomy (NCBI): domain Eukaryota; kingdom Metazoa; phylum Chordata; class Actinopteri; order Siluriformes; family Siluridae; genus Silurus; species Silurus glanis. The sequence goes on from JAAIIK010000077.1 coordinate 3,252,796, forward strand.
TGAAATCGCGAGAAAATTTAGTCATGATCAGAAGGAAACGAGAATGTTAATAAATGTTATAATGCATGGCCTCTTAGGACTTCCGTAATTTGGGAAGTCGATACGATCATTTCCTTTTTTTTTTCCTCTCAAATTTTAAGACATTTGCAATTTATTTTTCTAGTTTTCATACACTGTATGACCAGGTTTGTGAACACCAAGCTTTTTGAGCATTCAATTCCACATCTAGTCTCCATTTGCTTTTATAATATCCTCCACTCTTCTGAGTAGATGTTCCACTAGATTGTGTAGAAATTCATTCAGCCAGGTAGTAAAGTCAGGTTCTGATGTAGGTGAGAAGGTGAGGAGGCCATGGAAAAGTCAGGTGTCCCAATACTTTTGTTCATATAGTGTACTTCAGATTGATCTATCCATAATCTGACACTTTGCCAAATCAATCAGTTTGTGAAATGCATGAGACCTGAGGCCTGCCCCAGGCTTGTAGATTGTTCTTGTATATTCTTCCTACATAATAATATAATTGTTTTTATTCTCTATTTGCATGGTAGTTGATGTAACAGTAGAATAGTGCCATGTAGGCACAGCTGCTCAGTTTGAGAAATATTCCAGATCGCTGTGTCTTACATTTCTTTTATTTCTTATTATTGGGGTGGGTTGAGTTATTTCATCCTTCCTTCATTATATAAAGAAGAAAAAAAAACAAGGCTTTCTACCTTGTTCAGAATCTATACAAGTCTACCTCAGGATGTTGAAAAGGAAGTGGACCTGGACTGAGACTGCTTTTTTTCTGTCCAGTGTCCAATTTAAAGTGTAATGTGAAAGGTGTGTGTGTGTGTGTGTGTGTGTGTTTTGTTTTTAGTGCTAAAATGATTTCAGGTGTAATAGGAAAAAAAAAAAAAGTCACGTGCCGTGACCTGGGATGTGCGTTCAATTGCGAGATTTTAGTGGCTTTAAAACTGAAGATGAAACGCTGTTAGTCTTATCATTTTCTCAGGAGACGAGACGCAGCAAACGTTTGAGACTGCCGTCATTCCTAGACAAATCACGGGGGTTTGAGAAAGGTCCGAACGATCGGCGTCTGTAGAAACGACGCTGCACGACGGGTGCTTTTTCAAGCCGTTTAATGTCTTCAGTCTGACATTTCGTTGTGGATTGATTTTGTCGTGATGTTGTGTATGTTTTCTATTGGCCTCATTCCTCTGCATTACATTCAGTGTTTCGATGAAAACCTCGTTTATATTCAAATGACCAAAGAATGTAGCCATGTTGTGGCAAGCTAGCGGGTTGGTTACGGAGCCCCGTCTCTGACGATCGCCCGAGTACACGGGTTCAGCTTGAGCTTTTACTTTAACATGTTGTGATGAAGCATGCAAAGAATGTTGTGACCAAGAATGTTTCAATGTGACTATTCACTAAATGTTTTCTAGTGAATAAATATCTTTAAATATTACACAAGTGCTTTTGTTTTTCTTTTATATGGAAAAATATGTCCCTTTTTAGACAATGAATTTCACATGCTCATACTGTCTGCACTTCTGGAGTTGGAGTTCATTATATACCAATATTCCACTTTTCACAAAATACCTGTATCACACAAGCTCTGAAAGGTTTGATGCAATTATTGCAAGGAAATATGCAACCACATTTTTTTTATTAAGTGTTCTTTTTAATTCGCTTTTATTTTATTGATTTATTTATTCATTGAAATACATTGAAAGTATGTCTTTTCTGACGATCGCTCATTAAATAGAACAGGATAAATGGATTGTTGTTGTGTTTTTCCAAATTGGAGCTTTTTGACGAGGCGCATCAGCTGCACGTTCACAGACGCAAACATGAACCTTTCAAAGACAACAAGATGATGGCTGGAGGAGGTGATGTTTTGGAACATTGAAACGCTCCAGTCGCATCTTATAGGTTCCTCCATCAGAATATCGTCCCTCAACACACAGCACACTGGAACATCCGAGGAACAAAACACTGCACTATTCTGGTGATATGAGAACTCAAACACCTATGTGTAACCTTTGGTTAAAAGGTATTAGGAATAAAAAAGGAACCGACTACACCACCTGGGTTATTTATTCACCCAGGAAAATAGATGGAACCCCAAAAGAAAAATTCAACCAAAAAAAGTTACAAAAATATGAAGGACCCTGCTGGTTCGGATGGGATTTAAAGACAGAGACGTGACTTTCCAAAAATAGTACAAAGCGCAACTCTGCAGCAGTGGGCGTGTCTTCGGATTTAAAATTCACCCATTATTTATGCATGTCTATTTGTCTTTATTTTAAAGACATTCAACTGGTCACCTATGGATCGAAGCATGCAGCCTGGAGAAGGAACCAGGCAGCTGAAGGAGGTCCAAATTATGGCTCCATCGTATAACTTCATATTTTGTTGCTTAAATATGTTTCGCCCAAATCCTTATGTAGGTGTGAACAGGAGTTTTCGAATCGGATATCATTTGACTCGGTTTGATGGAAATAATGAGGGGGAAATAAATTAATAAATAAACAAACAAGTAAATCAACCAATCAACAAACAAACGAACAAATAAATCCGTCTGTTCTGCAGACAGGTGGCGGTGCTGCTCATGTAAATAGATTAATTGATGAATTGATAAATTAATGAATTCATTAATTTATTTAGATTTATTCAGATTTATTCGAAGGGGAGGGTGGAAGAGGAAGCTCGTTCTCGGACAGCGCGCTCACTCGTGCACGGGAAGCGCCGTGCACGCGCATGAGTGCGTTGAGCGCGCGCGAGTATAATGGCTGCCACGTAGAGCCGCGGAAACAAACACGTGAATTTCGGCTAAACGTGAGGAAGGTAAACGATTCCGCCTTCGTTTTTCGGTGGTGTGTGATGAGCGCGTGCAGGCCGCACGTGCACTTCGTGTCGTGTTGCAGGTGTGTGTCTGTGTGCAGGAAATCCAGAGAGTTGGCAACATGAGTTAGCATTAGGTTTTAGCCTGTTGTCATGATGATGTTCCGTGTTCCTGGAAGACAATACTGAGGAGGAACAGTGCGTGAGTTTCTCACAGACAAAGAAGCGATGAAAACTGCTCAGGAGGTTCGCTGCATTTCCTGATACTGTGGTGAGGTTTGTCATCATCATGAGTCAATTAGCCTACCAGCTAGGTGTAAGCTGTAGAACAGCAGGTTCTCCAGGTTCCTGCAGAATGCAGTGTGCTGAACTTACACCTGATCCAGACAACACAATGACACACTGTTGGTCCTCATGCACGTGATTCGGCCTGTAGTCTGGACCCTGTCACACCAGTGGGGTAAAAAAAAAAAAAAAAGTCCTATTCTCTATATTAATATTTACTACAAAAATCCATGGATCAGGAATGTCTCAGGATTTATCCCTGAGGTGTCCATGTCGTGGTCCATGTGATGTAAATACCAAAGTCGCTCGAGGGCGCCACGTGACGCCACTAGTTCTCATTTGCATATTTAGCATGGTTATTTGCATATTGAAACGAAGAGGATTTTGCGAAGATGCTTTTAATGGAATGGAAAACCCAGACATCAGGGTCGCACAAGCCAGTGCACTCTGAGCGTCGGTCCAAAGCCCGGATAAATGGGGAAGGGAAATTTCAACACAAATAAATACGCAAGGAAAGGAAACGAAGGATCTTGTTATCATTCTGGAGTCGATCATTTAGCTATAATTATACCGAAATTGACCTGAACCGTGATTTAAAAACTGAGGTATGTACCGAACCATGAATTTTGTGTAATGTTACACCCCTAACATTAATCTAGCTTATGGTGCACAAAACAGAAAACATCCAGCGCATGGCAATTCTTCATTCGGTGTAGTTTACCTGCCTCGACTAGATGATCTCAGGCTTGTAGGCCAAGAACAGGAACCTGAGGCTACAGAACAGAGGACCTGGTTGTGAACAGGTTTTTTTCGGGTTGGTCTGTTGTGCACCGTTCTCCTCTCTGCTCGAGATGTTTCCACCCACGTAACGGCCACCACTCTGTGTGTTTTTGTTTTTCAGCGATGCAGATGGCGTTTGAACACGGGGATGTGACAACAGGAAAAGAGAGGCAGCTGGATCACAGAACGGTGTTATGTTGTGTACGTGTTCCTCATCGGCTCTTTTTTAAACCTGCAGTAATACACACTATAAGTCGTTTCTAGGTCTGATGGTGTGTACGGATCTTTTTCTTTCTCTTTTAACCTGCAGTTGAAGAAGAGGATGGTGAGCAGCCAAGCCAAGTACGAGCTGATTCAAGAGGTGGGCCGAGGCAGCTACGGCGTGGTGTACGAGGCAGTGGTGCAGTGGACGGGAGCTCGCGTCGCCGTCAAGAAAATCCGCTGCCACTCACCTGAGAACGTAGAGCTCGCTTTGCGTGAGTTCTGGGCCCTGAGCAGCATCCAGAGCCAGCACCCGAACGTCATTCACCTGAAGGAATGTGTGCTCCAGAGAGGAGGACTCGCTCAGAGGATGAACCACGGATCCGGCTCGTCTTCATACCTGGAGGTATGTCTGTAGGTGATGATGAACATTCTTCCATTTCTATAAAGCAACTGCAGTGTGAGAACTTCATGGCTTATGTCATCTATAAACGAAAAGATCTGCAGCATTTCCGTGGGGTCTTCATTTAAAAGTTTTCGGTTCTAGGTCATACTTTTCTGATATTCTCTAATGCTCATTGAAACGCTTCCTTTAGTACATCAGAACGTTTTTGTTTGTTGCTGTATTACAACTACAAATGAGACCAACATGCAACAACCAATCAGATTTCTGCTACTGGCACGATGTCTGTCATGAAGCTCAACTTCGAAATAAAGCCTCAGCACCATCACGTCTCTCTGGACTTTTTCTTGAGGGTCAGAGAGCCTGAGGCTTTCAGAATACTTGTTGAACATCTCGTCCGGGTTCGTTCCAATTGTGTTCGTGGGGCTCGAGGAGGTCAGAGTTCTGCTCCTGTCTGGACACACCATGTCTTCTTCACCAAGCTCGCTCTGGTCCAGTGAGGGGGAAAATGCAACACCATAGGAAACCAAGTTTTTGGGAGAAGAGCCACATTTACGGGTGCGCTGGTCAGATGATGAGGTGTCCACATACTTTTGAACATGGCGTCTTCCTAATGTTTTGTAGGCTGCTACATGATGCTAGTTTGCCGTAGATGATTTAAGAGGTCCAGGCCTGATCTTCTGCACTGGAACATCTCCTGTCTTGTGTAGATCATCATCACGTCTTAAGTGCAGCTGCTGTTGGCTGAGAAGAGCAGAAGGGCATTTTGTGCTGTTGCCTGCTACCAAACAGGAAGTTCAGAGACGAAGGCACTGGCTAACACTTCTGCACAATCTTATGTGCTAGGATGTGATGAAACGCACAATGAAACAACCCTGGCCTTTTCATGGAAGATGTTTCTCCTGGTTTCTTTAACGATGCATGCACGTCGCTGGATTTAGCATCTGATCGGGCTTTATTTATTTACTTATTTATTTATTCACAGCACAGACCATGTAGATCAGCTGCACTCTCCGTGCTTAATAAAGCTCACGCCAGATACGTTTTCTGAAACTGCAGTTTCTTCGATCGCGTCCGCGTTGCGTGGAGAGGAACTTTCGATGCGGCAGGATGTGGTGAGATGTACCAGCATTCAGCTCGCGGTTCTGCAGTAGTTTTGGCTCTGATTCCTAAATAGCACTGATATGCACCACGATTTTCTCCACGACTGCAGACTCCGAGCAGACACGCACACCGAGGCTGGATCTCGCATGAACTGCCGAGAGCACTGCAGTGACGCATGCACGCCTGAGCAACTTCTGTAAAATTTGGAGGCACGCAATTGCACAATATCCAATTACTTGAACTACGAGACTCAAAACCTGTTCCAGCATGACAATGCCCCTGTGCACAAAGCCTGCTCCATGAAGATCTGCTTTCCAAGGGTTGGAAATTGTGGAAGATCTCCTCCTGTAACACTGTAAACCGTATCAAACACCTTTGGGATGAATGTGAACGCTGACTGCACCCCAGACCTTCTCACATTCTCACCTGCATCAGTCCCTGACTTTACTCTTAACTTGCTGAATGAGCACAAATCTCCACAAAATCCAGTGGAACATCTTCCCAAAAGAAAAGCGTAGAGGTTATTATTAGAGTAAACGGAGACCAGTGTGGTCAGGTGTCCACAAACCTTCGCCCAATGAACACTTATAGTAAGCATAGATCTTAGGATGATGTCATGAGAAGTTTGGCTGAACGTAACGTTTCCCGTTTGTCCCCTTCCAGTTAGTGGAAACGTCCCTGAAGGGTGAGCTGGCGTTCGACGGGCGCCGCTCCCGATACCTGTGGTTCGTTACGGATTTCTGCGACGGCGGCGACCTGAACGCGTACCTGCTCTCGCGCAAGCCGAGCCGCCGCACCAACGCCAGCTTCATGCTGCAGCTGGGCAGTGCTCTGGCCTTCCTGCACCGCAATCGCATCATCCACCGAGACCTGAAACCCGATAACATCCTGATCTCGCACGGTCCCGCTGAACCCACGCTGAAGGTGGCCGACTTCGGGCTGAGCAAGGTAAGAGCGGCATCTCAAGGTCATTCTGTGGAGAAACTTCCGTAATGAATATTTGAAATTTGTGAAAATGTTATGGATTTTTGCGCTACGTGAACTTTTCTTGTTCCAATTCTAAGGTTTGCTCAGCATCCGGCTTGGATCCGGACGAGCCGGCGAGCGTCGAACGCTGCTTCCTGTCCACAGCATGCGGAACTGACTTTTACATGGCGCCCGAAGCACGCGAAGGCTGCTACACGGCCAAGGCGGACATCTTTGCCCTGGGCGTGATCATCTGGGCGATGGTCGAGCGTCTGACGTTTGTGGAAAAGGGCACACAGCGCGAACTCCTTGGCAGCTACGTGCGGCACGGCGAGGCGATCGTCCCGCTCGGCGAGGCGCTGCTCCAGAACCCCAACATGGAGCTGCTGATTCCGGCGCGGATGAAAAGCATGAGCGCCGAAATGAAGCGGCTCATCAGGGAGATGCTCGCGGCCGACCCGAGGCAGCGCCCCGACGCCTTCGAGCTCGAGCTCAGGCTGGTCCGGATCGCATCCCGGGAGCTGGACTGGGACACGTAGAAAAACACGAATAGTATTTTCGACATTTTTCTTTTTCATCTAATCATCCAAACGAACGTGCATTTCGGGTGTTAATATTTTTTTGTTCACAAGCACAAGTGAGCAGTGTTTTCTGAGGTGTACAGGAGACGTTGTACATACGGAATACGTGCCCTTTGCCTCGCGTACCCACACGGGGGCGGTTCTATAAGGTTGACTGGCTTTCTAGGGTAAATAAATGATACCATATCTGTATGGTAAATACTGTATATGGGATTGATGTGCACTTAGGAATTGTGACTTGAGCGTTACGTTACACTGTGTCTCTATAATGGTGATATAGCTGCTGATCCACACTTTCTTTTTTTTTTTTTTTACATGGACTTAATCCTACACACATCTCTGTTTTTGACCTCAACTCTTTTAGACCCTCAAACCCAGAAGTTTCTCTCTGGTGCTTCCAGCTTTTGTAGAGACATGGGTTTTATTAGCAGAACCTTTTTCCTGCCTCCTTCTTGGTGCTAATGTAACCTCTAATGCGAACACATTCTCTGTATTCAGATCTAAACCCGGCGTCGTCTGCAATCCAAATAGTTACGAGATACCGATTCCTCATCCGGATTCCATCTGTAGAATGAAAGTGTGCCATATGTAAAGGGAAAATCAGACTTCATGACTCGGCTCAGATTAATTTCATTTGCTTCTCTGTAATATTTAGCTATTAACAATCAACAATTGCAGCACCAGGAGCGTAATATGTTTTTAGGATGAATGAACGTCCTAGTTTTTTTTTTTTTTTTACCCCAGTCCATTTCCTGTATGTGATTCGCACATCTACAGCTTTTTTTTATCTCTTTTCCACAGTTCTCTTTTTTTAAATGTGAGAAAAAAGTGTTCATTGAGAATGTTGGCTGTTTACCGTTTGTTCTGCCATTACTTGAATTTCCAAACTTGAACACGGATCTGAGACAGAAATGCTGCTGATTTGAACTGACATTCGTACGTAAGACCCCCACCCCCTACACAAACACACACACACACACACACACACACACACACACACACACACACACATATATATATTTAAGCATCAGTCTGGTCTTTAGTCGGGGTGGCAGTAGGTAAACAACAGCACCCCCTACTGCACACGGTGTGGAATTACGAGGTGGCATCAAAAAGTTTAGCTCGCTCTATTTACAAGAAAGTGCTTTATTTATCTACGCTTCCACACGATCACCTTCAAAATAGTCTCCTTTCACAGTAATACACAGCTCCCAGCGTTCTTCTAGAACGTGTCATGGAAGTCTTCTTTTCGAAGCGCGTCAAACACCTTCTGTGACTCGCGCCGGAGCTCCACAACGGTGTCGAAAGTGTGAAACTCGCGTGTGAGGAGGAGCTCGGTGACTGGATTCTCATGTGGTCAGAATTTGCTCAGATCAGCACCAGTTGCACAGCCTCTGATGTACACAAGATGATGTCTTTTGGCACATTGGTTGGTGCTCCCTGAGACTGTGCGTGCACCCTTGTGCTGCCATCTGTTGGCTTGCTACAAATCTAGTCTCGAAACTTTTTAATACCACCGCGTATATAAATATAAAGCCTCAAATGTCACCCTGAGCAGAACCTTTTTGTTTTTCCCCTTCACCTTAATCCCGTCTCGTCATCATTTTCGATCAAAAAACACCATTCGAGTCAGCGTTTTGTCCACAGACCCTGACCCCAGCGCTCGGAGTCGCCCTGCTGCAAAGCTTCAAAAAGCAGTATTTGTAATCCTGTTTGTAGCAGATGTTCAGGGGACGCTTTAGAATTCTAAAACCAGCAAACGTTCAGTCCTGAGATCAGATCTTCATCTACTTTCCCATGCGTTTGGATTCACCAGGAAACTGTTTTAGGCTACGTTCAGGTTATAAGTCACACAATTCAGATTCTTTTGCATGGAGAAAAAATACAAACACCGTAACCACGTTTGTATGCGTTTCAAAATTGGATACGGAAAGCAAAATGATATATAATAATATATATATTATTAAAACTTGGATTGTTGACATGGATAGATTGATGCCGGTTTTTCGAAAACAAAATCATGTTCACATTAAAGACAAAATGAGTCGTGACAAAGATCTGAACAAATAAATCCGAATTGTGCAACGAAGCTTATAATGGGAACGAAGTCTATTCTGCCTTTTTCCATGAATCAGACTTTTGCCTTATTTCTGAATGATTTCCTGCTGCCTCTGTAAGGACACTGTTTCTCCTCCTCACAACAATGGCCTTGGATTTATTTTATTTTATTTATACAAACGATACATACACACATGATCATGTCTTGTAATTGATCAGTATTGATTATTAATCTTGGTGACTACAGATTCCCATAAACGCTTTAATACACACACACACTGTAGGACCAAATGTTTGTGGACACCTTATTATCTTTGCTCTTTTTTTTTTTTTTTTAATATATATATATATATATATCACGTTCCACGTTTTGCTTTTATAAATACCCTCCACTCTTCTGGGAAGATGTTCCACTAGATTGGGTTTGGAGACTGGTAGAGATTCACTCAGCCAGTTAGTAAAGTCAGGTAGTAATGAAAGTGAGGAGGACTTGGGTGCAGTCAGCGTTCACATTCCCAGTAGAGTTTATAGCTCTATAGCGGGAGATCTTCCACTCATATCTTCATAAAACTGGAGCAGGTCCTAGTTCAAGTAAAGGGGAAACTTTCATGCTACTGCCTCCAAAGATGTGCAATACAATTGTGTGCCTCTAACTTAGTATCACAGTTTGAGGAAGAAGCACGTGTATCTAGAAAGATCAGGTGTCCCAATTCTTTTGCCCATATAATGTATTAAGCAGTTTTGAAAGCCACCATCAACCTTTAATATTGTTAACTAGCAGGTCATCTAGCAACCATGGTGGTCTGCCTGCACTTCTAATTTTGGAGAATAAGATCTCAGACAGATGTTTCTCAAATGAGATGTTTCAGAATGATTTTATTCTCCTCCACCCCCCCCACCCCCCACCCCCGACTCTGGACTGATCTATAATACACCTTAATTAGAAGTGATGACTTTGTTGCTCCTTCGTTTGCATCTTATTTTTGTGTGTGCACTTGTAGATACTGTAAATGGACAACACACCCACACACACACACACACACACACACACACACACACACACACACCATCATCAAAGATTATCTGATGATTCTCTAACTCGTGGTGTTTATTAGATTTTTTTACTGAATGAAGACTGAATGTGTAAATCTGTCGATTTTTTTTTTGGCTTGAAATATGTACGATGATTGAACACAGCCTCTTATGATGCGTGAGCAGTTTTTAAATGGTCTTCCCATAAAAAAAAGTCGCATACAGGGAACACAAACGAAAAACCAGTCCGTTACATCTACAGCGTTTACAGCAGGAGTGTCGAACCTGGTCCAGGTCACGCTGGTCCACAAGACCGAGACAGCCTCGGAAATCAAACAGCTCAATTTGACCAGAATTGAGTAATGGAGGGAGTCCTGAGTGTTAATTGGCTCCAGTTTCCGAGTTCAGCTTTAGGTCAAAATTGCATCAAAATAATTTAGAATTAATAATTAAAAAAAAAAAAAAAGGGGGTGGGGGTGTCGATTATACTCCATAACTCTTCTGCAAAATGATAGCAATAAGAATTGTTGCCACTCCAATCATTATAAATTATTTGTTTATTGATACCAATAACACAAATTTCCATCAATTTATCTTTTTTATTTTTTTCATGTAAAGTTTTCATGCTTTTTTCATAAAAAAACTGACCGACTTGTGGGTGTTTTGGTTCCCATTGTTTTGTAGCTTCCCAGACTATTAAGATACGACATTAAACTTATACACTTTAAAAACCTACGAAATATAATCTAAATATCAGATAAATACAGAATACAAGCTCTAACATCAGATTAAACGAAAACGTTCTTTATTCGGTATCTAAATGTCGTTTTTTTGGCTTTATATACTTTCATATGGTACCATTTTTTTTATTGTTCTACCGTATTTTGTCAAGAAGTGACGAGGCCTCATGATCACCAGACACCCCCTCCCTTGATAATTATAAATCTTAATCCAATTAGCAGCATTATCACCTATTTTCTAATGAATCTAAAGAAAATATGTAAGAATTAACTACCGAGATTTGCAGACCAGGTTTTATTAAATCAAGTGGACCAGATAAAAGATAAAATAAAAATACAGTTAGTAGACCATCTTTCTCTATAAATATATATATTTCATTTTCAGTGATCTCTAATGTCTTTTTAAATTGACTGAACATGCATCACTTACAAAATAATTAGTCCAAATGATGCTTTATATAGATACAACACAATGTCAATATTAATATATATATATTAATATAGTTTCGATCGGTTTTGCTGATGGTCCCAGCTGTATTTTTTGACACCCCTGATATAAAGACTGCATTCACTCATTCAACAGCTGCCTTTTTTTTCATCCAACTTCAGGTGCTAAATCTGTGAGACACCAGTCCCGAGGTGTTTGTCCTCCGTAAGCACTGTAATTTCAGGACCGTCAATCCTGTGCAAAAGGCGGCTCAGGTTCTCTCCATCCGTGTTTGTATTTGTACGTGAAATCCTTCACCATGTAGGTCCAAAAGTATATGGACAGAAAGAGAAAAGATTGCAATGTAACCTCTTTAGTGGATTTAGTGATTCGAGTCGAATTCGTTACATAATTGTACGGAATAATGCGTAATGCTTCGTAATCACTTCGTTCACCGTGTCCTGCTCTCAAACACACACACACACACACACACACACACACACACACACATACATATATATATACACACACAACACATCTGATCGTTTGCTTGACATCATGAGTGTATCAATGCCCTGTAGTACTTTGTGTTTTTTATTTAAATAACCATTTTTCTTTGTTGTACAGTATTTTTTATGAGATTTGATATTTACAAGAGGCTGTAAATGTGTAATTTATTGTTGGCTTTATAAATAAATAGATAGAAAAAAAAAAGACTTGATGTGTGAATATAATGATGATACTGCAGACCAGAGCATTCTGAAGCAACATCCTGCACTCATGTTACAAGTAAGAGGCTCATAAATAATTCACACCCTAGGAAACATTTTTACAAAATTGAATCTACAGTAAAAACCCACCGTATATGTACGTTTAGTGTCTTCTATAATACATTTTATGGGCACTTCACTATAATATTCTGTGCTTCTTGAACATCCCACCTCACATTTCATCTCCATTTCCTCTTACAATAACCTCCACACTTCTGGGAAGATGTCCACTAGATTTTGGAGTGTGTTAGTAGAGATTTGGGATCGTTCAGCCAGGCAGGTGAGAAGGTGAGAAGGTGAGGAGGCCTGGGGTGCAGTCAGCACTCCAATTCATCCAAATAAGGTTTAAAGCTCTACAGGAGATCTTCCACTCCAACCAATGTAAAGCATATCTTCATGGAGCTGGCTTTGTGCACAGGAGCATTGTCATGCACCGGTTTTTGGTCTCCTAGTTCAAGTGAATGGAGAATTTTGTTCTACCAGGCAAAAAGATGTTCTATACAATTGTGTGTCTGCAAGTGTGTGTTAACAGTTTGGGGAAGAATCACATCTGGGTGGAGAAGTCAGGTGTCCAAATACTTTTGTCGATATATTGTATTAGTAAAAGGCCTTGGTAACTTGTTCTTGTAACAGAACAGAGATCAGAAACAAATTCAGAACTTTACCGAGGATCCTGGAGCTGCAATGCAACAGCGCCACCTACCGGATTTAAATGAATTCCAGTCAGGATTGCACAGGATCCGGAGAATATCCTGGAGAATACTTTGGGATGGAACAACCTCATTTACTGAGTAGAACCTTCTCACAGATACCTTTCCCAAGATCAGAACTGGTCCCAGGATCCAATGCCATTTCGTTTCAGGTCATTGTGTGATTGTGATTGCACTGATTATTACATTTCTCAATTAATACCAATAAAAATTAACGAAAGAAGGTAAGACATTTATAATAAATCCATTAGATGTTCATACACACACACTGTGACCACTAGAGTTTTTGGATACTCATTAGAAGAGAAGAATATCTCGTGGAGTCAAATGTGCGAATCGGCTCGCATAAAAGAGTCGGTCAAGGTGAACCGATTCATCACAAAACATTCGACTTTCATTAGAATACCAGAAACTCTGGTCTGCAGCTTCAAACTAAATAATTAATCTTTATCTGTGCACTTTTTCTCACTGAATCTACATCATGGGAAGCCAAGGTTGGTTAGATTCGGTCTGTATTTAAGTATAATATTATTATTAACTTTTACATGTGCTTTGATTCAGTTAGGTGTTTTACTGAGTTCAGGCTGTTTTTGATGGTGGAGTATAAAAAAAAAGCTGCACTTTTATTTGTATTTCATTTAGGTTATGGGTATAGTTCTACTCAAGGCGAATTTTCATCTTTGAAAAATGAAAGAAAACGAAAGGTAGGCAATCAGTCTACTTCTACTATACTGTATATCTAGAGGCTACTAGAGATGTAATCAATTAATTAATCAATCAATTAAAAACAAGCTTAATTCATTAACAGCAACTCGGTTGAATCCATTTTATTCCAACAGTTCCATGCTGTATCTGAACCCTATCTCATCCACAGGCAGCTGGAATTCTGCGTATCATGCCTTGTACCGTGTCCCAGCTCCTGTCAGCCAGAGAACACAGAGACTCCTTCATCCTCCGAGACGTGGAACTCAACCAGGTCAGTGTCTTTATATTATATAATAAAATTCGGTCTCATTCAATTTGGACACCATGCAATAAATTGAAGACACCACAGAAATCAAGCTGCTGATTGTGTCTATGAGCAGAAAATATGTATAATATTCTGGAAAAAAAATGTTTTCCGTACCTTTTCACCATATTATACTCTTCATGCTTCAGTATATAAATCTGTTGATATGAATGTGTTGGGCATGCTTCCAGGTGTCCGTGTTGGGTGTGATCAGAAGGACCAAAATGAATCTGACCCATCGTGTGCACTCTGTGGATGATATGACCGGCCCTCCTCTGGATGTCAAACACTGGATGAATATCGAGGTACAAATCCCACTACAGTGTAAGTTTATCAACCTGTCGCTGTCTAATGTTTTCTACCTTTTCAGCTTTTCACATGTCGAATGCACACACACACATTCTGTTCATCACTTTGCTGTTCTTTATTTCCACCAGGATGTCAATATGAATCATCCGGTTATTCCTATTGGGACGTATGTCAAAACAGTGGGAACCCTACGCTCCTTTCAGGTTTTTTTATTGATTGATTGATTGATTGATTGATTGATTGATTTATTTATTTTTTTAATTGCTTTACATCATATATAATTAAATATACACTATATAGACAGGTTTCAGGACATCTGACCATAAGTTTTAAACATACAACAACATTCCACATTTATTCACCATTTGCTCTTATAATGACCATCACTCTTCTGGGAAGCTGTTCCATTAGCTTTTTTTTGGTGTGAGACTCATTCAGGCAGGTATAAAGTCCTGCTCTAGTGTTCACTTTTGGGCTCTATAGCAGGAGATCTTCCACTCCAACCAATGTAAAGGAAATCTTCATGGAGCTGGAACAGGTTTGGGTCTCCAAGTCTAATAGGATTGTGTGCCAGTTTGGAGAAAAACCACATCAGGTGTCCCAATACTTTTGTGTAGAAGATATACAACAGTTACAGTTTGTCCTTTTTATATTGCTGTTCTGCACAATTCATTAGCTGTGTCCTTCTTCCTGCATGAGCATTTTTAATTTTTATTTGTATCAGAACCACAGGATTCTGGTAGCCTTCAACGTCCGCCCTGTGGACGACATGAATGAGATCACTTCACACATGTTGGAGGTGGTTCAGGCCCATATGCAGAGTGACAGCAGCTTATGTAACAGGGTGAGCGTGATGCCATGTTTCCCTTTTACTTGATGGCAGTAAAAGTTTTTTTTTTTTTGTTTGTATTGAGTATTGAAGCGATCAGAAGTTCGAATCTCAGCTCCACAAAGCTACCGCTCTTCTCTTGTTCATGCTGCTTGTGCATTTACTGTTTCTTATTCCAGGCAATACCCACATCTGCAACTGATCCAGCCACCGCTGGGTTTACAGCCAATCAGAAGCAGGTATGTGGACATTTAATTTCCAGTAGAATTCCACCTTTTCCCACACACACACACGATCAGGGCGGTACAGTTAAATAAAGTCAATAATACATGATGTTTGTCTGTTTTTGCGATATGACCGATATAAAGTAATGCACATTGTATTTATAAGCACCGTATGGCGTCACATCACTGTGATACGTTCTGCAGGCGTTTACTTTGATCAAGAGCTGTCCTTTGGCCGAGGGGATCAGCACAGAGTGCCTGGGGACTGCACTCAAAAATCTCTCTTCTCGTGACATCAGGTAGATTATGTCTGATTCCTGCAGTGTAAAAAGGTGTTAAAGGAATACTATGATTTGTTTGTGGACACCTGACCGTAAGATTTGTATATGCTCATCTTTGAACGTCCCATTCCACAGTCATATCTACATTCTTCTCTTCTAGGAAGATGTTACACTAGAATTTTCTGGAGATTTGTGCTTATTCTGGCACTTAGTAAAGTCAGGTACTGATGTAGGTGAGGAGGCCTGGGGTGCAGTCAGTGTTCCAAATCATCCCAATGGTGTTCAATAGGGTTAGCTTATAGCAGGAGATCTTCCAATTCAACCCATCTTTAGAGACATAGCTTTGTGCACAGGGGCATTGTCATGCTGGAAGTGAAGATAAAAGACGTTCTATACAATTCGACTTATTGGAACAGTTTGGGGATGAAATCGCATATGGCTGGAAAGTCAGGTGTCCCAATACTTTTGTGTTTATAGTGTGTGTGTGTGTGTGTGTGTGTATATACATTCAGATTTTGCTGAACCTTTTTTGATGTAAAAAAATGTGTTGTAGGACTTGCCTGCAGTTTCTGATAAACGAAGGGCACATTTTCACTACAATTGATGACGACCATTTCAAGTGCACGAATGCTTAAAGTAAACAAATATAAAAGCATTAACCTTAAATATTTTATTTGTTGGCAATGTAAGAAGCACTTATGCTTTAAGGAAAAAAAAAAAAAAACAACTACTACTCATATTTGAGTTGTTTGCAATGTTAGAAAATAATTTGTGATCTATAATGCATTTGGTTTTGTTGGGTTGACTGTTCTTTTTTTTTTTTTTTTTGTGCTTCTTGCATAGTGACTTTTTGTTGTTTCAAACTCTCAATTAGCAGGATAATTGGGGTAATAAAGAAAACGTGCAGTTGTTTTTGCCCTGTTCTTTGTGTGTGTGTGTGTAATATAATATAAATTATATCCACTAGAGGTAATGTGCCACCAAGAGAAGGCAACAGATGACCAGTAGAGACATTAAAAAACAATCCAATTCCAATTATAATCATTAAAAATATTACATACAAATATAATGAGACTTTCTAGTGTTTTTTCCAGCAGGGTCAGTGTGGTGGTTCATAGAGCCGCAGGTGTGAAGATGTTCCTATTAAAGTGGCCCTAGAAAAGAATGTTTGAAGATGAGACATTTGAAGGTAAAACCAAACGTTGTTTCTAGACATTTCTTTGGATTTCTGGCTGCAAAAAAAAAACACAGATTCGGTTCAAACCAGAACCAGGTCCAAACTACGTCTCCCATCAGCACACTGTTACCCAGAGCTCCTGCGCACAGGCTCGGCAAGATGGCGGCGACTCCGAGCGCAAACGGGCCCCGGTTTGAGTGTCCGTCATGGTAAGACTGGTTCTTCCCGCAAAAAGGAAAAAAAACGCAGACGCCGCGATTAGGCGTTTTTAACGGGGTGCACGCGCACACGGCGCACTAACGGGAGCAGCGTCTTTAGTCCGGTTCTGATTGTAGCGCGCGTGCGACCTGCGGTAACTTTGTACACAACCTGCACCGCTGTGTACCATACACACACACACACACACACACACACACACACACACACACTGTTTATGTGCTGCATCATTCCAATCATGCATTAATCAAATATTCCCTTAATGCAAACATAATATAATAAACACTATAAATTATATAATATTTATTACTATAATTATATACAATCTGTATGAATAGTCTTGTATTTATTTTTAAGAGACCCATGCATATACATTTTGCTTCTATGCACCTCTGTAATGTATCAGTATGAAGATTATGACCAGCGAAAATATAAATACACCCACTTTATTTTCAATGAAAAATCCCCCCTGAGCATGCTGAAGCTGTTCTTCAACAGTTTTAGGACTTTTGTGGAACCCAGTTCACCCCATAGCTGTTCAGTAGGATTTAGGTGCGGTGAATGGGCAGGTCATTCCATTCCAAGTCCCTGCTCCAAAACAACTCCAAACCATTAAGCTTCCAAATTCATGTTTGATTGTGGGGATGAAGCAGTCTGCTAACATCTCTCCATCTTAGAGAAGTTCTTCTGCTAGAGTCAAAAAATGTCAAATCAGTCCACAGAACTTTCATCTATTTACTGTCTTCTGCTTGTTTTTGATCTTTACAGAGTTTTCTACATAGACACATAATGAACGTGTGTTTTTAAAAATGATAAAAGACTCCATGCATGAAACACACTAAAACCAAAAAAAGGCAATAATAATAACATAAATAACAAAGAACGATGGGCGTAATGGTGTTTTCTTACTCCCAAAAGTCCACACAAACATGGAGAATTACTAAAGCAGGAAATGTAGAAATGTGTGTTCTAGTAAATGATTTCCTGTTTGATCTCAGGGCAGGTAAACCACCACCTGGACTCCATTTGGATGTAGTTAAAGGAGACAAGTTGATAGAGGTAAGAGCGTGTTGCCAAAAAACCTGAATTATTCTCAATACACGATGAAGTGCCACCTTCTTGAGAGTATTGAATCTGATACTGAGCTGTTTCTGTACTGTGTTTTTCCCCCTGACAGTCTGCATGCCAGAGTTTCTGCTGCGGTTCGCAAGAACGTTGTTTGTGCGTGTGTGTTTTGACGTTTCAAACGAATTTCACACGACAGGTTTGACCGGTGTAGAACCGGAGATTATAACAAACATGACCAGAAGATGGAGCCGGATGTTTCTGGCTGTTATTGTAAAGTCATTGTTATTGTATATGGACAAAAGTTTGTGGACACCTGAGCATAAGATAGGTATAATGCTTCTTTTTGAACATCCACATTTACTCTTCTTTTCCTGTTAAAGTAACCTCCATTCTTCTGGGAAGATGTTCCACTAGATTTTGTGGAGATTCATTTAGCCAGGTAGTAAAGTCAAGTACTGATGTAGTTGAGAAGGTGAGGAGGTCTGGGGTGCAGTCAGTGTTTACATTCATCCCAAAGGTGTTCCATAGGGTTTAGAGCTCTATAGCAGGAGATCTTCCACTCCAACCCATGGAAAGTAGTAGTAATAGTTTGAATGAAATCTGCTCTGATCATGTGATAGTTGTATTTTTGGACCAATTTGCTCAGGATCTAGTAAAGCAAACTCCAATAACGTCTTCGAATATAGTAGTTCCAGTGGCTGGTCTGCTTTTTTCATCTCCTAACTAAGACCCAGGTTTCTCTCTGTAGAAACTAATCATTGATGAGAAAAAGTTCTACTTGTTTGGGAGGAACCCAGACCACTGCGACTTCACGATAGACCATCAGTCATGCTCACGTGTGCATGCGGCACTCGTCTATCACCGCCACCTCAAGAGGGTCTTCCTCATCGACCTCAACAGCAGTAAGTCTTCACACTGGCATGAGAATTCAGCAGCAGAAAGAGTCCTCAATGTCTTCACTGGAGGCTAAAATTAGGTTTTGGAAACCCATTTGTTTGCAGTGTAAACCATTTTATCCCTGCTGACAGGCAACATGTCGATTTTTTTCACAAGGTCTAGGTTTTAGATGTGAAGCATACTGTCTCATTTCTTCTTTATGAGTCGTAGAATGTTGTAGAATTTTTCATTGATGTTGAAAATACTTTCAACAGATCCAAAAAATGACATAAAAAATTGTGTTTTGTGGACATCGGACAGTTTTTATTTTATTTTATTTTTTTTTTATTTAATTTTAACATCCCATTCCACATTACGTCCCCATTTCCTGTTCTAACAACCTCCACTCTTCTGGGAAGATGTTCCACTAGATTTGTGGAGATTTGTCGAGATTCATTCAGCAAGGTTATAAAGTTAGGTTCTGTCGTAAATGAGAAGGTGAGGAGGCCTGGAGTGCAGTCAGCATTCACATTCATTCCAAAGGTGTCCAGTAGCTCTATAGCAGGAGATCTTCCACATCTTCCAACCCAGGGAAAGCATATCTTTGGGTTTAGGTTTCCATAAACCAAATAAAAACTCCTCCAAGCTCAGATTGACTTCGATTCAAAGTAAAGCATCACACACACGACACGGTAAAAAGGATGGACCACAACAACACCAGAACCGTACACTGGCTTTCCTCAAATGCATGAATTACTTTGTTTTTCAGTTCTATTCAAATGTGATGTTATTAATATTTAAAAATTATAATTATAGTATAGATGTTCAAAATATAAGCCTAGTATTAGTACATTGTTTAAGCCTCTGGAGTTGATTTAGTTCAGCGTTGTTGTTGTTAACGTGCCACCAAAATCTAAACCACATTGAGATGTTTCCTGTTCCAGCCCATGGCACCTTCTTGGGCAGAATTCGCCTGGAGCCCCATAAACCCCAGCAGGTGCCCATCGACTCCACTATGTCATTTGGGGCGTCCACACGAGTGTACACGCTGAGAGAGAAGCCGCAGATGCAACCCAGTGCCACAGCAGGCGACAGTGGTGTGGAAGACGAGGAGCTGAAAGGACTGCTCGGTTTACCGGAGGAAGAGACGGAGCTCGATGTAGGTCATCTTTCAGCGTGAGAAAAGAGCGAATTCTCAGATGAAGATAACTAATGCAAGCGCTTGTTTTATTCATCATAATTCTCATGCAGAACCTGACAGAGTTCAACACGGCACACAACAAGCGTATATCTACTCTGACCATCGAGGAGGGCAACCTGGACATCCAGAGACCCAAAAGGAAGAGGAGAAGCTCTCGAGTGTCCTTCAGCGAGGACGAGGAGATCATTAACCCTGGTATGCATCAAGTACACAAACATGATGGTGGCTTTACTACGGTATTTTTCATTGTTGTCCAACATCCAGAAACAGAAATCTAGAAATATAAATTTTTTATTAAGGTTCATGATTTCTGATAAATAGGGGACACTGAAAGTGTGTCATCTCTTTGGTTATTCTACCTTTTTATTTTATTTTCCTTTTTTCTGGCCAGGCTGTCAGCTCATAGAACCTTCTGTTAAAAAGCCCTCTGGCGCAGTGATTATAAAGGGCCTAAGGAACATTCTGACTAATGCTCTAGCGCCACCATCTGGACACAATTTGTGCCTGAGTATATTCATTGTCAAACTTTCGAAGCATGTGTTGAAAATTGTTTTTGCGCTTTACTTCAATCTCTGCCTACTGCTCGTACAAATGATTCTTAATGAACACATTCGGTGTACATCATCATCAGACTAACGTGGATGAATTTGATTAAAAAAATGTTGAATTGCTAAAAAGGTTTGTCCGAAAATCACCAATGAATCTGTCAGCGACGCCACCAAACAGGAAAACTCAAAACAAAAATTTGCTACGCATTTTCAGGACTGTGAATCTATTCAACACATTTCTTGCTAGTGCCACCTACTGGATAAAATGTATAGTAACATTCTAAAAAAAAAATGCTTCTATCTGCCTACCATTTTTCTCCTCCTCTTTTAAATTTTGCCCAATTCTCACTAGATCTGCATCATATTGACATCCTGCTGCCCAATTATTCATCTAGATCTTTCCCAACACTGTCCCTGATCACCATATACTCAGGACGATGAGCGTCTGAACGTGCAGCTCATCGAGTCTGGGTACTTGGCCCTTGAATACTCAGCTCATATCTGTAATTGAATCTGATATTGTTGAATTTGGTTACAAATGTTGTGATGATGTTATAGAAAATAAACAACATAGTCAATTTATACTTTTAATTAATGCTGCATTCTTAATTTACTGGACTAGACATTCCCTGATTTCCTGCAGACTACATGTAGTTTGTATACAGTGATGTATATTAGATGGCACAGCAATACACTTTATTGATCCTCTTTCAGTCAGTGATGCGAGTAAACATGTCAACATCCTGGCAAACATATTGACATTGTAGTGCTTTATTTAGCTCTGGATATGTCTTAGATATAATACACAATTATACACAATACACAATAACACACACACACCTGAACTTATTTTGTTCATGTTTTTCTAGAGGTCGACCGATTTTACAGATAGCAAGGTTGGATCATACTTGCCGATAAACAATTAATCAACCGATACTTTTTTCAAATGGATACTGGATAAAAAAAACAAACAAACAAACAAAACACTCCATGTAAAATAGTACTGAACTTTATTGCAAAAAAACTGTTCTGAATAATGAAAATGCTCCATCACGTGTGAAAATAATCTGCATGTAGTGTCAGTGAGTCGCCTCTAGAGGCCGCTCTCATAATGACAGTGGACCGGTAGCTGTAAAGCCTATCGATATGGATTTTTGCCGATAGCCGAAAGTTCCAGTGATTAACTATCAGTGCCGATTAATCAGTCGACCTCAAAATTTTACCCATTTATATCAGATGTTACTGTTGGTTGACTTCCTTTTCTGTGTTTGTGTGTGTTTCTCTGTTCTCAGAGGATATTGACCCATCTGTTGGCCGTTTCAGAAACATGGTACAGACCGCAGTCGTACCCTTAAAGGTAGATAAAGTTTTTTCAGTATATCGTCCAAAACGTGTATTTTCTAGACCAGCGGTATTTTTTTAGAAGGCCATGCATCAGGCCATAGTTGTCATAGCCAGAAATATTTCAGCACCTGCTGCTGTCCAGGTATTTAGAAGCACTCAGTCATTAGAGTTTACACAAGGTGAGACCACACAAACAAACCTAGGAACTGGCTTGAAGGCCATGTACAGGAGATTCGCTTGCAGTTTGATGGATCAGGAGCATGTTTGCAAGAAAGAGAACAATAAAATAAAAAGATTTCAGAATGCAGGTAGAAATTAGTGTGAACTGTCTGATCAAGCAGGAGAGATCGAGCTACTGTGCAGCATTTATTAAAAATACTTTTACCACATTTATGGTTTTCTACAGAAGAAGAAATCTGAGGGCCACGGCGCTCTGGGTGTGGAGGACAGCGCGGTGCGCCGTTTCCAGAACTTCCCTCTCAGCCCAGGCCTTTATGGAGACCTGCCTCCTGCCAGTCATGAGCAGACGAACAGCCAGGACACCGAGCACCAGGGAGGCTCAGCCATCTCGAGCAGCCTCCCTCTGCCCTTCCCCAACCTGGCTCCAGAAGTGGATATCTTCACCCCGACAGCACAACCGGCAGCCATGTTGAACCCAAGCCCCGCCCCCGGAACGTACACGGCCGAGTCCGGGAATGAGCCACGCAAGAAAAAGTACGCCAAGGAGGCGTGGCCTGGAAAGAAACCCACTCCGTCACTACTCATCTGACTTTCATGAACGAACGGTTTCAAAATGCAAATCTCAGCATCAGAAAGTGAGCCTCATTCAGTATAATTCCCAGCTCATGGTATACCAGAGGAACCAGAAACTTGCATAAAGATCTTTCATGCTATTGTAGGTTCTCTACTGAGGTGTTTTCCTGCTTTTATGGACGTGTACCCACATGTTAGTGCAGATAACGGCTCATCATTCGAATAGCAGACAACTAGAATCAGTAGATTAATTCACACGCTAATAATTAGATCTAACTCCTCTCCTGAGTCGTCACCTTTCACCTTCATGAGCACGAACGTCCGCACGAGCGACGGGCATCAGAGGGGCTTTGTGTGTTTTTTATATTTTTATATCTGTTAGAAAAATGGTTTGTGCAGAGAAAAACGATTGTAGGAATTCCTAACGGTGTTTATTTATCTAATAAACAGGATTCCTTTCTATAAGCCCGGATGTGTGGGTTGAAAATGGAGACGGTTCCTGGAAGTTGAGCCGGACGCCTATTCCCTCGAGGCACCTCGCTCCTCTAATGGCTTTTCTTTCTGTGCCATTTTGAAAATGGACCAGTTATAATTTATCCTGAGGTAATGAGGCAAATGAAAGCGTTCCAGGCTTTAAGAATTCCCTGTGGACATCATATTGTCAATGAGTAGGAGTTTTTTTTTTCCTTCTAGTTTATAACATCGAAGAGGTTCAAAATACAGTGTTGTGGGCTGCTGCTGTGAAACTGTAGTACTGTCAAAGCTGGAGGGAGGGAGGGAGGGAGGGAGGGCTTTAATAATGATCAATCCATCTGTTTTAATGTGAATTACATTTTAAAAGCAGAGGAACAAGGAATTATATGATCGGATGAAGTGGGGAGGTTGGGAGAAGAATATTTTCATGTCTAATTTTTCGTTTATTTTTGTGGAAATGCATCATTCTGTTTAGGGGTGTTGTGAATCTGGAGCCTGTTGCAGGAATACACCTTGGGTATGACTTTAATCACCATATAATTCAAAACTCAAGGTGAATCAGAGACACTGGTCCACCTACTGACACGTTTTTGCTTTCCAGTAGATGCCTCTACACCATATTCAAATAACAGTTTGAAAATCCACATACTCTCTGTTTGGCATCAGACAGATCCCGCTTGTTAACTGGTAAGGACTGTTTACAGTTTATATGCCAAACTGCAATCATTACCTGCTGTTGATTTTTCACGTTTCATGATTTGTGCCTTTTCATTATACATTTTCCTCGTCTATTGTAAATTTTCTAGTTGCATTTTCGTATCTGTCCAGCAGGGGTCTCCCATGCACCTTATTCTCCTCTCCTGCTCTCCACCGCAGATAAATGACACCTCATTAATCAAATCTGCATGAATGCGCTCAGGTTGCCATGGCAATAATTATCAGAGCTGCCTAATTAACTTTCTCAATTGCTTAATGATATACGACCCTATGAACTCCCTCATTTCTTCTCTCTCTAATTCGAGCATGCATCTTTTTTTCCCCCCCTCATTCCTTTTCCCTCCCCTCTCTCCGGGTTAACCTATGACCGCTGTTTTATTATACGCAAAGTAAGAACAGATTGTCAGTCACAGGGATGCAAGACGAGATTCATGTCCTGGCTCTTGTTTTCATTTCTTTCTTTTTGTCTAATAAAAAGTGGAAAGTTGGACTTCCTCAGCCACCTTCAGGGTTTTATCATGTAAGAGTCCTCAAAAAAAACTGTGTATCGCTGTCATTTGCGTATATATTTCTAGAGATAATCAAAATTCTCTAGTGAATAAATGCTTACAATAAATACAGTCGTTGAACTATTCAAGATTTTCTAGTTGCTTTTTTTTTTTGCTTTTTTGACATTTTAAGGGTTTTTTTTTTTTTTTTACAAGAAATTGTACAAAAAGCAGATCTTTATTGGTTGCATAAGTATCCCTCTTGGTCAGTATTTGGTAGAACCATTTTTGGCTGATTATAGCTGCAAGTCTTCTGGAATATGTCTCTGTCAACTTTGCACATCTGGATCCTGATATTTTTCGCCTCTTCATCTTGCCAGAATTGCTTAAACGCTGTCAGATTGGGCGTTGGTAGGCCTCAGATTTTAAATCTTGCCCCGGATCGGATTGAGGTCTGATCTTTGACTTGACTATTCTAACACATTTGGGTTTTTGATGAGACCACTGTCTGTATGCTTAGGGTCAGCTTTGGAAGGTGAACCTTTGCCCCATTCTCAGAGGTTTTCTTCTACCACTGTGCCTTGTATTTGGCAAAATCTGTCTTGCTCTTAATGCTGACATGTTTCCCAGTTCTTGCTGATAAAAATTCTAACTCTAACCATTTTATTCCTAACTCTAAACCCAAACTCTAAATCATAACCCTAAACCCTCTTAACACAACACCCTCCTAACTCTAACTCCTAAACCTAAATCCTCCCAACCTTAACCCTAAACCCTCCTAACCCTAACTCTAATGCCTAACACTAAATCCTTTAACCTTGAACCTTTTTTAACTCCACCCCCTAACCAAATCCCTCGTACCCTCAACCCTAGCACTAAACCCAACCCTAAACCCTCGAAAAACCCTAACTTTATCCCCAACCCTGAACCCTCCCAAAACTAACCTCTAATCCTAAACACATAACCCTAACTCTAACCATTAACCAGAATGCCAAGCCTGAAAATGTGGAGAAGCTCATGAAGGGTGAATATACAGTATAAATATTATTTGTAGAGAATGTTATATGGTTGGGAAAAGAATTTTAATTTCGAGAAAATGAAAATAAAACATGAGCGAAAGTCTCTTATTGTTTCAAGGAAATTAGGTGTTGTTCTGGAGATAGCAAGGGGGGGGGGGGGGCAGTCAGGGAGGAGGGAGAGTAGAGGAGACGATGATCAGAAGAACCCAGAAGAAAAGATCTTTCTGAATTGGATGAGGAGCAGTGAATATAATATATAACAGAAGTGTTCGGAGTAAGAAGTTGGTGGAGAAACTGATGAAAAGTGTGCTCAGGATGGGAAAGAAGATGCTTGGTGTGTGTGAAGTGACAGGGCTAACGTTAGGTGACCTTGTCTGACAGGCTGAGTGAAGGCACTGTCATCGGCCGTGTTGTGAGCCAGCCAGCCAGGCGGAACTTGCCAGAACACCTGCTGACACTTTGCCTGCCCGGCTGCTTCCACATGACACTCTGTACACTCGTATAACTCACTCCTCACGTACACGCATCACTCCACTCACACACTCCCTACAGATCTGTGTGCGTACGGTACATTTTATTCACTAACACTGTGCTCGCTCCTGAGAGTTGGAAATCTATTAACCCCCTGCTGCCGACACACACACACACACACACACACACACACACACACACACACACACA
>JAAIIK010000077.1:3299987-3311265 GCA_014706435.1 Silurus glanis
CACACACACACACACACACACACACACACACACACACACACACACACTCATGTATACATACAAAACAGGCATCATAAGTTGTAACAAAAAATACAGCTGTTTTCATCCTTGTATCCTTGGTGTAATCCTTGGTAGTTCACATGAGTTATGTTTTAACTCTAGATATAGAAGCACAGGAAAAAAAGATTATGCCTCGTGGTGACGTCCATCTCCTGGGCTTGTATTTTATACTTGCATGTTTATTCGGTTTTATTTCTTGCCCAGCATTTTATTTAAAATCTCAATCTATATCGAGCCTCAATATAATATTGCATTATTACATTCATAGCAATATATCTGGTGTATCCACGCATGTCATGATGGTACCTTATTTGTACGATATTTCAATCGGATGACACTTTGCACTTCCACTAGAAAGATCTCGCTATGCTGCTACACTGCCAGATATAAAAATAGCCTCAGAATTATATGCTATAAGAGTCATATATGGTGAGGTGTCCATGCCCAGCGATCGTATACCATGGCCATCGCCAAAGCAAATCAAGCCGAATGGATTTATTTACTCTGTTCATGGTAGCATTATTCGTGGGGAGTTTTAGAGCTGTATTGCAGTACAGTGAGTCACTCGGTGCAACCATTTGATCATTTGGTAGATCAAAATTAATTCACGGTGGATCAACCCTTTCCTGTGGCTCTATTTCTTTGGGCAGTGACGGACATTTCAACGAAGGACAGAAGGCTGTTTGCCGTCCCAGTGTTATCCGTGTCCTCGGTGTTTGTAAGGTTGTGATAACGATTGTGTGTAAATTTCAGCAATTAGCATTAATTTAATAATGTTTATTACCACGGATATAGACTCCTTTTATCCATTTCATCTCATTGCTACAGCTCAGGCAAGAACAGGAATTCAGAAGCTACACTAGGTACATGCTCTTCTAACCCAGAACTAGAAATATCATGGGGTCTTTTTCCAGATTTCAATAATGTCCAGTTTCCTGTCTTCTGCTTTTGTAGTTCATGTCCCTCAAGCTTTTTCTTCTCAGCCCCCAGATCCAAAAAAAGTGATTTTTTTAAGTTATCATAGTTTTCCAGGTCAGCTCTTGTCATCCTCCTCTGATCTCTGTCATCACCAAAATCACATTTACTGTTTCTAACACCCCAAATCCCAATCTGGCAACCAAAACAATGCCACTGTATCACTTTTTCACTACACATTTTTCCCATTCTGATGTTTGATGTAAAAAAAAAAAAATCTTGACCTGTATCTGATGTTTTTTTTGTTTTTGTTTTTTTATTAAAACACACAATTAGCTGCAGGTGTATAAGCATGTTTAATGAAATGGCCAGGGAGCGAACAGTATAAGCTGAAGATGAGTATTATGTATTCATAATATCTCGAAGATCTATTTAACTCTGAAGACGTTGCTCAGTAATCCGCTTGGCTATGAGTTTATTTCCCCTAAAATGAACGACGTCTTCCACAGGAAGGGTATCTTTAGAATTTGCTCATTTACATCGATTGCCTACAGACAGACTTATGAGACGAACCCTTTTTACCACACAGAGCTCACATTTTAACTCTCCCACAAATGGTTTATGTGTTACTTGGCTCTTCTCCTACAATGCACATAGTCCTTGTCTATCTTCTACCACACTTGTGCTTATCACTTATGCAAAATATATCTGACAGACAGAGAGAGAGATAGAGAGAGAGAGAGAGAGCGAGAGAGAGAGAGCGAGAGAGAGAGAGAGAGAGAGAGAGAGAGAGAAACATTGACAAGTCTGTACATAATGACTGATGACTGAGAAGGACTAATGCATAATAGTTGGGCAAGGTTGCAGATGTTTCCGCACTATGAGCTGCTAAGAACCCTTCAGCAATCTCCTCTTGAAATGAATGTTCCGTATCTGTTCAGTATCAATTTGTGAAATGCAATAACTGTATGCTGAAGGATTGTGTTTAATGCTCCATGGAGAACATTCGGTACTGAAACTCTCCATGAGAGTCTCCTGAGGTTTTTGCCCTCTTCCTGAAGATGAAGATCCAGCTTTGCGTTTTGAATCACAGAAGGTTCTCGACACTCTTCGAAAAGAAGACTTGCAGGAAACATTCCAGAAGAACACTGTTCTCTATTTTGAAGGTGATTGTATGGAAACGTAGACAAATAAAGTACTCTCTTATAAACAGAGCGAATCTCCAAACTTTTTGAGTCTCCCTCGAAGGATCATCTTGAGATATAGAATGTCAGAGATGTGTCTTGCAAATGTGTTGATTTTATAGCAACCTGATCTCATGGATTGCAGCACAAATAACCTGTTTATCTACATGGTTTGTTCTACTGTCAGAACGTCCTGTTTCCTACATTTCAGAAGATAATGTTTTAGAATGGCTAAACAATGCTTTAAGATACTGATCTGCTTTGTATCTGGTTTGAAGGTTATTTGGAAAAGCTATAAAAATGCAAGAAACCGTTCGACGTAACACATAAGATTTTTTATTGCCAATTTCTACTGAACGTTTGTAAACTCTCTTTTGCTTTTTTTTTTATATTTCTGCCCGGGAATATTTTGACCTTCATCTCTCAAAGCTTACTGCCCTCCTGGCCAACACATGATCCCTCCAATCCCCCGGTGCTTTACAGCAGTTCCTGGTCGACACCCAGGTGACGAGCAGCCAGATTTACCCCAGATTATCGCCAGACTTTCTGGGATTACTCTGACTGGAGTGGGATTGTGTGTGATTGCGTTCTGTGTGTGGGTGTAGATTCCTGTGGATGAATCGATGGATGTGAGCATGCACACAACTACACACAAGGTTGATGGGAAGGGCAAGGCAGTCTGCTGACTCACACGAGACCCACAAGGTGTCTGGGTCGATCATGGGCGTTTTTGGTGTGTTTGCAGTACGTAACCACAAGCCACGGTGTGGTTGAGCAAAGCAGACTTTACAAGAAGATCTGGATTTTTTTTAAGGGATCAGTGTTTCTGTGGCGGTTGAGGGTAGAGATCAGGACCAAGCTATGTGATTAATTCTAGCATGTCAAGGTCTGGAATGACTTTTGTACTGCACTCTGGGCTTCTGGTAGTTAAATGCTGATGTGTGTGTGTTTGTGTGTGTGTTATGGACAACAAATAGAAAGTGGTAGTTACCCAGGAAGCTTATACTTGACCTGCTCATTACCAGAGACACTTCTTTTGGCAGTGTGACCAAATGCTTGGGATGTGGTAGCTCAGTGAATAATATGATTAGAAGGTTATGGGTTCAAATCCCAGCACCACCAAGCTGGGATCCTTGAGCAAAGCCCTTAACCCTCGATTGCTAAACTGGATAAGGGCGTCTGCCAAATGAGTTTGGATTGAAGCTCAAATGCGAGTTGGTACGAATCTCCAGACGAAACCTAGAACATCGAATTGAACGTGTGCTGCACAAATGTTCACATCTATCCCTTTCAATTCATACTTTTATCCATACCCCACCTCATACGCTTGTTGCCTTTCTCCCCCCTGCGTTTAATTCTGTAGTCATGGTTACCCCTCTGCAGCTGACGTCAGCGGTGCCATAGCTGCCAGAGGGCTGCTTTCTGATCGCCTGACATGGGCATTTTTTGACGCTGTCACACCGTTTGGCTTCGATTAAGTCAGCCCCTTGCCTGCCGTGGCTGCACAACATTGGACTATTACGCCAGCATGGGGGCTCGTGTCATTTGGCTGAGCTGCTAGTTGAGAATAGGAGCTCCTTGGAGGGGGGCCAGAGAACATAAATACCCCTCACTTATCCAATTTCTCACTGCTTTGAAAAGGAGCAGAGTCAAAGTGGCACGGTTTTTCGCTTGATAGCGTGGGCTGGAGAATCAGCCCTTCAGAAATCCCAGGAGAGCTAGAGAGAGAAAAAGAGAGAGAGCGAGAGAGAAAGAGAGAGGCAGGGGGCTTTTTGAGATCAGCCAACTCTGGAGCTCATCTCCAGCTCAGTTCTCTCTCTCACCAAGATAATTGGCTCACCTGGGTGCCCGATATACATTCAATAATATGAGGCATAATAGCTCTCAGAATCACTACGGAAAAACAAGATGCGTCTTTTTTTTTTTTTTTTTTTTTACAAAAGAAAAATAGCGGCGTGACAGATTATACGTGATCTGACAGAGGTACTTGATGAACATTTATTCGGTGAATATAAGCGACGGATGCCAGCGTGTGTTGTGTTGTGTTTTTTTTCCGTCTGATGGTTTTGTTTTCCTGTTTGAGTACAGGTGAAGGACAAGTATGTAAGTGATTTTGGGGGTGTGAAAAGTATGGTTATGTGATAAACAGATGGAGGATATGGAGAAAAATGGGATGAATAAGTGTGAAAGTGAGATGATGGTGTGGTGTGAAACACTAAATACTGTCATGGAGTTCTTGATTCTTGGGATGGTATTCGTCTCGTTGCTGAACTAAAATCTGTCCAGAAACAAAGAAAGACTCCCAAAATTTGCCATGTGTGCCTTTTGTAGAAAGGAATTAGCACATCTAAACAGGCCTGGGTTACAGGATTCATTCTTGGTGGAGAAACTTCTCTGGCTAAAGCGGTAGACTGAATGTGTTAATTGGCAGCATTACACGCAAATGCAGGATATGATTCTATACAATAAATACACAAAAAATCACACTCTTTTTACTCTAAACATTTAAGATTTGTAAACTGGATAAAGGTAAGACTGAGTGCCAGGGGTAATTTAGTGTTGGGTAATACATGTTTTACTCATATCATAGCTGTATTTGATAATAAAAGTTGGCTTTTAAATTTAAATGTCCCATAGTTATTAACAGAGGTCGAGGCACCGATCACTAAACTATCTGAAAAAATCCATACAGATTTTTCCAGCTTCCGGTTCGCTGTCATCACAACAGCGGCCTCTAGAGGCGAATGCCACGTTCTATTTGTTTTTACACGCGAGACTGCGTGCTGCACGGAGAGCGCTATATTATTTCTTATTTATAGTTTATTAATTATATAAATATATTTATTAATGAACATATATATCATATATATTTCATTTAGAATAATTTCATAATTTAGTACTGAGTTTTATTTTTATAATTATGTCAGTACTATTTTACATGGATATTAGATTTTTTTTTATCAAGTATCAATTTGCCGGTTGATTAATCGGTTAACGGCAAGGACGACTCAACCTAGCTATCGGTATCGTATCAGTAAAATCCACGATCATTCAAACTCTAGTTATTAACGTAGCCTATTTATTTGTTAGCGTCACGCATCAACCACATGATTATGCATAAGTCAGTAAATGTTTTGATTTCAATAGTGAAAAAAATTCACTATAATAGAAATAATGCTCTTTTAATAGGTGATATATCTCTTAAAAAGTAATGCTCATGTGTCAAAATAATAAACTAATCCAGCATTAGATAAATAAATAAATGTAAAATCATCATAAAATCTCAGTAATAATACTGAAAGTCACTCCGGTTTGTGGCATTTTCTGTCACACACCGACCCTCAATAAAGAAAGGACAAATTATCACAGAAAAAAGTTTTAGGACCATTGGGATACAACCTGTTTTTCTTCTGCTTCTTCTTCAGCTTTGTTTTCTTTAATGGTTTATTCAGTCAATAAATTCCTAATGATTTAATGATGCACTTTAAGGATGTAAGGGTTTAACTAATGATCTTTTCCATACTGTATTTACTGCTAGTAATCATTTCATTACTTCTCTTGTTCAATTCATGTGTTAGCAATCCAGCTAAATCATCACTTAAACTCGATGCTAGCGTCTCCAGGAGCTTCATGAGATGTAAATAAGCATGTTTTTTTTTTCCTGGAAACTAACCGTTATCTGTAGCTTACTTGTACAATAGATACTTATAATAATGCAGAAATCCTGACAGGCAGCTCCAAGAGATTTGTTGTGATATGTGATGTAGAGAAAGGTAGCAATGATACAAGAACCGATCGTTTATGCATGTGTGAGTCAGACCGAGGGTGTAATAGAGATGGAGATTAGTTGAGGGACACCGTACAATGATACGATAAATACGAGGATACTGCAGCAAGACAACAGGAGGTGCTTTCGTATATATTAAAAAATGCGGCTTAACTTTTCCGATGAAGAAAACTGTTGTTACACAAGCAGCAAAAATGTGTTATTACCGTTCGCAAAACTACATCATTCAAGTTATTTCTGTTTGCTGTTTCTTTGTGTGCCAGAGTTACCAAAAGTATTGGGACACCCAACTCTTTCAGGCATATGTGCTTCTTTCCCAAATTGTTCCCACAAAGATTGACCGGACATTTGTACAATTGTACCGGACATCTTTAGAAGCATGCGATTTTTGTTTTTGATTTTCATGCAAATTCAATATGGAGACCCAAACCTGTGCACAAAGCCATCTTCTTTGTGGGGTTGGAAGATCTCCTTCAATAGAGCTATAAACCCTATTGAACACCCTGTCCTTCTAAGCTGACCTACATCAGTATTTTACTTTACTACCTGGCTGAATGAATTCCACAAATCTCCACAAAATCTGGTGAAACATCTTGTGGTGGAAGAGTGGAGCTTATTAGAAGAGCGAATGAAGAGTAAATGTGTAATGGGATGCTCTAAAAACCCATCCCCATTTATAGTCAGGTGTCCACAAACCTTTTTTCATATAGTCTATATATTATGGTGGTGTGTTCTTCAGAAACAGAATTTGTACTTAAACGACTGCTCCTATTCATGCATTAAGAATGCTACAAGGTGAGAAATAGAATGAAGCCTAATAGACCTTGTAAAAAAAAAAAAAAGGCAGTGTGATGTTCTGAACTGCCAACCAGCCAGGAATGTGTCATTCAACTCCTGGAACTATATGCCATGCAGTAAATGTTAGATGTGTATGCATTATTGCATCAGCTTTTTGAAAATCACTCTGTGTGTGTGTGTGTATGTGTGTGTGTGTGTGTGTGTGTGTGTGTGTGTGTGTGCATTTAGCAAAGCTAGACATCCCAGAAATCCTGATTCTGTAGCATTCTTGCATCTCTTTAGAGGCAACTTACCAAACACTGTGCATATATACATAATATACAGCATAGTCCAGACGTATTAGCGTGTTCCAGACAGTTCGGTAGGGTACCATATCTAGCTCTTGATGCACAAGCATCTTGTCTTTACGTTATACTGAAAGGAACGTCTGATGGATCGCTCTCGAATTTTAATTACTCAATTTAAAAAAAAAAAAACGAATCTCCAATTATTGTGTTGCAAGAAACAAACCCATGTTTACTTCATCTGTTCCTGTGATCTAAATATGGTTTATCTTGGCATTGGAAGCAGCCCCCTCCCCTCTTTTTCTGTTCTCTTTGTTCTGGTGTTCTTCCAGCACAGTGAGCATGCCAGAATCACACCTCTCTCCCTCTCGCCTCTTATGCTGGCTCCCTGTCATATTTGGAGGCCTGCAATCGATAGGGGCGTCTGCGATCATGTTGCCACGTGTGATTCATTTGGGTAACCTTGGCGACGGTGTGATGTGCTTGCTGCATGTGTGTGTGTGTGTGTGTGTACGTGTACACGTGTATGCGTGTGCATGACTCGGTTGGCAGTGGTGTGAGTCAGAGGGAATATATGCTGCGTGGAGGAGCAAGGCTGCCTGCTGGATCGATCTGTTTCTCGGTGCCTGCCACACTTTACTCGAACAGCCATTTGATCTGAACGATTAGAACGATTAGGAATGATTAGCTACGGCCAAGTTTATTTCTTTTATTTTCTTCGTATCAAGAAGTCTTCAGTATTGGCTGATGTTAATGCATAATAGTCGGATATGTACAGTACATTTTATATTACAAATTGGGGAATTAAAATTTGAACAATGAAAAAGCATCAAACAATTCCCTTTTTTTTTTTTTTTTTTTTATTTATTTATTTATTTTTTTTCTTCATTCTTTTGGTCCTGAAGAGGTCGATTTCCTGTCCTAGCCAAAAACAAAAGACTTTTCTAATTTTAGATTTCTGTCGATATTTCATTTTAATAATCGCTGGGATCACATTATTTACCCACGATGCCTAATGGGGCACTCAAAATATATAAATTTTTATTATCAGGAGAAAATTCCCCCAAAACGTTCATGCTGTCAGAATGTACATTAAACATACACCGATCAGGCGTAACATTATGACATTATGAGCGGTGAAGTGAAGAACACTGATTATCTCTTCATCATGGCATTAGTGGGTGGATACATTTATTAGGCAGCAATTTTGTCCTTAAAGTTGATGTGTTTAAAGCAGGAAAAATGGTCGAGTGTAAGGATTTGAGTGAGTTTGACAAATTGTGATGTCTAGACGACTGGGTCAGAGTATCTCTAAAACTGCAGCTCTTGTGGGATGTTCCTGGTCTGCAGTGGTCAGAATCTATCTATCAAAAGTGCTCCAAGGAAGGAACAGTGGTGAACCGGCGACAGGGTCACGAGCAGCCAAGGCTCATTGATGCAGTGGGGAGCGAAGGCTGGTCCGTGTGGTCCGATCCAACAGACGAGCTCCTGTAGCTCAAACTGGGGACCAACACAATATTAGGCAGGTGGTCATAATGTCATGGCTGATTGGTGTATTTTTCTGGACTGTAATAATTCTACCTCTTTGAGAAACTTGCTATATTCTGTTTTTAATCAAGTTAATTTTAAACATCTTATTTTGTCTTTATATTTGTATAACTAAAACTGGCTTTCACCATGAACATTGCATTAGAAGCTGGCATGGCATAAAAAAAAGATTTCTATAATGTAAATGTCTATAATGTGAAAGCAGTCATGGGCAATAAATCTAGACAGAATCGAACGCAGTTGAATGTAACTTCCTCTTACAGTGTTTTTTTTTTAATGTAAGATGTGATTTTGTACGGTCTTAGATGTTTAACAATATGTTTTTGTCTTTTCCTCTACCCCATTACCCATAATTGTCTCTGCAGAACTCAATTCGCCACAACCTGTCTCTGCATACCCGCTTCATTCGTGTGCAAAATGAGGGAACGGGAAAGAGTTCATGGTGGATGCTGAACCCAGAAGGTGGGAAGATGGGAAAGGGTCCTCGTCGACGAGCTGCCTCCGTGGACAATGGTACGAAGTATCTGAAATCCCGAGGCCGGATAAGCCGAAAGAGGGCCATGGGGATGAGCCGAGGGCTTGGCGCGGGGCCTGGGATCCAAGGGTCCCCCGAGCATGGTAGCCCAGCTGGGAAGGCTGGCATAGGAGTAGCGAGTGAAGAGTTTGATGCTTGGGCAGACCTGCACTCTAGAACAAGTTCCTCTGCCTCCACGTTAAGTGGGTGCCTGTCACCGATCGTGGCTGAAGCAGAGCCTGATGAACCAGAGGAGGGAGGACTATCCTGCTCAGCTTCACCTCGTCTCTATCCGAGTCCCACAAGCACCAGATCACCTGCTCTAGGCACCGGGGGACACTGTCCTTCAGTAGAGCTCCCTCAATTGGCTAATCTTACTGGTGCCATCAGCTTGGATGAAGACTTCTCTCAACCACAGCAGCTCAAGTGCAATGGCTACCATTACGGCCCCGCACCCAAAGGGGAAACATCATACTGTGGTACTGTCTATGGTCAGCCTTCTTTAAGTATGCTGAGGCACCATGCCCCTATGCAGACTATCCAGGAAAACAAGCCAACCAGCTTCCAGCGCCCCTTAAGAGCTTACTCCGAGAACAATGCTCTGGAGAGCCTATTAGCTGGTGAGACACAGTACTGTGGTAAGGACCTAGTGGTAGGTCAAGGTCAAGCTCCCCATTCTCTAATGTCACGGTCTAATGGCATTGTACACCCTCACGGCCATGATCAGAGCTGCAGTCACAATCACAGCCAGAATCCCAATCCCAATCAAAACCTTCACAGTGATCATGGAGCAAACCATAAGCAGAACTCAAGCCTTCATCACAACCAAACTCCCAACAAGCATCACCCAGATCTAGACTACAACCATGGTTCCAAACATCACCCTGCTCATGACTATGTCCAATCACACAAGCAAATACATAAGCTTAACCCCAGCTCTAATTCAAACCATATGCACAGCCATATGCAGCACGGCAACTCGCGGCAGTCTGCGCTCTCTCCCAGTGAAATACTGCAACCCTACAACCACAAATCCTCCAATCCATACGGCCCTCGTGCCCACCTTCCCTCTACCTCCCTACCCCCTAACCCAGCCAGCTTCATCGATGTGCCCCAGGACCCCTCCTTCATGGCGTCTGCACCCCAAACCCGACACCAACCTTACCCCGGGGCTCAGCACCAGGGCCTGACAGAGCCCTGGCATGGGTACTACCACTACCACCAGCAGCAAGCTCAGAATGGCAATCACCAACCTGGACACCATCAACCACCTCCTAACCGACTGCAGCAGTCAGAGATGGAGATCCATCAGAGCAGTCTGGAGGGTGATGTCGAGTCTGTTCTTCTCAACGATTTCATGGACTCTACAGAGGGAATGGACTACAATTATGATGGCTCACTTTCTCAAGGCGTTGGCATGGGAATAGGTTTGGGAATGGCCATGGGGATGTTTGCAGGGCCCCCACAATCGCACAACAGCCAGAGTTGGGTTCCTGGGTAATCAGAGATGGGTTAACGGGGAAAACTTTCACTGTAGAGCGAAGTGGGGAAGTGGGGTGGGGTCCGATCAGGTCAGAACTGATTTGACTGTGATTTATTTTTGGTTCGAGAGCCAAACAGTACAATAAGGCATTTTAAGGACGTATAGTGGTGCTGGTGTCAGTGCAGTCATTTTGAACATCAATATTCCTTCCTCTTTCCTCTCTTCTCCAGTCTGTTTTTCCTGCTGTGGATTGATATAATGACACCATGTTTCATCTTCTTGTCCTCTCTCTGTCCCTCAGTTCACTCCTTAATATCCATCCCCTCTTTCTGGTCAAAAGCTCTCAAGCACTTTACATCCATCTCCCTGAATTCAGACGCAGTAACAGCCACTCTGAATCGAAGGGAGAATCATATTGTTTGCTGGTTTTCTGGGTTTAATGTATCCAAATGACTCTGTTATCCTTCCAGAGTGAAAAAAAATTGTGTTGGTGTTTTTTTTTGTCTTTTTTTGTTTTTTATTTTATTTTACATTTTTATTTTTTGGAATAAAAAAAAAAAATTGATTAGACGATGGAGAAATAATTATCTGTGCTGTCAGGCAGTGTTGTGTTCATGTTGGTCAGGGTTTTGTGTGTGTGTGCGCGTGTGAGTGCGTATGTGTGTGTGTGTGTGTGTGTGTGTGTGTGTGTGTGTGTGTGTGTGT
>JAAIIK010000077.1:3312037-3326492 GCA_014706435.1 Silurus glanis
CACACACACACACACACACACACACACACACACACACACACACACACACACACACACACACCGCTGCTCCTCTAATCTACTCGGCTCTTCCCAGATGCTGACCCAGTACCATAGGCATGAGTGAGAAACAAATGAGAAAGACACACACACACACACACACACACACACACACACACCATATGCCATCTGTCTATCTTTACTACTCCTGTTTCCATTCCACCTGAAAATAAACACGGAATTGATCCATAACTTTCAGCGTGGTTTTGAAATCCGATCAAACAAGTTCAGAGTCAGGAACCCGAGCAACGGCTCAAATCCAACACAAGTAGACAGTGGAAGTTTCAGGACCAACATCCCACCAGGAGACCAGGATTCATCTCAAAGCCACGTTCTGCTGCCTCCCCCCAAACCCCCACTGTAGTCATGCAAAACATCACGGCCCGATTTATTTCAACGTTTGATGGATTTATTCTGGCAGAGGAGGTGACAGCATGCTGACAGAGTCCCTCCACCTCCACTCTCATCTTTTATAACCCCCCACTATACAGTGCATTGCAAAAGTATTCATACCCCTTGAATATTTCCACATTTTGTCACGTTATAGCCAAAAACGTAACTATATTTTACTGGGATTTTATGTGATGGACCCACACAAAGTATCGCATAATTGTGAAGTAGAAGGAAAATGATGCACGGTGTTAAAGTAAAAATCTGAAAAGTGTGGCGTGAAGATGCATTACTCTGATACCCCTAAATAAAATCCAGTGCAATCAATTGCTTTCAGAAGTCACCTAATTAGTAATTAGAGTCTACCTGTGTGTACTTAAATCCAAGTATCATAACAGCTGTTCTGTGAAGGCCTCAGAGGTTTGTTAGAGAACATTAGTTCACACACGGACCAGCCTTCGCTCCTCACGTGCATCAATGAGCTTCGGGCGCCAACGCACTTTTGATAGATACTGACCACTGCAGACCAGGAACATCCCACAAGAGCTGCAGTTTTGAAGACGCTTTGACCCAGTCGTCTAGACGTCACATTTTGTCAAACTCAATTTAATCCTTACGCTCGCCCATTTTTTTCTTCTCCTAACAGGACAAAATGATCAATTGCTGCTTAATAAATGTATCCACCCACTAACAGGTGCCATGATGAAGAGATCATCAGTGTTCTTCACTTCACTGCTCATAAGGTTATAAACTCATGTCATAATGTTATACCTGGTCGGTGTATATATACATGTGCAAATAGAATGAGATGTTCTAAGCCATTTTAATGGGATTTTGTGAGTAAAAAATTGCTGTGTTTTTTTTAGGGATGTCAATCAATTAAATGATTTAATTAATCGCAGGATTGTCATTAGTTATCTCGTGATTAATCGCAACTTAAATGCACATTTTTATCTGCACTAAATGGTTAGGGTTAGGGTTAGGATAAGGCCATCTATCATGAATAATATCGGAGATGTATCATCACATTCAATGAGCTCCTCTGCTGGTCCACATCTGTGGGTTGTCAGCGAGCCTCCACGCTCACATCAGGATGAACCATTATCTATTCATGTGGCCTTCGAGACTCTCACTCTCACTCTCATTCTCACTTCCTCCTCCGGCTCGGCATCGTTAAGCGTAATGCAATACCATGTAATACTAACTATTCATCTCGGGATCGGTTTAATGCTTTAAATATTTGTGTATCTGTGTTCAGGGTTATATATAATAATGTTTGGCCTAAATTCCGATTTTTTTTATAATAGAAACGCATTTATTTACATTTAAACTATTTGGTTCTTATCCAGAGTTATTTACTATCGTCTCATTCATACATCTGAGCTTTTGAAAGTTAAGGGCCTTGCGCAAGGGCCCAGCTCGAGGGGTGGCAGCTTAGTGGTGCTGGGATTTGAACTCATGAGTTTCTGATCAGAAGTCCAACACCTTAACCACTTCCCCAGAAGGAAGAAAGGTGCTGGGGTCAGACATGACACTGCACCCCTGGAGCACAGAGGGTTAAGGGCCTTGCTCAAGGACCCCAGGAGTGCCTGTAGAGCTTTGAACCCTATTCCAGAGTTTTCTGCTCAGTGTTTTGCAATGGGTGTAACAGATGTACGAGATGAAATCAGAGTTTTTAATTTATAGTAAAGTATAGTTTAGCATTTCATTAACAATGACACATTTTTGGTTTCTATTTTGCACAGCTGTCCAACACAATTACATTAAATTACATTAAGCAGCTGAAAGGCAAAAAAACAGGCTTTTTCACTTATCACATTTACTTTACAGCTCACTGAATTTCTTTTTGCGCAAATCCCAGAGATGTTAGGAAGCGAGGGGCCAGAGCGCAGGGTCAGCCATGATACAGCGCCCCTGGAGCACAGAGGGTTAAGGGCCTTGTTTAAGGGCCCCAAGAGTGGCAGCTTGGCGATACCAAATCCTTAACTATTTAACTAAAACCTCTAATATAAGAAAGAACATTTATGACCTAAATCAGAACCTTGAGGGATACCATAGTGTAAAAAAAAAAACTTTTCGAGTGAAAACCCCCACCCAAATTGGTCTGTGCGCTAGTCACAGAGTTTAGCACTGGTTTCTTGTCTAATCGTGTGATCGTAAATGCATTCTAAATGAAGACTCATATGTGCAGGCGTTTTTTTGTTTTTAGCCTGTTTTTCTGTTTTCCTTCTCAGTTTTTTTGGCAAAGCAATCTCTGCTTTCTAAATTAAGACAATATGGCTCAAGCTGCAGAGCCGTAAATGACTTTCCTCTTTCCAGACAAATAAACAACGAATGTTCTCCACCGAGGACTTCGAAACACATCATCCCGATCAGCGAAAAATAGTCCGACTGACACGGGCCGGACGCTGCTAATAAACCGGGCATAAAAATGACTATGTGTGTGTGAACTGTTACGGGTACAGAGGAGATCGTTATACTTTGCTAATGGCCTTTATTCATTAAAAAAATGCTGTAAGTGTCGACATAAAATCCGGTTACTGTGTCTGACTCTTTTTCATTATCGTTGGCTTCATAGAATCGACCGGAAAAAAACATTTGCAGTTGAATGTAATTCATTTAAAGGATTCGACTTCGTAGAGGAATTGGAAATGAACCTGATCAATGAATCTGACCTCTGTAAAAACAGGTACCTGATCTATTGTCTGTCAGGTGCTTTATTCATGAGCATCGGTGTGAGTGAAGGCTATTAGTATCCAATACTAAACATTCTCTTTTCCTTTGGAAGTGTGTGAAGAAGCAGGCGAATGACTGAGGAAGGGTGTCTCAGGCTGTGTAGGTTTGTTGGTGTTAATAATAGCTTATGTGTTAACATTTCTGCCAATCACTGGGTTTATGTGTGTGTGTGTGTGTGTGTGTGTGTGTGTGTGTGTGTGTGTGTGTGTGTGTGTGTGTGTGTGTGTGTGTGTGTGTGTTAGACATCACAATTTCACCAGCTCTAAAATGCACTTCATCAAATCTCATCATATAAGGCTCATCATCTGGCAGAGACCAGCCATTTTCAAAAGGCAGTTTTAATCTACAAAGTTGTCAGAACAGGGCAATTGAAAGTGACAACATCCATGAAGTGTGGGTGGATTGTACTTTATTTTAAAGATGAAGAAAATGCAGGCATGTAAAAGAGAAAAAAAAAGAAAAGAAAAGAAAAGAAAAAAAGTAGGGCCATGACAGATGCTTTTACTAAAATCTGACTCCTTTTTTTTTAGTACATTTTCCATCAGAAATTCAGAAGTAAGAGTGAAAAGCTTAATTGCTTTCGGGACATCTGTGTATTTTTCATCTCGCAGCAATTTTCCCACAAAGCAAGACGGCACATCTAGTCGATCTCCAACAGCCTACACAGTATATTCCTATAATCTCTGATGCAAAACATAGAGTGATTTATATGAAGTGTGCAAAAGAACGAGTGGAGTACAGCGATCCGTCATCCTGAACGTCCTTTGCTAAGCGTTTTTGTAATTCCCCCGAAAGGGATTTCCAATATCACATCTCTGCTGGTCCAATTCACACTCCGAGAGAGAGACAGCGTGGGCGAGAGGGATGGAAAAGAGACATCTCAACCCGAAATGATAGACATCTCATTATGCTTTTATGTGCTGCTAAGTGCCATGGGTCTGCCGGCTGGTCACATGGTGCGAGTCGGAGAACTTCAATGATTTAGCGAGCCATTGTCCCTCGGGCGGTTTACGCTCCCCGACGTTAATTAATTTCTCCCTCGTCACTTCCCTGCAGCCAGCTCGTCTGTTCTGTTCTGGGTAGCGTCTAATGTGCCTCTTTCAGATTTCTCTTTTGAATGAAAGAAAGCGAGAGAAAGAGAGAGAGAAATTCTGACTCACGGTCTGGGAAGACAAGAGCATTGTGTGTGTGATCAAAAAGGATGAGAAATATAACCTCTGTCCTGATGATACAGGAGCAGTTGTGTTTTTTTTCCTCTCCATGATTTAAAGGCTACGCTGATCACTGCGTTGTACACCTCTGATGTCCTGCTGTTTTCACACCTGTCAATCTTCCAGTGTGAGGTGGGTAATAATCGGCTTTCCTCGGGGAGATAAGAGCATTAGACACGCTCGCCAGTGAAAGGTCACGCTAACCTACAGCAGGCAGTCTATGCACGCCGCTTGCTCTGACAGTCAATGAAAGACCGGAACAGTCACAAAAATAAAGATGAATGGTCATGGCCTCTTTCTCTCTCCCTCTCTCTCTCTCTCCCTCTCTCTCTCTTTCAGACAAACAGCAAAGTAACTATAAGCATGAGCAAAACCTAGCTCTGGAGAGCAGGAGCTCAGTGGTTAAGGTTCTGGGTTACTGATCAGAAGGTGGTGAGTTTAAGCCCCAGTATCGCCAAACTGCCACTCTTGGGCCCTTGAGCAAGGCCCTTAACCCTCTGGGTTCCAGGGGTGCTGGGGAATGTTCTCTGAACCTCAGCTTCCTAACATCACTGGGATATGCGAAGAAAGAATTTCACAAATAAAGGCTCTCCTTCTAGCTCTATGTCTAATCAATGGCTCAGCACTAAAACGCTCAGGTTAAATGCCCTAAATAACCTGCCTGACTCCTTCTGGATGGAGGCGTGGAGAGTGCAGCTGATGAGGATGAATATCTTCAGCTTGAAGTTCTATACTGTTACTGTGGAGGGTTAAACTCAAGAAGTGGTAAAAAATAACTGGTTTCGCAGTTTTGCATTCAGGCGTCCATCAGTTGATAAACATTGATGGAACTACAAGATGGTATCAAAAAAGTTTGGTGTCAAAATGGCGACCATTGACCTGGAGAAGAGCAAAGTTCGCAGGAGCCAAAGTGAGATCATTTGGATCGTTCTCTGACAATCGTCATGAACAAGTTGCTGAATGTTTGGACATTTTTAGAGGTCGAGCTTGTCGTCATCTTCCGGTGATGTTCTTCCACTCTTGAAGCACTCATCCAGTTTCACAGAACTGCTCTTTGTTCTGACTCGCTGTCCATGGTGAAATCGCAGACGTGGTAATGAACGTGGGTCAGAACAGCACCAGTTAATCTGCAAACTTTTTGATACCACCTCGTATAATAAATGAATATCTGGTGTTGAGGATGAGATGGGTTTGGTTTTGAGT
Organism: Silurus glanis; assembly: GCA_014706435.1. Classification (NCBI taxonomy): domain Eukaryota; kingdom Metazoa; phylum Chordata; class Actinopteri; order Siluriformes; family Siluridae; genus Silurus; species Silurus glanis. The sequence continues at coordinate 3,317,635 of JAAIIK010000077.1, forward strand.
CTGGTTCCTCTCAAGGATTCTTGCTCATGAAGTCTCAGGTAGTTTTTCCTTGCCTCTGTCACCACTGGCTCTATCATTAGGGATAAACTAATAGCGAATAATTTATGACACTAAAATGTATATTTGTAATTTCTTTATTTCTGTAAAGCTGCTTTGGGACATTGTTTACTGTTAAAAGTTCTACATATAAATAACATCAAAATGAATAAATGTGAATGAAAAACATGTCGTTTTAAATTTTTTTTTTAATCCAGCATTTTTTCCACAAATTTCAGATTGAATTATATTACATTCGGATCATTTATACACATAAAACCCTCCGTCACGGTATCCTGCTGGGCCCTGAATAACTACGGATCATTTCACTGTGATTTTTATGCTAGTTTTTATGATTAACCATTGAAATGAATCTAATGTAGCGTTTTGATTATGGCCATAATGTGCATGAAACAGCAGTGATATTATATTTTGTGTAGTGATGATCACCTGAATTGTTAAAAAAAAAAAGGTCACCTATGTCCTTTTTTAAATTTTGTTTAATATTGTGCTTTATCATTACTAAGAATTAATATAAATTAATTTATATTTATGCCTACGTTTACATTTATGGCATTTATTAAAAGAGACTTACAATCAGTTATAGAAGTCAGCAGTTGCACTGAGGATGAAACCGGTGGCATCTTGGTAGTGCTGGGATTTAAACTAACAACCATCTGATCAGAAGATCAGACTTTCCATCTTATCCACCATGCTCATTGAAGGACACCATGCACACACACGATCACACACTCATTCCAAGAACATTTCAGAATATCCATCCTATCAGCATTTTTTTAAACAAAGCCAACTTGAAAAAGTGTTAGTTTAAGTGTTTCAGGAAGAAGAAGAAGAAGAAGGTCTTCACCCGTCGCTTGAAGGTAGCTAGGGACTCCGCTGTTCAGACATCTAGGGGAAGTTCATTCCACCACCTCAGTGCCAGAACAGACTTGAGGATCTCAGACAGCGTGGTGCAGTTTGAGGAGTGTTGACGTCTCTGAGGTAAGAAGTTGCTGGTCCAATTTTTGGCCTTGTAGGCAAGCATCAGTGTTTTGAATCTGATCTGTGAGGTTACTGGAAGCCAGTGGAGGGAGCAGTCCTTCTTATCTCAGGGCAAGGCCCATAAAACCCAGGTAGGTTTGCCCACCTATAAGGCATTGGACTTGGGATCAGAAGCTTCTGAGCAAATGTGCAAGGCCTTTAACACTCAACTGCTCAGTTGTAAGTCGCTCTAGATAAGTGCATCTGCGACATAAAAGTCAATGTAATTGAAAAATATATGTGAGTCGTAGCACAACATCCTGCTGCTCCACAATGTTCTTCATCCCAGAAATGCTCACTCTGAGTCGCTTGCGTTTGTTTTTTTTCTCAATTCAAGACAGAATAATCAAGACTCCGTTCCTTTCTTTCCTTTGTTTAGGCGTCTGGCATCATCAGACGCTCATGTAAACTGGAACACAGGGTCTTACAGTAAATATTCTCTCTCTGTTGCACCACCAACTGTCTGGTGTTATGCAGCCATTTAGTGTGCATGTGTGTAGTTACAAATGATTGAACATCTGTGTGCATGTATGTAAACGCGTTGATGCTCCGTTCATTCACACAAACATACATCCGCACGTCATACGAGAAAACGATCGGTCATTTATTTCTCATTGTGTTTAAAAGATGCAGCCATGATAATCTGTAATAATGTGTAGCTTGTATTGAATACATTACAAAGCGAACCCTAACCGGCTGTTTATTCCACATCTCCCATCCGTTTGTTCTCTTTGATAGACACACCCTGACAAATCCCGAATAATCAATTATTGATTAGCAGATCTGAAGGATGAATGCTTTGCCTGGAGGCAGGATTAACCTGCAATGTGGGTTTCTTTACAACAAACCTTATCGTCACCCTGCGACATGCTGTGAAACTTCCGCTTCCTACACTCGCTTTGCATTCTGGGTTTTTTTTCTATTGCAGCAAATATACAAACTTTTTTTTTTTTTTTTTCGCAAATATACAGTAGAGCTTATAATTTTTATAACCATATAGTCACTATTTCCAAAGCAACACACACACACACACACACACACACACACACACACGCTCTTGCAATCCTACAAATTCCCCTACAGACAGTTTCAGTTGCACGTATTTATATCCTGTGTCCGTTATTTATTTATTTCCCCCTGTTTTGTTTCCTATATGGTGATGTGCTGTCTGACCTTTTCCCAGGGTTACAGTAACTGCTGTCATACTCACACTGCCCTTTAGATGCAGGTGTCTGTCTCTCTTTCTTTCTTCCTTTCTTACTTCTTTCTTTCTCTCTATCTGTCACACTACAGAGGTGAGTCTGATTTATTTATGATGTCACTTTTAATATTCTTCACCGGAAGCGAATGCATTACAAATCATACTTCAAATTGGTTGTGTGTGTGTGTGTGTGTGTGTGTGTGTGTGTGTGTGCCTCTGCCTAGGTTCAAAGGAAATTAGAGATTGACTGCATTCTTCTTCATTACACAAACATGCTACACTCTATGGACAAAAGTATTGGGACGCCTCTCTTTTCCACTCATATGTAATAAATAGTTCTTCCACAAACTTTTACCGCAAAAGTGGAGGCACACAATGTGCCTGTTCCAGCCTGACAATGCACCTGTGCACAAAGCCAGATCCATGAAGATATGCTTCACATGGGATAGAGTGGAAGATCTCCTGATATACGAGCTATAAACATGATTGAACACCTTTGGGATGAATGTAAACATTGACCGCGCCCAGGCCTCCTCACCTTCTCAACCACATCAGTAACTGATTTCACTCACACCCTCAGAACACAATTCTCCATAAGCGCACTCCAAAATCTAGTGGAGCATCTTCCCAGAAGAGTAGAGGTTATTATACTGGAGTGTCGAATCACGCTTCACTGTCTGGCAATCCGATGGACGAGTCTGGGTTTGGCAGTTCCCAAGAGAACAGTACTTGTCTGACTGCATTGTGCCAAGTGTAAAGTTTGGTGGGGGGCGATTATGATGTGGGGATGTTTTTCAGGAGTTCCAGTGAAAGAAACTCTTAATGCTTCAGCATAACAAGACATTTTGGACAATTTCATGCTCTCAACTTTGTGGGAACAGTTTGCGGACGACCCGTTCCTGTTCCAACATGACTGCACACCAGTGCACAAAGCAAGGCCCATAAAGACATGGATGAGTTTGGTGTAGAAGAACTTGACTGGCCTGCACAGAGTCCTGACCTCAACCTGATAGAACACCTTTGTGATGAATTAGAGCTGAGACTGTGATCCAGGTCTTCTCATCCAACATCAGTGTCTGACCTCACAAATGCGCTTCTGGAAGAATGATCAAAAATTCTCATTAACACGTTCCTAAACCTTGTGGAATGCCTTCCCAAAAAGAGTTTAAGCTGTTAAAGCTGCAAAGGGTCTGCCATATGATGAATTTTGTAGATGTAAATGTATACTCCTCTTTGCTTTCTATGAACCCATTTAAAGCACAGTGGGGTTGACTCCAACACCTGGATAATGTTTTGCAAAATGGCATAAGGAACAGGACTCCTCAGGGTGTGTCTTATGACTGCTGAAGGTTAACTGAAGGTAAAATCTGGAGATGGTGCATGTTGACTCTCAGGCAGCAGCAGGACATAATTACTGGAGCAGCACACCTATAAATAAACCCCATAAAAGGAGAAGTTCCTCATAGAGTGGCAAGTTACAGTAGTGGATGGACATTCAGCATGACTCGAGGTCAAGGTGATACTGACTCAGTGGACCAGTCTCTGCTTAGACAAGGGAGTTCCCTGGTGTTTTACTCCACAGCCATTGAACAGTTGGTTCAGGAAAGGAATTCTCTCCAGGCACACTGACATTGACCAGGGTGGGTAATATCGCCTTGGTCACTGGATTTAACCACAGGGTCACTCCAGAGTGACTGAGCAACCAAGACAGGCAGGAGTAATGTACTGGGGGCTCTTGTTTTTTCAAATGAAGGTGATTGAGCCTGAGAAGCCAGATGAACTGGCTGACAATTGGAACTGATCTGCAAGCCACCAGACCTGAAAATACAGCAGTGGGAATCAAGGTCTTGATTGCCATTGCTGTGAGAAGCAGCCTTTAATTTGTGGCATTTACGATACACTGCATTACAACTAGAGGTGAAACAATACACAAAATTCACGGTTTGAACCAAGGACTTGGATCTGGGACTAGATTCTAATTTTGGGTCGATTCACTGAAATGAAGCAGTGTTGGCGTATGCTTTTTCAGCATTATTCCATCTCACATGTAGCTACAGTCTTGTTCCTTGGTGACACTTGGACCACCACCTTTGGGTGCAGAAGCCACTTGTCTAGATGTAAAAACCATCTCATAAATGCATTCACCAGACCACTACATAACCTTGGCAGATTTTGGGCAATGGAAACCTGAAAAATGAAGAATAATTTGACAAACGGTGACGCTGCAACGAGTCTTTCGAAGTGTTTTGAGCGGCACGGCACGCTTCAAGAGTGGGAGAACATCACCGGAAGACGACAAGAGATCAGAAAGACCTTCGAGGAGTTCTACCCTCAAAAAACGTTGGGAAACTCGTGCATGATGCTCGTCGGAGTACGATCCACACGATCTCACGTCCGCACCCAACCTACTTGCCTCCCAAAGATTAAGACCCAGCTCGCCGTTTTGACACCGTTAATCCGGCACGAATTGAAGAAGGTGCTTGACACGCTTCGAAAAAAGTCTTCTGGGACACATTCCAGAAGCACGGTTGGAGCGCTGTATTGCTGTGCAAGGGGACTATTTTGAAGGTGACAGAGCTTTTGTGTAAACAGAGCGAAACTTTTGAATGCCCCCTCAGTACAAAGCAGTTTCACAGAGATAAATAAATGACCAATAGAACATTTAAATTGATAAATTAGTCCCTGTAAGTATATACCCTATGAGCAAATCAATGGCAAGGAAAACTCTCTGAGACTTCATGAGGAAGGAAACTTGAGAGGTACCAGATATTCATTCATTATATTTTCATCAGGTTATCAACTGTTCACTGATGCAGACTCGAGTGTTAAACTGTTCAAAGCAATTAGAGTCCTAACCATTATCATTTATATTCATTACAGTCCAAATGAGTTTTACCCTCCACAGTAATCTTATGTATCTACAGACATTTTATATGGAAAAAAGGATTCTTTCTGGGAAAGATTTCATAGTGAGAAGGGTGAAAAAAAGGGGAAAGGATCCTCTGGTGAGTTGCTTCCAGCTCTGTGCTCACGGCTGCTGCCATTGTTTTTCTTCTTCAAGATCTCCCATGTCCAATATCACGCCAATGCTGGGATCCAGAATGATGCAGAGCTGCTGTATGTACGGACCTCCTAAGCGAATTCTACGTACTTATTTACTAAGGTCAGCGAGTGTGGCACTAAAAATAGTATAGAGTAACGTACATCTGTGTGACTTCACATGCGAACAATCGAAGCTCAACAGTTAAATCAGATCCATGACTATCAACATGCTTATTTAACGTGCTGATGGAAAGCTGTCTGATTTAGTTTGCATAGATGTATTTGTGTGTGTGTGTGTGTGTGTGTGTGTGTGGTTGTGTGTGTGTATTAAACCAACCACATGTACACAGCAGAGTGTGAGGGAGCTGCGGCTTTGCCTGAATGCAGCTCTTTGATTTGTGTGAAGGGTGTATGATGTGAAGTGTGAATGTGTGATACCGCGTGAGAAAGCGTAAGATACGACCCGCGTGGGCGTCGAGGTGCTTCTCTGTTGTCATGTTTAATTGAGTAAGTGTACGGATTGGCTCTTCGCGTGCCAGCCAACGCGCACACGTGCACACGTTTTTTTCAAATTAGACGTATTTGTGTAGGAAAACCCGCACTGAAAAGTAGCCCTGACCCCCAACACACACACACACACACACACACAATCCGAGCTTCACTGCACAGAACTCGTTCCACTGGGTTTACAGGGTTCAAGGCTCTTAGCAGTTTTATGCTAGGGATTGATTCTTATTTTTGTGGGAGAATTTAAATATAAATAAATAAATACATAAATAAACAGCAGAAAAATATTTCTTAAGATTTATTACAATACATATTTTTTTTTTATAAATAAATAAATAAATCAGCGTTGATTGATGTAGAGATGAAAAGTGAAAATAGAAGAAAGTAAAAAAGAAAAAACATTTTTTACAACTTTTTAAAATTCATTAATTTTTATTGTTTTTTTAATCAAAATAAATCCAATCTGTTGAAATCTTCAGTTTTGTTTAATGGGCAGGTGTAAACACAGCAAGCACACACCACTGTAAACCGAGGAATTCGATCCAATACGACCTTATGAATGGAAAGCCTGCACGTTTAAAGTAAAGTGCATGCTTCTGTAAAAAAAACCAAATAAATAAATGATTACACACACAAAAAAGAAAAAAGTGACCAGTAATCAAAACTAATCTTTGCCCTTTTCCTGACCTTTTGGAAGAGTTCTTTGTAGTACCAAAAAGGTTCTTCATAGCACTATAAAAAAGGGATCCTTTGAAGAACCATTTACTGAATAGATAGATAGATAGATAGATAGATAGATAGATAGATAGATAGATAGATAGATAGATGGATACTTTAAACTACTTTATTAATTCAAAAGGTAAATTGTAACTTTTGCAGTAGTTCAATCGAGAACCAAAACTATTTTTATGCTCACATCAGTGTGAAAACTCTTTTGTGTTTCTTCTCTGCTCCTTAATTTTTGAGTGCAGGATTGCGGTGAGAACCTGCAAATGAGTGAGAAAAGAGGTGTATTTAAGAATCAGGTAAGTTTGAGCATCGTAAGTACCGAGCTTTAATAAAATCAAAAGCTTTGACCAGCTGTGGTTCCAGATGTGGTATAAAATATTTATATATTATATTGTATATCACATCTGAATCCATATAATATATTTAAATATATAGGTTATTGTTTATTTAAAGCTTGAACCAGATGATTGACAGTTGAAAAATGTTTGCTTACGTTTTTTGCTGTTCTTGAAAAGACAAAAGTCTATTTTTTTAATTTTCGAGGACATTTCTTGTGGTGCACCCTTCATTCCGGCTACAAATAAATAACGAATAAAATACTTTTACGATTTTCTCTTCTGCTGAAATCCAAGCATTTACTCATGCAGTCGAAATGAAACTGGCAGAAAACTAAGCAAACTTTCTGGATTACACGGTAAAACAGATGCTTGGGTGAAGAAATGCTTAAAAAATGGAATAAAGAAAGAAAACCACAAATTAAAATGTTTTGTGTGAAACGAGTCTCTTCATGCCTCAATAAAGGTTGTGTTTTACACCTAAAACAAGAGACTGCTTCAGACTGACGACCAAACAACGATGATATTAGACTGCAGAACACATTATTTGGAAATATATTTATTCTGATTCATTGTATAGACAATAGCATGACCCTGATGCTTACAATTAAGATCATTAACACTCTTAGCGCTGTCTGAGACGCTAGATAAAAAAAGTAACGATTTTAATTCATCCAGAAGACTGGTTCTTGTTTGAGTCTGGTTCTTCTAAACAATCCTTCCTACTGATTTCTCAGGGATTCAGCCATATCTAGTCCTTTCTCAAAATATTCCCACAATGCTGGAGGCACATAATTGTAAAGGACGTCTTTGGATGCAGAAGCATGAAATTTTCCCATTTACTGACCCAAACTATGAAGACCCTGTGCACAAAGCCGGTTTCATGAAGATATGCTTTACATTGGTTGGAGTGGAAGATCTTAAGTGGTCTGGACTTCTGGACAGCAGTCTTGTAGTTGTCTGGATTATTGACCCAAGTCTCAGACTCCATGAACATCCATTAATCCTGTGCCTCTGATTGCTGACTGGATCTTTGTCGATGTAATAGTTCTTACAGAAACGTACTTTCAGGCCAAAAGAATGAATTATCTCTTAAATATGTCACATTCCCAATCATCAAATAACAAGCACAAGAAAATCTTAAACCGAGACCCAAGTTTCCCCTTCAATTGCTAATCCACTCCAATTGAACATAGTTGACTGAGTTGATGTTTACACAGCTAGCAATGCACAAGTAATGAAGTGTTTGTTCGCTAATCTGCTTGTATATCTTTACACACACTGATTATTACAGTTAAAATGACTGGACTACAATAAGCACACAGATGGAAGATGAATGGATGGATGGATGGCCGGACTGAAGCACTGTTAGATCTTGTGGTTTTACAGGGTTTTATAGGGTTGAAAGAGCTAAGTCAAAGCCAGAATCCTTTTAGTAATGTCTGTCTGTTGGCAAAGCTCCCGGGCAGCTATTTTCCATGCTACTATTTACTTGATCGTTGAGAGAGAGAGAGAGAGAGAGAGAGAGAGAGAGAGAGAGAGAGAGAGAACTGTGTACCAGGAACTGATTGACAAGTTGGACTTTGGCTTAAATATTATGTTGTTTAAAAGCATGCTATACAATCTCTACTCATAAAACTAGTGCGCAGTGTAGGCCTGTGTGTGATTAGTGTTTCCAGCTGTATACAGTCTTTACTTTGACTCTGTAGGTTTTTTCATTTGAGGATTGTTTAGTTTTTTTTATTTATACTTTATTTATACTTTTTTTTAAATATACTTTTTAATTTTTAGGAAGTTCTACTAATACTACTACTAATTTTAATACTAATAATATTCAAAATAATAATACTAATACTAACAAATACAAATATACAAATACTATTATGAAAAGTAATAATAATAATAATGGATGGAGCTCTATGTTGTGTGATGGAGCTCTGTGTTGTGTGATGGAGCTCTATGTTGTG
>JAAIIK010000077.1:3342196-3357914 GCA_014706435.1 Silurus glanis
TGTGTGTGTGTGTGTGTGTGTGTGTGTGTGTGTGTGTGTGTGTGTGTGTGTGTGTGTGTGCGTGTGTGTGGAGTTGTCACAGAAAGCCGTAGTAGACTCCTTGGAGCCAGCCGCCAAGAGCCGATTATAGTGTCGGAGGAGAAGGCGGTGAGACGTCTTCCGACTCATAAATCATGTCCTGGAGCAATGTGCCTCTTTCTGTCTGCCCATCTCTTCTCCACTCATCCCCCTTCCATTTCCCCTTCGCTCCTCTCTCACTTCACCTCCTTCACCAGATCTTCAGTCCGTCTCTTATCTGCCATATGAACGTCTTGTCCCATTTCTGTCCCCAGAAACGTGACTGCCTCATATTAATTGCATAGAAGTAGTTTTATAAGAATGTGGACTCCTTTTTGTGATTACCTCCGACGCCATGATTCCTCGCTGTCGCTCCTGTCTCTGCTCTCGACCCGTCTCCTCTGTCTCCTCTGTCTCCCCTGTATCTGCTGTCTCCCCTGTATCTGTTGTCTCCACAGTCTCCCCTGTATCTGTTGTCTCCCCTGTCTCTGCTGTCTCCTCTCTCTCTGCTGTCTCCCCTGTCTCCGCCGTCTCTGCCAACCCGAGTGCCAAGCTTATTATTATGCTCGATATTGCTCCAGGTCTCTCGGCCCAAGGTCGAGGGAGAGCAGAGGTCGCAGGATCGCGACGCAGAGCGACAAGACCGCCTGGAATTAGCATTCGCCCTCTCCACATGCTGTGCTAAATATTTCAGCACTTCCAGCTGCTTCGTGTTAGAGCCCATCACCCAGGAGATGGAACGAGAGAGAGAGAGAGAGAGAGAGAGAGAGAGAGAGAGAGAGAGAGAGGAGGTATGGAGGGGTTAGGAAAGAAAGAGGGAGAGAGAGAGAGAAAGAGACATAGACAGACAGACAGACTGGCAGACAGACAGAGAAAAAAGCAAAGAGATAGAGAGATAAACAGAAGAGAAAAAGGGAATGACAGGAAGATGGGGAAAGAAAGATTTAGAGAGGGGAAAAAAGAGAGAGAGAGAGAGAGAGAGAGAGAGAGAGAGAGAAAGCAGTCATTAATACATTAAAGCACCCTCCTAACCCTTTCTGTCTGCTTCTTGCACTTTTCCCTCGTTCCTCATTCCTATTTTTCTTTTAAACCCTTTGCTCTGCTGTGGTTCTTTTTGGCGCCTGTTCATCCTCTCTTTCAAATCTGATTAGAAATAGTTTGAAGTCTGCTTGAGTTGGAGAAGATCCTCTGACACTGTTTTAAAGAAAGGTTACGCAGGGTTTGACAGGCTTCATTAGACTCCTGGAGCACGAGCACGAGTCTGTTATCTCTTCCTTTTTTCCCTTCCTTCCATTACTCGTGCTTACCTTCGCATCCTTTACACACATCACCTCTTCACTGATCAGGTATCAGGAGAAGATTGAATAGATGTGTGTGTGTGTGTGTGTTTGTACCAAAACATAAAAGTACTGGAATAAAGAAGTGGTTTGGAACAGCCTGGTCCTGACCTTTCCCAAGATCTGAAGCTGCTCTATTATTTATTTATTTATCGCAACAAAAAAATTATAAAAACCAAAATAAAATAAAAAAGCAGTAATATATTCATGAACGGAAAGTTCTCACATGGTTATTGCCAGTCTGGACTGCATCGGCTCATTTTTCACTTTATTAGGAACACCTCTACATCTTCTCATTAATGCTCATTTTCATGCACAACAGTTGTGTTACAAAAAAAAATGGCCCAGAAAACAACAAAAAATATCACCTGGACATGAGGAGGTGGAAGCTCAATGGTTAAGGTGTTGGACTCAGGATCAGAAGGTCACAAGATCGAATCCCAGCACCACCAAGCTTCTGAGCCCTTGAGCAAGACCCTTAACCCTCAACAGCTAAGATATAAGTTTCTCCAGATAAGAACTTCTGCCAAATGTAAATAGACTTTTCCCAAATTTGGAACCATATGGAACATCTTGTAGTCTTCTGCAGCCATCTGACCCATGGTTAGCAGCTACTCTAATTCCTCTCCACTGCTTCTCTTTCTCTACACATCTCAAAGCATCCCCAGATTGGGCCAGCTCCATTTGTGAAGTTAGACCCCAACACCATCCCGAGGTATCTAGAAATTGCGCCAGCTCCAGTTGAGTCCCATTTCATGAAGATGTCCGACATTCAAAGAGAAGATGCCAACCTTGCAAGGATACCAAGCCATCTAAATGTTCCAGCATCAGTTGGATTCAACTTCATGAAGATTTTGAACCTTGGACTTTGAGGATTAACGACCTCCTAATCAACACTCAAATAATAACCTTCTACATATTGTGTTTCTCCATCATTAGACATTTAAAAACTCGGGCATGGAGGAGTTATCTGTAGAGAATCTAGAATGATCTCAGATGTCGAGCTAATTTATTGCCCCTGGTTCCACAACTCCAACTGACTGTATAAAGGACATTTCTCATAATCACACACTCCGCTGCTCACGATATTTCTCACTCTCTAATGCTTTTATGATTTATAATCACACTCTTGGTGTCTTGATTAGGATGAGTTTCCTTTTGAGTCTTGTTCTTCTCAAGGTTTCTTCCTCATACCATCTAAGGGAGCTTTTTCTTGCCAAAGTCTCTCCAGGCTGCTCATCGTTTTGTTTTATAAATCTTACATTCTGTAACGCTGCTTTAAGACAATGTCCTTTGCTAAAAAAGTTTTTAGAAATAAACTGGAATTGAATTGAATTGATTGCACTGTGGATTCCAAAACGCTTTTCTGCACGCCGTTTTTTGTAAAAAAAAAAAAAAGTAATTATTTGAGCTACTAAAAGTGTGATCTGGAACCAACCTGGCTGTTATCCTATTTATAGAGCTCTTTTGTTGACCTACCTTCCAGAATTTCACAACTCATACTGTTTATTACTGTATACCGCACGCCTGTGTAGCACATCGCTGACGGCGTAGAGTGAATTTTTTTGGACCCATCTAGTGGAATCCTGAATGTTATTCGTTTAAATTGATTTCACTGTCACTTCCTGATCAGATACTCTGTCCAGCTCAGGGCTTCAGCATTGTTAGCTCTAACTAGTCAGGAGATTGTGTAGGAGGCATTTTTGTGTTTTTTTTGTTTTTTTAACGTTGTCTCAAAAAGAATGTATACGTTAAATGCACGTAAGTTGGTTCCTTAATGTATCATAATTATATCGCTAATAAACGAGTGGTGACAGTGGTGAAGGAAAAACTCCCTGAGACTTCATTAAGGAAGAAACCTCAAGAGGAACCAGACTCAAAAAAAGAACCTCATCCTCAACACCGAATGTCCATCATTACAGTTCTATTATTATTGAGATGCTGCTTAGTGAGTTTCAAAACTGTTCATGCAAACTGTAAAGAAACAGGTACGATTTGGCCTTTATTTCTCTAAAGTCTTTAATTGCATTGTTGATTAAATATGCGTTCTTCAGTGATCAGATGAAAGCCACTCTGAATACATTTTCAGTTCTTCATCTTTAAATGAATATGATACAGTATAGAGCTCAGATTTGTACATTATCTATACGATGCCTTTGTACTGGAAATGATTGTGATTATTTGATTTATTGTTGAATAGTACGTTTTATTTGTAGCACATTTTTAACAGCAGATATTGAGAGATAACAAAGCAGATTTTCTTTTCCTCGTTCGCCTCAAATTACCAAACTTCATGAAGAAAGAGTAGGAAGGAACCCGTCCTCTTGTGGATGACACCAGATAGTGGGATTATAAATATTGCTTAATCGCAGGGTCAGTGTGAATAGTGGATTGTGATTGGCTGGAAGGAGTTCAGGTGTGAGTTCATCGTTGGCACTGAACGCACAGATAATTCCCTAATGACCTTGCAGAGCTCCATGGAGGAGTTTTTTTGCGTGTGGTGGAATTTCATCATGGAGAGCAAGTTAGAACAAAAATTCTGCGTGAAACTGGGCAAATCTGCAGAAGAGACGTTTGACGTGACGAGTCTGCGAGCGCTGTATTGCTGTGCAAGGTGACTATTTGGTTGAGAAGGAAAAACAGCACTGAGAGCTTCATTATTAGTAATTATTTGTTTATTATTATTATTAGAAATAAATGTAATTTTAGGGCACTAATTCATCTGTATATCCAAGAAAAATGAAGTTAAATAAATAAATAGATAAAGAAACCTGAACATTCCTGGTGAAGACTGAAGATCGGATCTCGTGCCTCACACACCTTCAGCATGCAGGAGAGGAGAAAAAGACAGAAAGAAAGGAAAACCAGTCTAAACTTTAAGGGGTGGTGTGATGGGGGGGTGTACGATAGAGTGGTGGAAAGAGGAAAGGTAGAGAAGAAAGATAAATGGAAAGCAGAGCCGAGGGAGAACGGAGAGCAGGAGACAGGAGTCATCATTTTTCATTTCAGGACTTGGAATGGATTCTCAAGATCTGAAAATCAAAGCAGATGGGTTTTGGCAAACAGCAGGCTACTTTAAGAATTACAGAGACTGAGGAGAGCGAGAGAGAGAGAGAGAGAGAGAGAGAGAGAGAGAGAGAGAGAGAGAGATTGTTGAGAGTGAGCTGCTTTGTCCAGTTAGTAAAATGACAACATGTTCTGCGTTTTTTTTTATGCTATTATTTTGGTGTAAAAACACAATTTGGTGCACTGTACCAGCGTGTAATACATTTCCATTCCAGACACCTCGGAATATTGTGTGTGAATGTGTTTCTGCCATCAGTAACGTTCTTTATCCAGTCCTTCTCCGCATGAATATGGGCATAGGCAAAGAGGCTCAAAGGTCAAGGACACAATGGGCAGCCGGCAGACAGACGGGGAGACGGGGAGACGGGGAGCGCTGTGTGTTTGTGTGTGTCCTCTCCCAATGGATCTACATCAGAGTAGCATTTCTCTCCCTTTCTCTTCTTCTCCATCTTTCTCTCTCTCCCTCCTTTTCTCTCTCTCTCTCTCTCTCTCTCTCTCTCTCCTCCCCCTCTCTCATTAAAACTCTGCGCCTTGGCTTCTAATTAAATCCCACTTGAAAGTCTTAAAAGTCAGACTCAGATTGATTCAATTTGCATTTTTGAACAGGCAACATTGCCTGAAAGGATTAATAAATTGGTTGGGAAAAAAAAAAATCCTTTGCAGCAGTGAACTGTTGGTTAGTTTTTTTTAAGAGGCAACACCTTCCCTATAAACGTGTAACATTTATACACACTCTCGCTCGTACACACACACACACACACACACACACACACGCACACACGCACACACGCACACGTGTACGTCTGACTGACGTCGCTATGAACGCACCTAATTAACGAAATACCTTCATCTAAATCTAACCCTTAACCTCGATCATGCTTCGAAATCGAATCGAAATCTAATCACACTTAGTCCAATCAAACCTTCAAATAAAAGCGACATATATTACAATCAAACATCGTCTTCACACACAAGCCGAAAATCCGACCATTCTCTTCTCTCTCTGCATCTACACTACACACATGGAATATGAACTCGCTCGGGGTCAGATGATTTTCCCCCTGTTTCATGGTGTGTATGATCACAGTGCAGGCTCCAGCGTTGCTCAGCTGTAACACCTCGACATGAGAACGAGCCTGAATATAGAACACATTTTCAGCACAACGAGACATCGGCGTCCTGCTGGGTTGAACCTGGGTGGTCGCGTAAGAAGGGTTACATTACGGTTTGAAGCATCCGAGGAATCAGATTTCATCGGATTTATTGTTGTAGAAAGAAAAAATCGAGATCAAGAATGAATGGCAATTTATCATGTGAGGAGATTGAGAGCGTGAGTGATGTTTTCAGGCAAAATCAGTATTATTTGTTTTTTATATTTGATACTGGGAATTCAGTACCTTTTCTGCCTTGTGCAAAGAGCCATGTATACATTTCTGGGGTGGTGGTGGTGGTGGTGGTGGTGGTCTTGAGAATGAAGAGATTGATTAAGGGTCAATCTGAACCATTTGTACAGTAGCTTGATCGGTTTGTGCTAATACTTACAGGACGGAGTTCCATTTATGGATGACAATAAGCATACCTGATCATCTGTGATTCTCTCCCTCATTCTGTTGAGCTCCACATGCTCCTGAGATACCACTGATCCTGTCCCATCTGCTCTATAGACCTCTCAGCTTAATCCTGAGGCCCTGATGGAGTTCTCATCACCTGGAAACCACTGGCTCCTTCATGAACAGCCTGGAGATACATGAGATCACTGTAGGAACCATGAAGATGGATTTGGACTGTAATTAATACAAACAGTTCTGCCACAATGGTTTAGAACTACTTTGTACCAGAGTCTCCACCAGGGCTCAGAGATTGCAGAAAGTCCTAATTATGCTCAAGTCAAGTCCTGGCAGAGGAAACCAGGTTTTAGGCTGAAATCTCCTGCTATCTAGTGGACTTTGGGGTACAATGGATCTTCTCAAGATCCCCTGAACCACATTTTAATGCACAAAAAAGGCTGTAGAAAGTTCTAATGACATTTGGAGAATTAATTTTTCCATAAATGTATACAAATAGGAAGAGAATAGTGGCTTTTTTGATTGCTTTTGTTTACTGCGTTTATAATACACTATTTTCTATTATACTTTTCTAATTTATTGGAGGTTGCAAATAATTCTAGAACGCAACAATCGATCTGCCTGAAGATGTTTTTTCATCGCTAGCTGATTCTGCTCTCCACACAGAGTGAATATTCTGCTTTGATCAAGTTATTGGTGACGTGCCATGCTGAAACAGAGCCCAACACGTTTAACTTGGAAATGCTCTAAATACCAGCTGGGAAACGATCTGCGACGCACATGTCGGGGATCGATTGCAGAGGAGGTGAAGGAAGAAGCTGTAATGTTTAAAAGCTAATAAATAAAGAATACGAGGATTTTTAGGCAGTGAAAGGAAACTTTTAGCACTGATCTGAGAGTAAAAGCATCGGTGGAGTGAAGGACGAGGACACATGCTCGGATGTGATCCCATATGAGCCACCACTGTTTATTATAAACACACCAGAATAGAAGTGTAGAGGATACTATATATTACACACGGTAGGGCCAAAAGTAATGGGACACCTGACACACTGTGTGTGTGTGTGTGTGTGTGTGTGTGTGTGTGTGTGTGTGTGTGTCTGGTTATACTGTATATTATGTTATTTGACTATTTGATTTAGATTTTTTTACTTTTTAAAACAACAAACAATCAGTAGTGTTCTTACATTTATTTTATTTATTTTATTTATTTATTTTGACACGTGACCTTTATTAACCCCTGTTCTGGGTTTACTCTAATAGGTGACAGTAAAACTCAGAGAAAAACCATACTGCACACTGGTTTCAGTCTTCCTGTCGCCAGTCCTCATTACTGCTATATTTAATTAGCCTTTTCTTGCTTTGGATCGCTAAATATTCTATTTCCTCTCTCTTTACTTCAAAGAGTTACACCTTGAAGTTCATAGGAAGGTTACATCTGCGCCCATGAGGAGAATCGATTCTCCAATCTTTGGAAAACAGTGCCCCCTGGTGGTAAAGTTGATTACAGTTGCATCATTGAATTGTTTTATACAAACACACTCTCGTCTATACATCAGAGTTTTTATTATTAAAAAAAAGTTTTTATTAAGAAACATTATTAAAATACTTGTAAATTTCCGTCTTTATTTATATATATAAATAATAAAATAATACCTCATGCTAATATGTCATATATGTAAATGTGATTTTTAAACATCCCATTCCACATCTATTCCACATTCCATCTCATAATAACCTCCACTTTTCCCAAAAGATTGTTTAAAACATCTGTAACTGTCAGAGACACAAGAGTAATTCGTTTATTGGCATTTTCAATAGAAATTAGATATTTTAGGCAACTAATTATGACGTCAGAAAATACAAGTAATCCTCTGTCTTATTTTCCACATCAGGAAAATGTTCGTTCTTTCTCTCCCATAACACATAATATCTCCAGAAATGTTCTGCTTGTTCTGAAAAATCCTTCAAATTCAGAAAATTAGTTCAATCAGATGGATTTTATTTAATTTATCTTTACAGAATCTGCCTTATTAATAAACTCGTTCACTGATTATTAAATACACCCAGAAGGACATAAAGGATGGAACTTCAATTAAACAACATTTTTTTCAATTATACTTATACCCAAATATAATGAAAGCATCCATATAATGAAAATAAAAAGCAGATTTTATTGATAAAACTGCATTGATCGTGTTTATATTTATATATTGCTATAGTGAGCGTGAGCTCGAGCTACACACCCTAATAATCTGTTTAAGATCAAATCCATTACAGCATCTGATCACGTGCTTCAGCAGAAGAGATCAGATAAGGGTCTAATCAGACCTCACCCTGTCAAAGGGATACTACCGGATTCCTATATTTACATGGTGGACGTGGTGTCCTCATCTACTCCCAGAATCAGAGTGGTCCATGATAATGATCTAGTGCCTTCATGATTTTCTGTAATAATCGACCTCTTTATTTACTGTGTATTAGATATTTAGATGCTGATGGTCATGTAGACATCTGATGGTGGAGAAGTTAGTTTAGGACAAACTTTCATCCATCTATGTATCAGACCTCCATTCTGTATTAAATTTGATCGTTTTGACAGAATTCATGTTGTTTTGGAGAAATGGAGCAGGGAAAAAATGCAGCTGATGAACCAGAATCTTCTCCTTCTAAAGACTGAACATCTAAAAATGGTGATATATTTCCTGCTGAAAGAAACACACACAGATATGCAGCAATGACCTCTGATACCTGGAGGTGTCAGTGTTGTCCAACCAATCAAGCATCTCCAGTAGACATGGCATCCTCATGTTCTCTAATAGAATCACAGTGGTCCATGATGTTGTCGAGCTCATCCAATGTGAGTGACTTGACATAACGGTGCCATCTATCCGTTTATTTCTAATGATTAAGAATACATAAGTGACTGAATTATATACTATTTATTGGATGTATAGATGCTGATAGTCATGTAGAAGATTAAACCTGATGGTAAAGAAGTTCGTTTCGAACAAATTTTTGTCCATCGATTGACCTCCATTCTGTAGGGTTGAAGTTGTGGTTAAAAGTATAAAAATGTATAAAAGCTATAATTCAAATCATGTTCAATCATTAGATTTTTCAGTAATTTTTTTTTTATTTTCATTTGTTTTGTAGAAGGAACAGGGGGAAGATGCGGAAAAGACAGAATCTCCCCTTTATAAAACTGAACACCTGAACACCAATTCTTTCCTGCAATGGCATATGACGCCAGTAGATGTCAGTGTTGTCTAACTGATCCTGCCTCTTCCGTGGACATGGCAAATATATTGAGAATTTAGAACAGTCCAGGATACACACATTATTTGGACAAACAAAAAATGGATAAAAGTTTGTAGACACCTGCCCATTGGAACATCTTATTCCACATTTAGTCCCAAATTGCTGTCACAATAACCTCCACTATTCTGGGAAGATTTTTCTAGATGTTGAAGTGTGCGTGTAGGAGATTTATTCTCATTATTCTAAGTTAATATAATCAGGTACTGCTCTAGGTAAGAAAGTGAGGAGATCTGGGTGCAGTTCATATTCATCCCGAAGGTGTTCAATAGGGTTGGAGATCTTCCACTTAAACCCATGCAAAGCACATCTTCATGGAGCTGGCTTTGTGCACAGGGGCATCGTCATGCTGGAACAGGTTCTGGGTCTTGTAGTTCGAGTGAAGGGACAATTTCTTGCTTACAGCATACAAAGATATTCAGTACAATTGTGTGCCTCCAAATCTATAGCTGGAGAAGTCTGGAGTCCCAATACGATTAAATTTTATACTATTCACATTTCTGTCTCCATTATTTCAATCCTGTGTTTTTTTTAAAGCGTGAAGAGTGAAAGAGAAATAGAAGAATCCACTAGAATAATCAAAGCATTTTGTTTGCATTGAATGTTTGATTAAATAGATTTTATACACCTCTGTGTTTTACATTCATGTTCATTTGATACATTAACCAGTGCAGAAAACACAACAGTAAAGTCTTGTCCCCGGACTGATCAGGTGACTTCATATTGACTAATAAATAAAAGCTACACTTGAGTTTCAATTCTTCTAGCCATCATTAATTTGCCTATTAGGTTCGATATTTATGGATTTTAGAAACTACCATGAAACACACGTCAGGATTGAGCTGTAAAATCTCCCCTCACCTCCTGGACCTGAGTTTTTGTAGCCTGTTGTGTTTTTGGTTTGCTGATTTCTGAAGCAAAGTGCATGCAGATGCCTGGCTCTAGCGTTTGGGTCTGAGTGAATGATATTGTCAGACGTGAGTTGACTTCTGCAGCTATGCCCAGATGAGAATCAAGCTGAGACTGGATCTTCTATTGTTCGGGAGACTATATCAGTCATATGTCCATTTTTC
This sequence comes from Silurus glanis, assembly GCA_014706435.1. Lineage (NCBI taxonomy): Eukaryota > Metazoa > Chordata > Actinopteri > Siluriformes > Siluridae > Silurus > Silurus glanis. The sequence goes on from JAAIIK010000077.1 coordinate 3,352,613, forward strand.
CTGCAGCAATCACACAACACACACAACCGCAGGTCAAACATATTGTGTTTTCTGGAAAACTGAACCTGTCCATGTTTAATAAGCCGAACATCTTTCCAGGTTATTAGAAAACTAAATGGGGACCGAATGTGATCTTTAAAAAAGCATGGTCAGGTGTCCCAATTTTTTTTTTCCATGTAGTGTATTTATAAATATATTAGATAAAAGTGCACAAACTTCCCGAGCGATTATTCGTGGAGTTTACGGTAATCAGCCGAGTCGTGAGAGTGACAGTGAGACTTCTGCTCATTAGATGTCACGACTGGTATTTAACTCAGGAAATGAGGCGAGTAATGAGGACTAACACGGATGACGCTTATCAAAACGGTTACTCACTTTTTATTATAAATTTATCTTTTTTTTTTTAACAGATAACATGGAGGTGAGACATTCGCTTCATACAGCCTGTCACTTATAATATTAAATCCCTTTATAATTATTAACAATAACAATAATCTAAATCTTGCTTATAGCATAAATATAATACGTTCTAATCAGCGATGGTGCTTACAGGATTTGATTGTGTTGCTTATAGATAAACAGGACTTTATTTTCTCTGCGCAGCAGCAAAACAGTAGCATATATAGTTATAAATAAAGATTATTTATTATTATTATTATTATTATTTGCATGAGCTCATTAACAAGGATTCCTAAAACTATCAAAAAGTTTAGAATCTAGATTTGTAACATGCCAACAGATGGCAGCACAAGGCTGCACGCACAGTCACAGGGAGCACCGACCTTCATTTCAGTGTGCCAAAAGACATCGTTCTGTGTACACCGTGAGCAGTGCGACTGGTGCTGTTCTGACCACGTGCGCACCCTGTCACATGGAAAAACACGATCTTACATCCACACCCACCCTACTCGACAGTTACGGCTCAAAGTTCGCCGTTTTTTGAGATCATTGCGGAGATCCAGCGTGAATCGCAGAAGGAGCTTGACATGCTTAATTGCACCTAAGACACCTTTTCAAGGTATTTTGTGTTAAAAATGTTTTGTTCCCCAGTTTTAGAAGATTAAATCCAGGCCAGGAAATGGATCTGTGGACAGTGCCGAATGTGGATCTCTAAGAGTTCAAAAGGTCTTAGGTGTAGCAACATGGACTTAAACATAACAGGTGATTCAGCATTGAGATAAATGAATTATTAACCACATGAGTCACTCTGGAGCGACAGCATGTGTTTAGCAGAGCAGCGTGGAGGAGGAAGAGGAGGTGGAGGAGGAGGAGGTGCATTTTTAGATGTACACAGAAAAAAATGCGACTGCCTCGGGCGAGATGGGACCGAGCCGTTTTATTATATCCAGGCACACACGCACTTTTCTTACTATCCATGAGAGGACCTTCTAAAAATTCAGGAAACCTTATGGATCTTTTTTATTTGTATTTTACCCAAAATAAATGAACAAATATATTTCTACATACGATCCTGTACTTCTAAGAACACAAACACTCAGAACCTTGCGAGGCATACGTTATCAGTTGGAGGTCCTCCGTATCTCGTCATAAAATCTATTCCTCCAGTAAATCCTGAGGACACCGTGTCCTTTGTACCCCACCGTCCACTCTCATCAAATGATCACACACTTTTACCCCATTCACGCCCCTCTAACCTGCAACGATAGCCAGATCACTGTGCACCAACATGCACTGGAAGAAGGTAATGAAAAGGTTTTTAGCTTTGCACTGGGAAGGATGGGGAAACAAACTGGTGACTACTTAAGGGCCATTAGACAAACTGTTGGAAAGAAAGACAGAGCTATGACCAGCTAATCATCCACGATTACTGCTGTGTGTAAACTGCAGAGACACGCTTCCCAGCACGCGCATTATCAGCCGCTCCGAGATGTAATGAGACGGTTTTAATTCATCTCGGTCCACGGCACTGATTCAATTAATCCATCCCAGTAGCAGAAAGTCCTCCATGTGCACATCATCCCACCAGCAGGATCACTAGCAGCAGTCGTTCTGTCATTTCCTTCAATCAATCAGACCTTCTTCCTTATACAGAGACATACAAGTGCACACTTCAGTTTGTGTGAATGATAGGGACGGGAAATACCATTAATTTTTTATTCGTTTTCAAATATATATATATATATGCTTTTTTTTAATTTTCAGGAGTCTGGAACAGGAGCAAACCTTGTACTGAGTGCTTGGGGCAGTTGAGGTAGTTGAGGGCCGAGGGCATGGCAGCTCAGCACTTCTTAGTCTATAGTCCATGCGTGTACCTGAGTCAGGTTTAAGTGCAGTCCAGTTCAGAGGTGAACTCACAGCCCAGTTCGCTATTAAAGCACCATTTAATGTTGAGTCTGGATGACTTTGTTTTGGGTTCTACACGTTTTTTTTTTTGGATGTGAATTTGGATCATTTAACATACCAATGCACCTTTGCTATCGAATTATTTTGAGAAAGCTGCTTTGTGACAATATCTATTGTTAAATTGCAATGAATTTCGATTTTAAAAGGCCCAAAAAATGTTGCCAATAGTTAAGAAAATGCATATGATCTCATGTTCTTAGTTCTGTTTTATCTTTTGTTCCAATTTTATGAAGGAGCCAAAAGTGTAGAAGTGTGGAATTAAGCTGCATTTGTTTAATTCCTTTTTAAAAAGTGTTTCAATTTAATATGTAATTAATGATAAATCAATGTTAAATCGCATAAAAGGATCAATTAATACATGCAGTTCTACAAACTGGTTTAGATCCTTCGTAGATTTTCACAGATCGAAGCAGAGATGTTTTCTCTCGGATAGAATAACCTCCTGCTTTCCTTTCTCTGTTCAGCAAATGGGCAGTGATTGAGAACGAGAGAAAGCACAAATGTAATTATTTCATGGCAGAGAATGGTGAAGGATCCAGAGATCCAGGGAGGGGCGGCCAGAGGCCCACCAGCGTGTCCAGATGACAGCGAGATAGCTCACTGTGCAGAGCGCTGGCTCAAATGTCAGATGTTCTGCATAATTAAATAAGAGGAAGAGAGGAAGAGTCAGCAAGCAGGAGCCGAGTGAGTCATAAAAACGCAGACGTATAAGCAAAATCTTACTGTATACCAAGTGCACGATGCACAGGCTGATTTTCCCCTCAAGTATTAGGTATCCATGGGCTAACAAGCGTATAGCTTACATTCGAACATATCACATCACCGGGTGACGTAGTGAAATATCTATTGATGAATGTTATATTTAATATCTAAAATAGTCTCTCAGAGCTCACATTCTGGGAGAGAAACCTTGTGTATCCAGGAAAAAAACAAGGTTCCTTAACAGTAAATCAGCATCAGTCATAAATTTGACATAGGTACAACATTTGGACTGGTATCCTGCCAGGCTAATCCAGATCCAGTAGGATGTGCACCTCGAGAGATATTGTCTCCAAGTCCTGGGTCTACATCCATTGGGGCATAAGAGGACTAAAAGCACCTCAACTGGTTCTGATAGATTTGTAGGCTCCCTGGCTCCAAACTGAGGAACCCTCATTTCCATCACCTGTCCTTGGACCCATCTTCATTTGGGCACTACCTACACCTCATGACCAGAGTTGAGCAGAAAGGAATAACCCTGAGAGCTTCATTTCAATACTAAGTGACCACTACATATCTACAGATAGGTCTACTATCTCAAATAAAATCAATCTCACACTTTTTTTTCATATGGTCCCCTAGTACTTGGGATCGTATTATTTTCTGAATGAAAACCTTGGCTTGAGAGTTGAAAATCTGCAAACAATATGGACGTTACCCCGATCCACTCCATACTTACCCCAGTGAGACACTAAGGCGCCGCAGTGACCTTGGTCCTGCCTTCAAATGTCCATGAAAAATACAAACAGAAGTGAAGATAAGACGCACCCTTGACAGAGTCTGACCGTCTTTGACGGTTTCGTTTAACGGAAAGAATGCAGTCAGAACTTTCACCGTGTTCACACAGAGGGGATCACAGTAATCCAAATATCACTCGGTCCAATAACAAACAAACATCACAAAGACTTCGGCTTCAACTGAACTGCGCTAGAGTCTTAAATAAATTATCAGTAAGTTCCAGAAATGTTGGGACGCTGTGCAAAGCGCACATAAAAACAAAATGCAATGATTTGCAAATCTTAGAAACCATATTCTATTCACAATAAAACAAAAAACATATCGAACTGAAATTTCTTAACATTTTAAGTAAAAAAATTAGGTAATTTGGAAATTGACAGCTGCAACACGTCTCAAAAAAGTTGGGACAGAGCCATGTTTTTCACTGTGTAGCATCATGTCTTTTGTCAGCATACATCTGGGACTAAGGAGACCAGTAGCTTAAGTTTTGAGAGAGGAATGTTGTACCATATGTGCCTAAAACAGGATTCTAGCTGCTCAACAGTTCTGGGTGTCCTTTGTTGTGTTTTTCGTTTCATGATGCACCAAATGTTTTCAAATGGTGAAAGGTCTAGACTGCAGGCAGACGGGTTCAGCACCCAGACTCTTCTACTACGAAGTCATGCTATTGTCATAGTCATGCTATTGTAAAACTATTGTATGGATTTAGAATCGTGTTTTGCTTAAATCTTCTTCTTCTTCTTTCGGCTTCTCCCATTAGGGGGCGCCACAGCGGATCATCCGTCTCCATACCCCTCTGTCCTCTACATCTGCCTCTTTCAAACCAACTACCTGCACGTCTTCCCTCACCACAACCATAAACCTGTGTTTTGCTCAAATATGACCTTAAAAAATGCGTTTTCTGGATGCGTTTCCATCAGAGGCTTTTTGAACTGAGCACGGATAACAAGCCGTATGGTCCCTCTCCGGAGGTTCGGAGGACATTGTGTGCATGACTTCCAAAAGGGAATTATTATTTTTTTGACCACAAAACAGTTTTCCGCTTTGCCTCAGTACATTTTAAATGGGAATGGTGGCACGCATGCTCACTCATAATATATATTATGTACAGTATGAGGGTCAAATACCATGCAGTCAATTTCATACAGGAAGTAAAGGGAGTAGCGGAGTAACCACATGGTGTGGAGCGGAGTAACCACATGGTGTGGAGCGGAGTAACCACATGGTGTAATCACTATGTATTACCTGTGCCAGTCATGACCTTTCACACTAAACACGTCCCGGTCTGATTGACTGCTCCACTTTAAAGTAATGTAGATTACGTATACTGGACCCTGAGATTAACTCACACACACTCATTGCTTTATTATTGTTATCCCTTGCACCTTAAGAAAACACACACACACACACACACACACACACACACACACACACACACACA
>JAAIIK010000077.1:3416101-3426960 GCA_014706435.1 Silurus glanis
GTGTGTGTGTGTGTGTGTGTGTGTGTGTGTGTGTGTGTGTGTAGTTGGGAGGTACCGTCGGAGACATCGAGAGCATGCCTTTCATCGAGGCTTTCAGGCAGTTCCAATTTAAAGTGAAGAAGGAAAACTTCTGTAACATCCACGTCAGTCTTGTTCCTCAGGTGAGCTTGCTTGATCAGATCCCTTTCCACCCAGACCTTTCTTTGTTTTTGAACACGTTTCTGTAACGATGTTGTATGGAGTGTAAAAAAATATCCGCATGCACTCACCACACACTAATGAAGAGGGAAACGGTCCATCAGGTCCTGCGAGATCTTCAGTTAATACTCACATCAAACATCAGAATTCAGGGAAATTGTGATGATGGTTGTTCCCAAAAGAAATGGACTGAGAATTTCAGAAACCGTTGATCACAAATGGTTCATCAAGCAGAAGTTCTTTAGCAGGAAACACCTTGATCACGAGAGAAGTCTGATCACGAGAGAAGTCTGATCAATACTCTTTACACCCTTGTTGAGCAGAAAAACATCTTGGAACATGCTGGACTTTTTTCTCATAGAGTTCCTTCCTGTCGTTCGGAATCGTGACTTCTCTCATCAACAAGATGTTTTCTGCTCACGGAGCTGCCACTGTTTTTATTTTTATTATTTTTAATAAATAAAGTAATATAGAGTAGTAATAAAGTAAAGAAAAATATCTGATTTGTCTGATGTCTGATGTTTAGCCCAGTGCTACAGGTGAGCAGAAGACCAAACCCACGCAGAACAGCGTGAGGGAGCTGAGAGGACTCGGCCTTTCTCCAGACCTGGTACAGATGTGTTCCTCTGTCTTTTATACATATTTAACATCTGTTTTAATTCCGGTCACACAGGCAGGCAGTCTTTCGAGCACGTTTTACTTTTTGTTTTTAAGATCATGTGTCGCTGTTGTACTCCACTCGAAAACTCCGTGAAGGAGAAGATCTCCATGTTCTGTCATGTGGAGCCTGAACAGGTGAGTTTCCGAGAAGTCCATGCCTGAAAATGTTCTGCGTGTTTAACCGAAGTTTAATAAGTTGCCTATAAGCTAATTTATATATTTCATAAATATGCAGAATTGAAACTATTTTGTAAATAAATAATTTATATTCAGGTCTTTTTCTTTTTCCTTGATATTGCTGTTAGTTAATGATGCAGTCACCAGTTTGCCAAAATACGCAGCACCAGCTGTGTCCACAAGGTGGCAGTAGTTCATCTACAAACCCAAGCTCTAACTTCAATTATAATTAAAGTAACATAATATATCTTAAAAATGCAATTTTTAAAAAAAATTTCATTGAAATGTGTATTTTCTGCTTTAATTACATCTAATTAAAGCACAAATTATTATTTTTTAAATATTTATAGCTGGTTCCCTGGTGGTCTAGTGGTTAGGATGCGGCGCTCTAACCGCTGCGGCCCGGGTTCGATCCCCGGTCAGGGAACCAACCCCAGCCACTCTTAGTGCCGGTCCCAAACCCAGATAAATAGGGAGGGTTGCGTTAGCGGATGATCCGCTGTGGCGACCCCAAATGGGAGAAGCCGAAAGAAAGTTATTTTGTATGTGTGAGCTATAAAACTACTACACTGGTATTAATGGTATGTTCTTGTATCTTTACCAAGGTCATATGCGTCCATGATGTTTCGTCCATCTACAGAGTGCCGCTGCTGCTGGAGGAGCAGGGTGTCGTGAACTACTTTTGCCATAGGCTTAATCTGCCAATCGAGGGCAGGCCCAGGAAGATGCTCGCTAAATGGAAAGAGATGTCAGACAGGTGTGTGTGTGTGTGTGTGTGTGTGTGTGTGAGACGTGATCTCGGTGTAGTTGTGGTAGAAACGGCAGACTCGTACACGTTATTGCTTTTTAGCTCTCTTCTGTCTGTTCTGATGTTTCCTCATTCTATTTGTGTCTCAGGTCAGACAGACTGTTGGAGACTTGCTCTATTGCTCTGGTAGGAAAGTACACAAAGTTCTCCGACTCTTATGCTTCGGTTATCAAAGCCTTGGAGCACTCGGCCCTCGCCATCAGCCATAAACTAGAGGTTAAGGTAAGTAAATCAGTAGAAAATGCAACGTGGACACGTAGAAAACTGCAGCGTGTGGTTTGTTCTTTAAATTCTGTTTTTGTTCCCTTTCTAGTATATCGATTCTGCAGATTTGGAGTCTGCTACTCTGCAGGAGGAGCCTGTGAAATACCATGAAGCCTGGCAGAAGCTGTGCAGTGCAGAGTAAGTGATCAGCCAATGGTTGGATCAGATCTGTGAATGATAATTTATTACATCGATTTGTTTTTTTTTCTCTCTTAACCAGCAAGTTCAATTCACTGAAGGATAATTAACCAAAAACTGCAGCGTTCACAGTGAGAACGAGGAAATTTCAAACGAGCTGGAAACAGGAGTGTTTTTTCCATTGCAAATGGCTTTAATAAAGGAATTTAATTTAAAATTGAAATTATGGCCAATGCAAAAGAAAATATGTAAAGGCTGAGAAACCAAAGCAGCTGAAAGCAAGCTTTAGTTAGTTATTTCTGACAGTGTGTTATCACATTGTGAGTGAACATTTTGTTCCGTTTGGGGGGAAATGCAGTCATCTGGATAGGAGAACATCATCATATACAATTTGGGTTTGAAGGAGTCACGTGATTTACATCAAATGACAAATAAAAACACATCATTTTGTTTTAAATCTATAATTTTTTTTTTTTCAGTTCAGGCTGCAACGCAAAAACATTTTCCGATTTTTCTATTTGAGAGCGCGTTCTTGAAAAAGTTCCATTTGCACTAATAGAATAGAAATGAACAGGACGTTGTTTATCTTTACATTGTGTGTTACGCATTATAACGTCTATGTTAAAATGTAATATGAATGGAATTCGTATTAATCATAAAAGTTAATGATTTACGTTCACAATTTGCAGTGGGATTTTGGTCCCGGGAGGTTTTGGAGTCAGAGGAACTGAAGGCAAGATTCAGGCCATCAGCTGGGCTCGTAAACAGAAGAAACCCTTTTTAGGTAAGAGTGGAGCATATTTATGGAGATTGTATGTACAGAGTCTGTCTGTGTTGTGGACGGTTCAACTTAAGGAACCATGAAACTTATTAGGGGCTGTAAATAATATAAACAGTTCTGCTATAATGACTAAGTGCGCCAATTGGCATGAACAGAACTCAAATGTTGTATTGATTATTAAATTATTATTTGTTGATGAGGATGAAGATGGGTTCCTCTCAATGTTTCTCAATGAGACTTTTCCCTCACCACAGTCACAGGTATAAAATTATGAATCATACATCTTATTTTTATAATATGGGAAAAGGTGGAAGGATAGTGATTAATGCTCTAGACTTTGGATCCGAAGTTCGTGAGTTCAAATCCCAGGCACACCAAGCTGCCACTCCTGGACCCCTGTCCAAGGTCCTTAATCGCAGAACTGCTCATTTGTATAAATAAGATAAATTTTGCTGTGGATTTGGTGTCTGCCAAACATATTTTCTGTGATGCTGCATTGGGACGAGGTATAATATTAAAAGCGCTGTATGAATAACATTTTAATTGTCTAATCAGTGATAAAGGTTGAGTGATATGGGTTTTTATCTGCCCGATGCCTTTATTTAGAAATCAGGGCTGATTTATTTATTTATTTATTTTTTCCAATTTTCTTTTCCCCCCTTCATGTCAAAAAATAAGATATGATACAGAAAATTACAGTCGGGGAATGTCAGAGGGTTGAGTTTCGGTCAGCTTTAGTTCTTTTCCGCACCATTGCTTCGAGTCGGACGGCATCAGCTGGTTCTTGGCTGCATATCGAAACGGCGGCGGAGCTCGTTAGCAAGAAAGAGAATGAGGAGCACTCTTGCCATTCTTGTACTTGTCTTTGCAACTTAGCAGACGTGATTGAAAAAAAGCTATTAGTAATGATTGCGGCAGGTGGAAACGCTCCTTGCGTTAGATATTTACTTCTGGTTTTCCTGTTTTGTCCCAAACGTAGACTACTGCCACCTGCTGGTATGAGAGAGTTATGTTCTCTCACACATGCACAGAATGTACACGCATGGTTTAATTGCCTTCGATGCAGCACAAGCGGCCGATCGCAATCCTTCGATCAATGAGTGACTTATCTGTGAAAAAGGTGTGTTTGTCGGTTTCAGGTGTGTGTTTGGGAATGCAGCTTGCAGTTTGTGAGTTCGCCAGGAACACGCTGGGCTGGGAAGGTACGTCCGACTTCATTCGTTTAGTTCCGCCGAAATGAGAGAAAGTTCAGAGCGTTCTTTTACGTGGCCCTTTGCTTTGTTTAACAGACGCGAACTCCACCGAGTTTGATCCTGAAACAAAACACCCTGTGGTGAGTAGAAAACTAAATTACTCGATTGGCTGAATGGATGAAATGAATCGGGGCTGTGAAAAGATTCGATTTTGCGTTGTAGGTGATCGATATGCCTGAGCACAACCCGGGACAGATGGGAGGCACCATGAGGCTGGGGCAGAGACGGACCATTTTCAAAAACAAGAGCAGCATACTGAGTACGAGTGAAAACAGGATCATCTGCATTTTGATTATAAAGTTTAAAAGGATCATTGTGTTTTATTTTAAACTATATCGTCTTTAATTATAGGGAAGCTTTACGGAGACGCAGACTACGTCGATGAAAGGCACAGACATCGTTTTGAAGTACGTCTCCTTTATTTTGAACAGATATTCCCCTTTTTTAGCAGATATCACACCAGTGCTGTTGAGTTTGTTTCCGGTGTCCATCGTTAGAATCCTTTTAACGTAGAAATCGGGGGAAGAACAATTTCTATTGTGAACGCGGGCAAAAAGCATAATGTGACAAGTGACCAAACACTGATGATGAAGTTCTCTCAGTGCCAGAATTAAATCTGAGTGTCATGAACAATGTTGTGAAAGGTCTCTCACATGACAGGCAGTCGTTTGCTCTAGATAGTCGTTTGCGTCTAATCTGCCATGATGTTATTGGGATCTTCACATCACTGCTGAAATCTTACAAATACAACAACACAAACATGGTCATGAAGTGTAGCATTTTTTTTTTTTTTTTTTTTTTTTAATCTGCAGGTCAATCCAGAGCTGAAACAGAATTTTGAGGAGAAAGGCTTCCACTTTGTGGGGCAGGACATGGAGGGAGAGAGGATGGAGGTTATAGAGCTTGATGGTGAGTAAGATGTTTTTAAAGGAAGTGGCATCTGCTTTCGTTTCTCGGTAGGTTACTGATACGATCTGATAAAACTTGAGCATTTCCTTTCCCATGCAGCAGTTTATACACAGCTACGTACTCGTTTTTAGTTTTATGAGTTGAAAAGTTTAGTTTTAAACAGTGGAGTCGGAAGAAAAAAAGAATTAAGTTCAAAAATCCATTTTAGTCAACTGTGAAATAATTGGGAGTTTTGGGGGAAAATGAATACATTTGTTGGAAATGTACTTTTCAAATGGAAGAGAACTAAATTTAATTTAAACAGTATTGGAAATTAATTTTTTTGTATTATTATTCCAAGTAGCTTGAATGTTTTAATGCATGTAAAATGAGCAGTTTCTGTTTTGATTTCAACTTTTCTCCTTGATCTCTCAGATCATCCGTACTTCGTGGGTGTACAATACCATCCCGAGTTCACATCCCGGCCAATAAAACCCTCTCCGCCGTACTTCGGTCTGCTGCTGGCTGCAGCTGGAAAACTGCAAAGTTACCTACAGAGAGGATGCCAGCTCTCACCACGGTATGGAACCAAACACACACTGAAAACTTCACCACTCATGCAGGATAAATGCTATTCCTGAATCACTCTCTCTCTCTCTCCGTACAGAGACCGGTATAGCGACCGCAGTGGCAGCAGTTCCCCAGATTGTGAGGTAGCAGAGTTGAAACTGCCCTCCATCTCCCAGGACTGATCACAACCATCAACAGTACGTTCTCTTCTATTTTCATATACACACACACTTCACAATCGCAATGATGTAATCGGATTTATTGGCGAGATCAGTCAAAAAAAAATTCTCGCATTAAACACAGCAGGTGATCTGATCTGGAGCGAGTGACGTGTCGATGTCTTAAGCTAGTTTTATATTAACACACACCACAGGAAGCTTTCTATCGATCTGTGTAATGAATAGAACTTTTCTCCTCTGGAGGTCTCAAACAAATACATTCCTTTTGAAATGAACAGAATTCAGGTGAACTGATGTAAAATACACTAAACATTAACATTGCAAATTTAAATAACAGTTTATGTATCAATGATTTTTATTTATAACTGCCATAAGTTAAAGCATGTTCTAGGGTTGCCAGATAACTGTCAATTTAATTTACAAAATAAGCACAGGTATTTAACTTTTTTTTTTCCTCTTCTCTGCAGGACTGCATTATTCCCCCAAAAGGAAAAAATGGCTACTTTTCTTTCCTGTTTTATTTGATGTGTATTTTGTTCAAGTTTTCCATAAAGCAGTCATTCTGGTGTGTAGTTTGACTGTTATCCAAATAAATTCAGGTTTGTTGGATGTGGCTTTAACTGGTCAGGAAACACAATGTATAAACTGCATAATTTATGTATCCAGGTGTTATTTAGCAAATGTATTTTATTACTACTCCAGCCTCTACCTGCATCATGTTCACTGTGTCCTTCCTTCTGTTTGAGAGACTCACTGGTGAACATGAAAAATTTTATCTTCAGAGGTTTCTGGCCTCAAAACATTTTAAATAAAAGCTTTACTGTGAATTTCAGCTGTTTTATTTGTGATTTTACCTTCAAGTTGAATCAGTTTTCTCCTGTTCTAACTTTCATACACTTATTGAAAGGGATGTATTTATTTATGACCCCAAAAATGCATTATGAACAATTTATAGAAATATTCTAGTCAAACAAACATTAGTTTAGGTGCACAATCAACCACAAAAAACAGTTCAGTTTATTTTATAAAATGTTTTATTTCTTAATTTGTATTTTTTTTTAACACAGGCACAATATGCAAAGTAAATTCATATGATCATCTGATGAGTTTTCAGCTGCTAGTCATGTTAGTCATGTGATCAGAGTAACCAGTAGGTCCTCAAAGTCTGCATCAGGTGATGTTTTATCTGCTCACTCCTATAAAAGTAAAGAATAAATAAATTAGGCATGCCCTTAAACACTAGTTGAAGGGGATCAACCATGAGCTGATCTCAGTCCCATATCCGCAAGTTTCATCCAGCAGTCACCAATTTAAAAAATGGAGTCATCATTGATCAGTTCAGGAAGAGAAATTAATAAAGAGCTACAAGCTGAACACATACCTGTTGCATCAGGTTGAACACGGTCCAACATCAAGCCTCAGACTCCCTCCTGGACAAGAAAAACAAAAACGGGTTGATTGAAGTGGTTAGGATTTGTGTAGGGAAGTAGCGTAGCTGCAGAAAGCACCAGAGCCCCAGCAGCCTAAATCCCCCCGGTACTGTTGCACGTAGTTGGAGAACCGGTCTCACTGATCAGAGCAGAGATCCTCAGAAACCGTGCCTTCAAAACTTTCTAATGTAACATCTTACCCGAGTCAAGGCCGACCTCCGACATTGGACAGCCGACATCGGACCGCCGATTCAGCACCAGTCTAAAAAAAAAAAAAAAAAAATGATTAAAGCTTGTATTAACTAGTGGGGGAGGAGGAGGGAAGGGGGGAACTGACTCAGAATAAAATGAGGATTTAAGATTGTTTCATAACAGTTTCTCTCAGATAGGGCAAGTGAGTCATCACAGTCAGATCGAGCAACATTCAAGGTCAAATGACCGATTTCCAGGTTACCTTTTTAACTCTTCATCTTTTCAGCAAGATTAACCTGCACTCATCTGTAAAGAAAAACATTTCAGGGTTACTACAAATCCCAGAATAAACCAACATGGATGTCAAGTTCAGTGTAAACACTCCAGGGGAGAATATTCAGTGTCCTTTTCCTTAATGTTGCTGAAGCGACTATGAAGCAGCTGCACAGCGACCGTCGGCAAAAGTGTTCATTTCGGCTTCTTTTTGATCGTCACTCGCTACAAAAGAACCAGCGACGCCTTCGATAAGAGCCGGAAAAACATTTAAAATAACAGACTGCTACCTTAAAGCATCAGCTCAGGATCACGTCTTCAGCCACCGGGCCACGTCTGGACCATGCCGAGAGCTCGGAACATTCCGGCTTCCTCTGAAACAGCAAGACATTTTTATTATTAACAAAATCACCCAGTTAAACATTCCTAAACAATTCCTTCATTCTGGAATTAATTCACCTCCAAAAACAGGATTATTCTGAATATTAAAAGAATGTCCTTTTCCTTAATGTTGCTGAAGCGACTATGAAGCAGCCGCACAGCGACCGTCGGTAAAAGTGATGATTTTGGCTTCTTTATGATTGCTGCCTGCTATAAGGAAACAGGAACACCTCCGATAAGAGCCATTCACCAGTTCCCTACCATCTAAAATCTGCATGTCTCAGGAATGTTTTACTGGTTTTTGAGTCAAAACTCTGAGCAATAAATATCACCATACATTAGTGTGTGCACTGTAAACACACAGGATGGTCCATGGTGCAAAATAAACTCCATCCTAATTAAATACCCAGCATGGAAACTGATCACTACATTGAATGTCTTAGCATTCCAATCAAAGACTTCCATACAAGTCAGTCCATTAGAAGACCAAACTATGGAAATCTTGCTATATGAACACCACCCCTATTTACAGCACACTGCTTTTGAAGATCTCACCTGGGAGCACATTTGCCTCTTAAGCCAAGATTTGTATTGGGAACAATCTAGAAAAAAAAAAAATCACATGGTTCTAACACCAAGTAGGAGAAGCTTCATAGAACATTTATAAAGCCTGGATGCTGCATTATAAACAGAGCAGCTCCACACACACACACACACACACACACACACGGGCAGGTTAAACTAAAACTAACAAAAACCAGAAGGACTCATGGTGCAAAGTTTAACAATTCTGTACATTTTAGGGGTGAAATAACACTGTTTCTGGAGCGCACGCGCGCACACGCACACACGGGCCTGGGATATTTGGGGGTGGGGTAGAAGTTCCTCCTCTCCAGCTTATTCTTGCATAAAGTAGGAACATTCCTACTGCACGCGCACACACGTGCAACTTTAATATAAATAGAACTAGCTCTTTATTAAATAAACTAAAGCACGAGTTTACAGGCATGGAGCAGAAACACGCACGTGCACACGGGGAGAAAAGTCTAATAATCCGTCTTACCCGATAATAATCATCACACCCTGATACCGAGCTCTCAGTGTCCCCCGACATGATCACAAACACACCGATTATACCGTAAAACCGCACGATGATTTGAGATTGAGATTGAGCTTCACTTACCTTCTCCTTCACCACCACCGCAAGAAAGAGGAAGAGGAAATGCCGAGCACGTCCTTTTATGTGCTCCGGATCTACACGCTGATTGGTTGAGTGACTGAGCTGAAGCGTGTTGCATTGTGGGAATTGTAGTGTGAGAGACTGTACACAGTGACAGTGGGGTTAGTATACACCTGAATGTGTTTATATGCTCATATACTGGATCCAATCTACTTATTTAAGCAGTAAGACGCCGGAATGAACATCAGAATAAATCGTGTGAAATGTGAACATATGCAAAAGACACATACTGAGTTTATCGATGTTTCATTTTGATATTTTATAAAGCTCATAGTGCTTTATGGGGGATTTCTCCTTTAAACAAATTCACTCATGCTGGGTTGTTTCTTTCTGTAAAACAAAACAAAAACAAATAAATCAATTTGAGTATTTGAGCATTTGAGTATGCAATGTGAAGCAATTTGTGTAATTTAACCTTTGTATTGTTTTTAATGCTAATTGCAGATTGCAAGTTGAAACCCATGCTTAGAAAAATCGATATAAAATATAATACAACATTGTTCATCATTCTTTTTAAAAAGCTAACAGATATAAAAAACATTTAAAAAGTACATTACAAATGCATAAGCATTCACTGAAAACCACAACAGTGACTAAAATTGTAATTGTTTGCTTTTAGATTTATTGTTTGTTTGTACCTTTATAATTGAATCCATCACTATGTTGTATTGTGCAACCTGATGGTCGTGAGTGATGCTGGAACAGATCCAGTGCGACTGTACAAACAGTTTACACAATAGCACTTCATTAAACTACACCATTTTTACATCATGAGGATTTTACATCTGTGCTGATGTTTCACCTTCACCTGTGACTTGGGACTCTTTTTCCTGCTGCCTGTTGACCTGTACTCTCCACTGTTTTGCAAGCGGCTGCATTATCTTGCCATCACGATAACGTGTAACTTGAGAAGCCCAACTAATCAATAACGGCATTCGTTAATACGCTACCCCTGCTGGACCCTCAAACCGGTGACTTAGGGGTCCAGGTTTCGCACCAGGATTCATACACCCGAATTCAGACTTCCCGAATTGCTGCACTGCAATTGTACGTGATGCTCACAAGTCGATAAGAAGGACTATTCGGCTGCTATGGAACTCTGTTGGTGCTTCATGTGGCTTTGAAATCTCACATATTCAAATCAAATCCATGTATCATCATTTCCATGACCCTCAAATGACCATTAATTGACCATCACACCCCTATTGTGGATCTTTACCTGAGTGTTGCCATAAATACTGGCAACACAGTTATATAAGATTTCTTTGTATGCTGTGGTATTACAATTTCTCTTCCTTCACTGGAACTAGGAGAACCAAACACTGCTCCAGCATGTAAACGAAGAAAATTCCATAAAGACATGGAACGTTCAACAAGCACATAGATAGATAGATAGATAGATAGATAGATAGATAGATAGATAGATA
>JAAIIK010000077.1:3437442-3469064 GCA_014706435.1 Silurus glanis
ATATATATATATATATATATATATATATATATATAAATACATAAATAGAAATCTAATTATAAATGTTGTTCTCTAATGAATGTATTCAGGCTGAAGTTCCACCATATAGAACACAAGCAGAGAAAAGATGATAAAGATGATCAGGTGATCAGGAATGTCTCTGTTCTCAGTCATGTTCTCATCACTGACTCCCTCTGTCTCATCCACGTTAACCCCAGACTTCTTACTGCCTTCTGCCTGCTCATTGTGAGCTTCAGAATCTAGTCTACGTCTATGGTGTGAAAGAGAGAGACAGGAAATAATCCACCAGTGGATTGAGAAAAGACACGCAATGACAGGAAACATGTCGATGGACTGAAATCGGTGCTCAATGAGAAGAAAAAATATTTACATTTGACCAAATAGTCAAATAATAGAAAATAGAAAATAAAATAATAGAAAATAATAGAAGTAGAATTAGATTAAAACTTACGAGTAACGAGTCTGTTTTGAAAATGTAAGAAGTAGAAAGTAACCCAGAATGTTTTATATTCCTGATTGTCCAAAGTAGCTCCATTTAGGAGAAGGTGAAGGAGAATGAGAAGGTGAAGGAGAAGGTGAAGGTGAAGGAGAAGGTGAAGGTAAAGGAGAAGGTGAAGGTGTGCTCAAACTTTTCACACTTATATGTGTTCAGTGCATTATGTGGGAGCTCAGTGATTAAAACATTGAATTTTGGATCGAAATGTTACGAGTTCAAATCCCAGCATCACCAAACCTGCCACTGTTGGGCCCCTGAGCAAGGCCCTTAACCCTTAACTACTCAGTTATAAGTCGCTCTGGATAAGAGCATCTGCCAAATGCCATAAATGTAAATGTAGACATGGAAGACGTGTGTGTGTGCCGTCCCACAGAGGTAGAGATGGTGCAGTTTGTTTGTTTGTTTGATAGTGTAACTACTATTATTGTTGTTTTTTCATATTGCATTTATAAACTGTATTGTATGTATTAATGTATTTATTGTTTTTTTTGCTGCTGTAATATGAAATGTTTCCATGCTGTCATTCTAAAGCATTCAGTAGACTACAATGACCTGGAGAACTCTTTTCTTATATTTTTTAACAATCAAACTTTACATATATATAATTTATATGTGAATATGATTTATTTGTGATATATAAAGAGTGAAAATCTAATAAAAAGTGAAGAAGTGCTTGTTTAGAGAATACTCAACTTCCACCAGGAAGTCTGACAACTGCGCATGCGCACTAGCCTTCCGAGGAGGGAAAAAAAAAAAAAAGAAAGAAAGAAAGAAAGGATGAGTCCAGCGCCGGTGTGAACGGTAAGACTGGTAATAACCGATCTGATTTTATTCGTTAATCAGCGCGAGGCGGTTCGTTAGCTGTGGGTCGGAGCGCAGCGCGGGGGAGTGGAGGGTCTCCGCGGCCTGTGTTGCGCGAGCGAGCACCGGCGGCATGGCGGGGCGGCGTGGCCGTGTGCGTGCCGCCGCACGGGGACACGTCACACCGTCAGACCGCGGCGTAGAGGAAGACAGAGGGGGTGGGGGGAAGGCGCACGTAAAAACGTACACGCGCGGCGGCACGCCACGTACACGCCACGCGACGTAAACCTTCACGCACGCACGCACGTACGCGCGCGCGCCCGATCGATCCCACGTTCGGTCGGGGCTTTGATCCCGCAGCCGGTTCTCCAACACGGTTCCGTTCCGTCCCTTTTACCCGTCTCCGAAAATGGCGCATTTTAGCTTAGCATGCTAACTTACAAAACACACAAACACACTGAACTAACAACCAGGCTCAGTCTTGCTAACGTGAAACCGAAATGACTAGCTAGCATGACTAAATGACGGCCCAAACACACACACACACACACACACACACACACACACACACACAAATATCAAACACCCTGGAACATTATTGGTATGAAAGTGAAATGTAGATGGAAACACATTAATTGTGTAACCAAGTCATTATTTTACAGAATAAATTAAATAAAAATCCCATTCACACACATTTTCAGCACGTGTGATCCCCCTGGATCCATTTTAGATCACATTTACACACCTGGCCAGGAAATCCACTTATCAGAAGCTATAGTTCTTGAGCTATAGGAGAAAACCTTGGAGCCCAGAGGAAACCTGTTAAACCCGGCGTAGCCTGTCGTGACCTGCATCAATAGACTCCTGGATGTGGGTGAACGTGCACTGTACACGTGTATACTTAGTGATGGATGTGTGTGTTCTTCTCCAGTTTTACCGACGAGAAGGACATGGCGGAGACGGAGGTGACCGTGTCCATGGGAGACGTGGTGGTAATGAAGGCGGCCGATGAAGAAGAGGTTGCAGCAGGAGATTCCAGCAAGGCGCAGGTCATCCTTCAGCTGCAGCCCATCACATCCGGGTTGGTCACTTGCTCCCGAACATCTGGTGAAGAGCAACCTGAGGAAATCGTGTTCTGAGTGCAGTAGCGGTCAAACCAGGGCTAGAAATACGAATGATATCTGATCTCCTTTAGTACACATCCAGTGATGCCTTCGTGGATGGAGATATTAGTATAAAAAAAATTATCGGCAAAAGAGTAGGATATTCAGCATGATGTTAGCAAACATAATAATTCAGGTTGAATCCACACATCTATTTTAGGTTGAGTGACACCTGCAAACATCTGTATATGTTCACGAACAAATTTGATCATAAAATACAATGCCTAGGATCTGATATTCACATGAATGATGAACAGCTGACAAGTAATGGAAGTTTTTCACACATCGTGAATTCTTTGTGTGTTTTCAGGACTGAAGATCATCCAGGTGATGCAGCTACAACAGGTAGTTCTTATGTTCTTATGATTTCGTTTTACGTTTACGGCATTTAGGCAGAAGGTTTTTCCAGAGCGACTTGCAGTTATCTCATTTATACAGCTGAGCTGTTGAACCCTTTCTCAGGGGCTCAGCAGTGGTGGATTGGTGGTGCTGGGATTTGAACTCCTGACCTTCTGATCATAAGTCCAACATTTTATCCACTGACCTAAACGGTTCTCCTTGTGATTAATTCCGTCAACAATTTAATAAAATTAAACTCGGAGCCGTAAAACTGCAAGAACAAAATCGATCTCCATCCAACAAAAATTCGGTGAACAATTCTAACATTTGTTTGCGTATCCTGACGCCTCTGACCACAAATCACAATATCATCCACAAACATCATAGTCCACGGAGACTCCTGTCTGACCTCGTCCTTCAATCTGTCCATCACCACTGCAAACAGGAACGGGCTCAATGCCGATCCTTGATGCAGTCCAACCTTCACCTTGAATCAGTCTGTCGTTTCTACTGCACACTTCACTGCTGTCACACTGTCCTCATACATGTCCTGCACCACCCTCACATACTTCTCTGACACACCAGACTTCCTCATACAATACCACAACTCCTCTCTCCACCCTGTCGTACGCTTTCTCTAATTCACAAACACCTGAGAAACTAAACTAAATAAACTAAACTAAATTTGCCACATCATTTACCCTCCAACAGAAATATATCACAACTTGCAGTTTAAAAATGTCCGAAAATGGTCACGCTGTATGTTTGTAAACGTGTCTGAATGGTTCAATTGTGTTTCTTCTTGCTTTAGGAAATGAAGTTTTGACAGCAGGAGAGGACGTAGAGTTGGGATACCCCATCACATGTGGCGAGAGCAAAGCTGTTCTTCTGTTCAAGAAATTTGTCTGCCCAGGAATTAATGTCAAATGTGTCAAGGTGAGTTTATTTCTGGGCTTTTTTCGACAGTCTAGTGTGTGTGCACCGAATGCTTCATTAGCAACTAATATGAAGTGTGTGTGCTTGAGAGTGAGATATTATAAGGTGTTTGGAGGTGTTAAGTTTCTCCACCTGCATTTCCTACACCTAATCCGTTTTTCTTTAACATCACTGTCTCACACACATTGTGAGAAGAAAAAAAAACAAAACGTGATTTTAAAGTTTAACCCTTTCAGTGAAACTGCGTCGCGACTACATTCCGATTTCTCTCCCTTTCTACAGTACGAGGACGAGTTGATCAGCCCTAAGCAGTTTGTCCATATGTCTGGAAAAGCTACCCTTAAGGACTGGAAACGGGCCATCCGAATGGGTGGGGTCATGCTCAGGTATGAGGTTTGAAAAAAAGAAATTGTAAAAAGTACATTTCTTATATTTAACATGAAATGAATCGCACTCTAAGAGTTTAATTAAATCACCTGTACATTCATGCTATGATTTAATCAATCAACCAATCACGTAGCAGCAGGTAGTGATGAGTCATTCATGAATGATTCGTTCAATTTGAAGGAATGTGACTCAGAGGAATGAGTCGTTTTAAAGGGTGATTCATTCATTTTATCACTGAGCAAAGCATCACAAAATCTCTGTAGGTTATGTGAAGGAAACAGAATTCAGTAGTTTACCTCTCGACTCTTGTCCGTTCGTTCTTTTATCATGTGACTTCCATAGATTTTACGCGGATATATATACATATAGAAATGATTGGAACTGTAGTTAAAGTTGGTGTCCTTAATGCAAGTTAGGAAATCTTTTTAACTTGATGTTATTGATTTAGAACTTGATATTTCTCTCAATGTGTGTGTTTGTAGGAAAATGATGGACTCGGGTCAGTTAGATTTCTATCAGCACAGCACGCTCTGTTCTAACACCTGCCGCAGTACCAAATTCGATCTCCTGATCAACAACACGCGCTTCCCTCCTGACGGCAGTGTCCTCGGAGTTCCGTCATCGTCCCAGGGTGAGACACAGTTACACATCACAATCTCTAGGAGTTCAGGGTGTTAAACTTCCAGGGCTTTCTAGAAAGTCGCAAGATTCTTTAATATAAATGCAAATTATTATTATTATTGCTTTCCAGGGCAGGTTTCTGTGAGTAATGGTGCAGAAGTTGTCATGATAGAAGAGAAGCCAGAAGAAGCGACAAGCTCTTTGGACTGGTGTGCTGCAAGTGTTGAGGCTACGAAGAAGAAGGAAGTGGCAGAGATATCAGGTGAGATCTTCGCTGCCATGGTTTTTGATAAAATCTTTTTGCAAAAACTAGATTCTGAGTGCATCGGTGCATTCTTTACCTACTAGAGGAGACACTAAGCTTCTGGAAAGGCATCGCAGACGTTGGTCTCATGGGAGAAGTGGTCAGTAACATCCGTACTAAACTGCTGGAAATGCTGCGAGGGGTACAGCTTTGCTCTGACCAGACCAGTCTACAAGATGTTGGTGAGCCAGTTGGAATAATCGACCTCAACACTGTTTCAGTCTCAAAGTTCTCTCGACTGTCTGTCTCAAGCTGTGTCTTTGGGTATCTAAAGGGTGGTCTGGTTGTTTTTTTGTTGTGTAGAAGTGGCAGTTCTGAGCAACCTCACGCAAGTGTTTGGCCTGCTGGACTCCATCAAGCGAATTCTTGTCGTTCGGAGACAAATGACCGACTTGGGACAGAAGCAGGTCCTCAGAACACTCACCAGTGAGTAATAACAGATCTTTATTAGAGCTTGAGCGATACCGATAGCTAGGTTGGCTCATACTTGTCGATAAACTATTTATTATCCGGTTTGTTTAAATTGATTGAAGTACTGAATCGTGAAAATGTGCTAAATGAAATATGAATATATATTTATTAATAAATAAAATGATAAAATTACTACATTATAAATATCAAATATTAAATAGCTCTAATTATTCAATCGCAGTCTCGCATGTAAAAACAAACAGCACGTGGTGCCACTGATTTCCCTCTAGAGGCCGCTGTTGTAACGACAGCATTCCGGTAGTCGAAAACTATCGGTTTGGATTTTTGACAATAGAACCAGGAACCAAGTATTGTTACTGATTAATCGATAAAAGCGATTAATCTGTCATCTTTAGTCTTTAGCCATGTTCAAACGCTAGTGTCTTTGACATACAATTCTGTGGTTATTTTTAGCTCTTGTATTTAGTTTTTTTATAATCGTTTCACATAGCTGTGTTTAAGCCTTTTGCCTTCAGGCTTTTGTTCGGGCTGTTTGCTGGATGTATGCATTACGGCCACAATTCAAACCAAATCTCTATTGAGCACACTGTAAAACAGGGGCTCTGTGCCAGGAAGTCTGTCAAATGTAACATCAGGGTATTGTTAATAGCCCCATTTTACCCCCAAACAAAACACCAGTCTCAGACCAGATGTTCAACCCCGTCATGTCTGTCTGGCTCCTGAGAGTGACCTGAGCACACTGCAAGAAGACGGAGACCTGGTTTTTTTGAAGCAACCCCCCTGACCAGGATGTTGACCTTGTTTACGGTATGTGTGCATGTTAGGTCTGGAACAGCAGCTGGAGGAGCAGAAGAAGCAGCAAGCTCAGCGCTGGATAGTCTCACCTTCATCCTCGACTCCTCCACCAAAGCGCGCTCCGAAACGTCCGCGTTTACATCGGCCGGCCTCCGCCACAGTGCTCCAGCCAATCACACTCCACTCACCCCAGTACACACTCATCTCCCCCATCACACTGTCCTCTGTGTGCCAACCCATCACCTTTCCCGGCCTGGCGCAGCCGCCCGGCGCCGTCACTCTCTTCACTCACGTTCCACAGCACGACGGCAAGGCGGAGACCTTAACGCTTGTGGGCACGATGGCGGCGCAGGAGCCGGCTCAACTGGGCACCATGGAGCTCGGTGCCATGGGAACGGTGGAACTCGGAGCAGCAGGTGCGATGGAAATGACGGACACAGTGTTGGTGCAGGATCACGAGAGCCAAGCGATCGAGATCAACCTGCAGATGGGAGCAGAGGCAGAGGGAGCAGGCAGGGAAGAGGACGAGACGAGAAGTATGTTGGGAGGAGGGGAGGATGGAAGTGAAATGGTGGTGGGAGATGGAGAGAAAGTCGAAATGGAGGAGTTGCATTTGGACACCAACGGCCAGATTCACAACCTGCAGATTTTAGTGGTAGAAGATGGGGAGCAAGTGCAGGTTGAAGGCAAAACTGATTGATTCATGGACAAAGAACAAACACACACACACGCGTACACACACACACACACACACACACACACACACACACACACACACACAAACTGAGACATTTGCACTTGCATTTTTTTGTACTACTTTCCTAAAAGAGGTCAGCATGACCAGGTTGTGTAACTGCTTTATTTTGTATAAGCAACTTCAGTATTCCTTTATTAACTTTTAGAGAAGGCATGTGCATTTTGATATGCTTTTGTAGAAATGAGTGCAGTATTTTTATTTTTATTTTATTCTATAGGGCATAGATTCTTTTGAGCACTTTCTTTAAACTGGTGCCAAAATATTACGAATTTCCATCGACTACTACATTCAACTCTGTTACTTAAGCCAAGAAAACATGAAACAAGACTTTATATACTGGTTTATTTTGGTTTAACAGTGAGCCAACAACTGATTATGGGTGGTTTGGCTAAAAATGAATTGTATGGAATTTTCAGTAATTATAACAATAATAACAGTAATAATATTAATACTAACCACTCAAAAGCTGCCTGGAGAAATTGTACCTGAAATCCATAAAATAAATGATATAAATGATAATATAATTCTAGTTTAAAGTAAATGGTAAAAGATTAAAACTTGAATATCTTTGCTATTTTACAAATGATTTTATTTAAGTTTAACAGTACAGAACATTTGTGGAACAATTGTAGGAAGACTTCGGGGCGTGTCGTTCTTTATTTTGGGTAGTTGATTTTTTTTTTTTTTTTTTTTTTTTTTTTTAGCCCTGAAACAGTAAAACATTTCAGACACCAGACATGCCTTGGGTGATCAATTCTATATTTTAATATGTGGAAAGTTGCATATGTATGATTCTTAAAAAAACAAAACAAAACCCATTTCGAACTCAATTGAGAAGAACGTGTTTTATTTGAGAAGATGCACGAGAATATTTATAGCGTGTATAAAATCGACGTGAAGAAGTGTGATGGAGTGAGCTCTTCACAGACGACAGGATGTTTCGTAAATCATCCACGGCCGATGAACAACGGATGCACGGTGTGAAATGGGTTTAGTGGTTCCTCTCTAGATTTCCTGGTTCTGGATGCAGGCCAAGTTGATAAAAGAATTAGAACGATGAAATCCTTTATCTCGACCTCGTGTTGGCACAGAAATAGGCAACTAATGTTTCAGTAAATTGGTAGTCGAGGGGAATCGGCTGCAAGAGTCTTCCTATTTGCTGGGAGTTTTGTCTCTTGAATAAACTATTCTTGTTTGTCAGTCTTGCATTAATGTGTAATCTCTTCAGATCCAAATATTATGCAAATACTAATGCCTGAAGATTTATCGGAAAGATTGGAAAAACGCCAGGGGGAGCATCGGTACTCCTAGTAGCATGAATTACAGGCTTAAAATAAAAATTGGGATGTTTATGGAGTAAAACATTACAATGGTAGTCACATCAGAAAAAATATTGTATGTAAATCTAAGTAAAGGTACGGAAGTCCTACGAGGCCATGCATTATCATTTCTTTTCATTTTTCTTGAAAACATTGCTTCCTCATGATCACTACTTAATGTTTCTGTGCATTCGGCATAAGAGCATGTTCTAGAGGCAGCATCATTGCAGCATCATTGATGATAACCATAACCGTTTGTGCAAGCATGAGGAGAAAATTAAGTCGCGATAACGAGAAAAAACAATTATAATGCGTGGCCTCTGAAGACTTTTGTAGATTGGACCTATTAAAAATCATCCATTTCTAATGAGAAGTGCACAAGAAAATGGTTTAACACTGAAAAATGATTTCTGAAGTTACTGAGTATAAACACAAGCCTTTCTGGTTAAAGTGCATCCTTTTGGCCAGCAGGGGGCGCTTGAGCCCCATCATGAGTCTTTTCATTGTTTTGTGTTTTTGTTGCGAGTATGTCAAAATAACACACACTCAAACAGCAGAAAGACCTTCATCTTCCAGTTTCCGTGCCTTCTCTCCATTAACAGCATTCTAGATGCCAGTCTTTTTTTTTACTCAGTCAGTCAGCGTGAGTGCGGTAGGATCCTGTTAGTGATGCCATAAATAATCAGCTCCTGGAAGTCATTTTAGTGCTGGCAAAAAGGTTTTTGGCTCATATATCATTATACAGGTCCTGCACCCTGAGCCAGCCCCTAAGCGTAACTTCCTGGAATTGAACACATGAAAAAGCATGCAGTATTTTAGTCTCTATAAAATATAATGTTAATACAGGGGTAACAACATGAGCATGGGATCTGAGTAGTGATTAAAGGCACTGTGTAATAGATCCTTCATCTATTCATCTATTCAAAAACTGCAATGAATCCAGAGCGAATCTCAAAAACACCAGGTTGGAAGCACACAATTATAATGAAGCATGAAATTCCCCCTTAAACTACGACAATGCTCCTGTGCACAAAACCAGCTCCATGAACATCTGCTTTACACGTTTTTTTTTTTTGGAGATCTTGAAGTGCCTGCTATAGAGCCGATCATCTTTAGGATGAATTGGAAAGCTGACTGCATCCCAGGTCTCCTCACCTCACCTACATCAATACCTGATTTCACTAACAGGATGAATGAGCACAAATCCCCCATATAAGGTTTGAAAACAGGACTAAAATAACACTTTTACACATCCAAAGTGTAGTTTCCTGGTAGAAGATTGGATTTATTGACTGTGAAATGAGTCTGCTTCAGTTTAAATTGCAGGCTTGTTAAAAAGCAGATGCAAGCTGCATGGGCTTTTCATAGCCATTTTTCACCCTTGAATGAATCCTCTTTTAAACCACCTTATTAAGCACTGTTGCTTTGTCTAATTCACTAGTAGCAGTGCCAGAAAACTGCCAACAACGTTAACGACAACGATGTGTACAGAGTAATGGACAAATATCATCAGGGTAGTGGTGGTCTCTTTCTGGATGAGTGTATAGCAATTGATGGGCTCCTGTCAATAACTTTCTATAACTGCTCAGCCTAAAGAACAAATGTGAGTATAACAATGTGGCTCAGTAAAAGTGTATGGAGTTCAGTGACTCCAGAAACAAATATGTTTTCAGCTTTCCTGCTGCTTTTTCTCACTACTTTCTGCATTGTTTCGCTCTACACGGGTCAACAACCCCTCTATCTCATCTTGAGAAACACCTCCCTAGCATTGTAGAACCCTGCTAAACTCAACTCCACCTGTTGAATAAGAAATAAGGCTCTGCACAAAATAAATAGAAGGTTGGTTGAAACCCATCTGGTTTACATGGTTTGGAGAGGAAGATCTTAAGTGGCCTGCTATAGAGCGCTCAAACCTACTGAACACCTTTGGGATGAATGTAAATGCTGAACGCACCCCAGGTCTCCTCACCTACATATATTTAGAAAATCCTCAAAAAGCACTTACTAGGTGATACTTACATATGACTAGGTGTCCACAAACTTTTGCCAATATAGTGCATGTAGAGAGTTAACCAACAAATCTCTCTTCTAATTCTATTTCCTGAGAAATGCATGAAAGTATCAGGCATATCAGTAATCTCGTACAACTTTGTGATGTTTTACCAGCTGTATTTCTTCCTGCTCATCTTCCATCTTTCTTATAATTCTGTTATTTAAACAGAGAGAGTTATTTTAAACCTGCTCTGACCGTCGTTATTACGGAGTCTATAGCATGAACACGGGATTTGGTATGCAGATATTTTGAACGATCTTTGCATCGGACTTGGCTGACCCGATCTTCACGGTCAGACACAGAACATTATGGAGAAATGCACCACTGTCAGTGGAAACAAATTCGGAAGTTTTGTATGGTACAAAATGCCCATATTATTTATCTTATCTCCATATAGATTTTCTTTCCCCAGAATATTCCCAGGACTATTTTAGTCTGAGATCAGTCCAAAGCTTCAAGGAAATCTATCTGGTGTCTTGTACTGATAAAGGTCGGTTCAGATGCCTCCTGCTAAGCCATGGACTGTGCGTTGTCTCCAGCTATTTTTGCATCACATCATTGCAGGGACTGAGAGCTTGTGAACATTGCCTGAAGTAGACAGCGAGTTGCAGCATGGTGAAGTCAGTGTGTCATGCTGAAGACAGCAGTTTTAGACATGTCTTCTGCAGTAGGACCCAGTGATTGAGGTTTTCTGCATGGTGATGGCAGATACGGTCAAGAGGGATCCTTCAAGATATAATGATAGGTCAGACTTCAGCTTGGATGTTCCATGGTAAAGAAAATGAGAGCAAAAGAAGAAGGTAGAGATGGAAATAGATGAAAGGTAGATTGTTACCTTTGTGTGTTAAGCTGTATCTACAGGATGTGGAGTGTGGGTGTGCTGTGAGCTCTAGAATGCTAATAATTGCCCTTAGCCCTTTAGTCTTCTCCTCCTCCCAGTTTCCTCTAATAATATGGCTGATCTTTTACCAATCATCAGCAGACTAGTTTCAGCAAGCCTGTGTCCACTGTAGCATCCTTTTTTTGGCTGACACAAGTGGAACCTGTTGAGTTTTTCCACATGCGTAAACATGCCCATCCACCTCAAGCTTCATCAGGAACCTTCTGAGATGCTTTTTTGCTCACCACAGTTGTCAAGTGTGGCTATTTTGGTTGGTCTTTTCTCACATCAGCAAGGAATCTATGCCTACACACCTGCCTCTCTCTGAATGTTCTTTAGTTTCCCCATGGAGACTGTCGTGTATGAAAATCACAGGAGATCAGCACTTTCAGAAACCGGCCTCGTCTGTCACTATCAAAACTTTCATAGTGGAAAACGATGTGAATATTAACCAATGCTCGTGATTTGTACCTACAAGACAACTCTGATGTCCAACCGCTGTCTGTATTAAGCATTTGTGACTTTCGCTCCAAATCAGTGGCCATTGTGCTCGCTAGGATCAGGAGGACCATACCACAGGTTTGCTGTGTATCATTTTAGTTTGGAAACGTTATTACTAAAGAATAGAATATAAAACTTTATATCTCTCCTGCCTTTTTTTGGTTTCTCAGGTTCTTTTCACATATTTCATAACAGCACATGAATATAATTTTTTCCCCTCGTGATTCCTCTGTGATGGAACTGAAAATTGAAATCTTTTCATTGTGAAGAGATAAATGGAGAAGAACAGTCTGTTACGGTTTTCCAACTGGTTAGTTACTATAATGAACGTCATGACTCATAAAAGCTTTGTGCTTTATGTCAGGGATTTTTCACTCGTCCGTGCTGCCGGAGTCAGTCAGTAAAAAACTTCATGTGTATTGAAGTGCTAGTGGTATTTAAACGTGGATTTGTATTACGGAAGACAAGTAATGACTGTAATAATATCGACTTTACTGGGATTTTTTTTGTATTAGTACTGAACTTAAGGTATTCTTTCCATTTCTGTTTCCATGTCTAAATGAGCTCGAGATACTCCATGACCCCAATCAATCAATATATAAATCAGTTATTGAAGATGAATAAATGGAAATGAACCAATCGTAGTCACTGTTCATGTCCCTTTCTTCTGCACTGCTTTGGACCTTTTTGGGCTTCCGTCTATTCCTTCATCTTTCCCTTCTCCTATTCCTTCACATGCCCCTCTATCTGTTCTCTAAATGTATTCTTTCACCTGTTCCTTCACATGGTAGCTCATCTGTCCATCTACCAATCCTTTTATCTGCCTCTTCATCTGTTCCTCCACCTGTTTCTTCATCTATCCCTCCACATTCCCTCCTACATTTGCTCTTTCACGTTTTTTTTTATTATCTGTGCCTCCACCTATTTCTCCATCTATCCTTCCACCTGTCACTATTTCTTTCTATTTATTGATGATGGTAAAGTGTACACCTTTATTCTTGTATTCAAATCCAAAATCTATGTAGAGAAACATTAGATTGAATAATCTTATTTAGTTTTGATCGGAATGTATACTGAGAAAAGTCCAGTGTAAATAAGTCCTGCATTGTAAATGAATGAAGCAGCACGAGTATGTGTGTGTGTGTGTGTGTGTGTGTGTTTGTGTGTGTGTGTGTGTGTGTGTCTGTTTATGTGGGCCCGAAGCAGAAACTTCAACAAGCTGCACACTAAAAGACTCTAAGAGCGAAAGCACAGGCCAGATATTCGAAGCTCTGCTTGTTTGCCAGCACTCAGGCAGCTGGACGAAAGCCACAGGTGCTCCTTTTTTTCCTC
This sequence comes from Silurus glanis, assembly GCA_014706435.1. Taxonomy (NCBI): domain Eukaryota; kingdom Metazoa; phylum Chordata; class Actinopteri; order Siluriformes; family Siluridae; genus Silurus; species Silurus glanis. Next base: position 3,450,580 of record JAAIIK010000077.1, read on the forward strand.
TTGACCTAAACCAGCAGCCTTGTTCATACACATGCACAAAAAGAAATGAATCTCTCCTCCAGAAGAATTTAATATTTCAGAATTTTCAGCCTCATTAACATATCATCCCCGTCCTTCTCCTCCCTGCCTCACTTTTCCTCTTGAAAGAAGATGAGCAGGTGCTGCAGCTGGCACAATGGAGCCATAATGAGTCAAAGTGGAAGAGCGAGTGCTATTCTTCGCTCATCACCACTCCATTCACCTCATCCATGTACCAATTTCTCACTCCTGCATTACATGTATGGGGAAAGAAAATAGATCAGGGGAAGAGGGAAAGTCGGTTGCATTGCTGAAGCCGGAAACGCTGTTTGATGTTCCTGTGTAATTGAAAAGCTGCAGGAATAAAACGTGTTGTTTTTTACTCCATTTTGTCTGAAGCACTAAAGTGTGATATTTAACCTCCTCGGTCTCTGAATCATCTCTCACGTCTTTTATAGTGTATAAAAGGTTTGAGCATCCTGTTCCAGGTTTTCTCCCACTTTGCTGTTCCACTAGATGCTGGAATGTTGTTGTGAATTTTTGCTGCAACAGTTTGAAGAAGAACCATGTATCGATGTGATGGTTGTGTGACAACAAACTTTTGTATATAAAGTGTAACACAGTGTTTTCCTGATTTGGATGGATGAAGTGATGCAACAAGGAGTGCAAGCTATTGCTCTGGGATCCCGATGTGGATCTCTCTCTCTCTCTCTCTCAGTGGCTGCAGGTGGGGTATCTACCATGATAGGAAGGACTTCTGGATTCTAATGAAACCATTTCATACATCTTTCAGCCTGGAGCGCCAGTCGGCATCTACTAGATCTACTAAACCCCAGATGAATGATGGATAACTGCTATATACTGTCACTCTAGCATACTTAAGAAAGTGACAGTACGCCAAATAGAAACGAGAGATAGGGAAAGAAAGTCGTTTTCTAGCTGGTCAAAAGGCTGGTATTTGCCTGTAGTGTATAATAAAGCCACCCAAGTACAAGTTATTACCCAAGTAAGCTCTTCATTCTCATATATAAAGAAGGAAACAGTAATTAATGATTATGTACATATATTCACTTCACACGACAAAGAAGAATGTGTCGAATTTTACACTAACCTGAAAATAATCATCTGAATGATGTGAAGTACTGTAGTAAATATTGTTCATGTTTTGATTTACATGCTGCATTCCTGCCATATAAAAAGTAATTTGAGTGACTAGGTAGCATTAAGATTAATATCTAATACGGATCTGAAAGGAGTCTCAGCAGTGACCTTCGTTCGTGATCCACGTGGAATGAGGTTAGTACTTTCAAACCGCTTCTTCAGCCCAGTTTGGATTGAATTCTGTATTTAAACTGAGACTGTCTTAAACAAAATCAGGAAAATATGCTTTGAACCAAAAAAGCCCCACCGGCTCCTCTGTATCTCTGTCAGACCATTTGGATTTCTCGATGCTGTTTCCTCACTGTCTCTCTGAGATTGGGGAAATTGAATTTTTCACCCCACTGGAGCTGAGAAGGGGACTGCCAACCTGAAGCTGTGCAGTAATAGTGAAACCTTGCCATTGTAGGGACAGGCTGTGCACCTGAGACTGGCTTACGAGCCAGTGATCAATGGGCCTGATCCACTAATACTGCCGACTCAAAACGCTTTGCTCCGAAGAATTAGGGATTAGTCCTGCAAGCCTTCGTTTCTCAGCAATCCGATGATTCCAATATCGTGGTCTCGGCATGAATACTTATGCAGCTCACAAATGTCTGTGTTTTTTTTTTCTTGTGAATAAAATAGTAAAGGAATGTGTTTCAATTCCATGTTATGTATGGAGGCCATGTTTAAAACATAATGTTTAGATTCAGACTTTATCTCTAAATGGATGAGATGATTAAACATTAGTTGAAAAGAGATTATTTTACAGATCAAACCGTGTACTCTTATGATTACTCTTAAAAAAAAAATATATCCATCTTTTGTTGCTTAGCAACTGGTCAGTAGAAACAGACAATTTAGTGCTAATAAAGTACAGGGACAAGTCAATAAATATGCACAGGTTAACAAGGTCAGTCTATTTCCTGTAAATTTGCTGCATATTTTGTCCAGCAGGGAGCACTTGAGATCCTTCTCAATCCGGAGATGTATCTGTGAACAAGAGGTTCTAAATGAGGTTCACGAGAAGAGTTAAATCTCCTGTATTTTTTTTTTTATTTTCCAATTTCTCCATTAGCAACACCTTACCTCTTTAAATCTTTGGTCAGAAATCAGCTGATTCTATCAGAACCGCATCAGAGCCAATGTGAAAGTCATTCACTACTTAAATATCCCATTATGTAGCATTGCTTTTATTATTAAAATAATAATCATGCACCTTGTGGGTCCAATATTTACGCTGAAAGTGTAGCATAATGATATTATAAGAGGTTATTTTATATTTGACATCTTCTTCTCTACACATTGTACCATTCCTGACACCTGACCTTGTACCTCCCTTTGAGAGAGCAGAAGATAATTTAGTAGGATCTGCTGCAAGGTAATAACCGGGGAATGAGAAGTCTGAAGTAGCCTGAAAACGATGAATCTTTGCTAGCATCAGCTTCTCTGTGGTACGGCTCTGATCTGAAATATCACCCGCATTTGTTTTTCATGTGGTTTTAATTTTCTTTCAGGGAAGCAATTTCAGGTAAATAGACTCCTGTATAATGTAAAGAAAAGCCATTCTATATTTTTCAAGTGTCAGGTTTCTTTCATCGTCTCAGCCTGGCATTATAGCAAATATTATTTGTATTATCTGTGAGCAAGCTGGTCTGGAGATAGAAGATGATCTACTTATGTCACCTCTAAACCCCAGCTCGCTGTAATACAAAGGAAATACTCACACATCACTTGGCCTATTTTTAGTCTTGAGACTTCTTTTATCAAAATCTTTCTTCTTTATTTGACTTTTTTCATCTGCAAATTCCTGAAACAGTTTTGGAGGTTGAGGGCTAACAAATCTTCATCTTTTCAAGCTGCTTCTCATGTTCAATCACAGGACACACTCAGAGAGCTCTCTATCTGCCCTCTTCCTCATACACGAACTCACGGATGCTCTCGATTGGTTGGTGTCACTTAACAGAGGAGACTCTAATGCCATCTCTTCTAGTTAGAACTTCACTGAATCTTTTCTGTCGAGCTAACCATCAAGTGTTGTTGTTTGTTTATTGTAGATAGCTTTTGTATTTATAGCATTTTGAGACTCAAAAAGAAAAATGTACTACATAAATATTCTTAAGAAAAAGAAACCAGGAAACTTCGTTACTGTACTTAAGTAGTTACTTCTTAAGATAGAAGACTTTTACTCTCTACTCAACTCCATTTATGATTCGAGAGTTCCACTACATTATAATTGACAATAAGCGTTACCGATCACATTTAGCACCGCAGCTTTATCTGCTTATTTATTCTGCTTAAGTTGCAAATTCGTCATTCTACGGAGAATTGAAGGTACTAGATGCGCGACATGAAGCGACTCCACATGATGGCAGATTAGCATCTAATGTTTCTTCTACTTTGTGTCACGAATCTGTCATTTTATTTGGTGATTGAAGATACCTTTTAAAAAATAAAATACAATTTGATTTAAAGTAATAAAATTTCACAAATGAACTGTTTTTGGCTTTTCTCTAACGTGTCTCGGCATCTTTGAGCGTACGTTCATTATGAGTCAAATACTCAAGTACTGTTCCGATCAGATACTCAAAGACTTTTACTCAAATCATGTTGGAATTGGAGACTGAACTTGTAATGGAGTTTTGCAGTAATGTATCTCTGCTTTTACTCGAGTAGATTTTTTAGCTACTCTTTACACCTCTAATGTGTAGGTTTATGTTGGTTTTATGTCTTGTTTCTTTATTTTGTAAACGTACACTCAAATAATCCTCACTTACATCTGCTTCTCTAAATATTACACAAGGGAACCAAAATGCTGCAATGTAGTTACGCATACTTTACGCAATAACTAGACGACAGGAAGAGAAAATAAAAGTCAATAAATATATTGAAGGTGGATGAGAAAACGAAATCAACCCAGTAGGAGTGGAGTGTTGAGGCTGTGGAGCAGTGGGTTTTGGAGAATGTTGATGTAAGATATCTATGAATAACTGTTATGTAAATATCATATAACTGAACAGTTCCGTGTATCTCATATACTATATAGTATGAAAGATTAACAGGTCAGTGTAATACATACTGTAGGTTTGAAATTGACCTATCGTTTCTTTTCCTGTACACCTGATTCATTTGCAATAAGACTTGTGATGGCTCTATCTGGTGGCTTTTAGGAACCCAATGCTCATTAGGTGTAGAATGTTCTCTGTGTCAGCATGAAAAAACCAGTATAATATTAAACAGGTTTATAATGCCGAAGAGGAAGAAACATAATTGCAGCAGTGCGTAATATTCATTTAAAATGTAATTGATCGCATACAGAACTGAATTTTAAATTACTTGCTTTTAATAATAATAAAAAAAAAATCTAATGAAGGTAACAGTAAAAAAGTGCCATTAAATCGAACCACTCAATCAATTTATTTTATTGTTCATTATGAAAGAAGTGGAAAAGTGCTTATAAGCGATTTAGGGCTCGGGCGCTCTGAAACATTGAGAATATCTTGAAGGCGAGACAAACCATACTAGAAAGGAAATTGCAGCAATGGATGATACACAGTAGAGCAGTTATGCCAAAACATTTGCCACAAAACTGGCTTATTAAAAAAGAAATAAAAGAAAAAAGGTGTGAACCTCGTTCAATATCGATAATCTGAATGCTGGATCATCTTAAATCATGTCCATGACCCATTAGTTTATTGTATCATCCCTAAAGCACGTCCTCTATAAATGCCTCTGGTATTTCCTGCTGCTGTGTGCTTTGATAATGTCGAACAAACAGATAGCAAAAAGACTCGAGATTGCAAAATGAATCCAGGCGATATACTGAACAGAGAAAAGTGTGTAGAATGATTTGCAGGGTGTGATGTGGGAGCTACACTAGTAAGCTTTGCTTCACACAAAGGAGAAGGTACGAGAGTCTTGTTTGAGGGTGCATCTGTCTCTGACATAGAATTGCCAGTTGCTCCTCATAACTGAAGTGTCTGAAAGACTGTGCTGCTTTAATGGTTTGTTTGGAGCCCTGGGTGAAGGAGGGGGAAAAAAAAGGATGTTTTCAAAAGAGTGGTACAATTTTGCAAGTGTTTTTTTTTTCCACTCCAGGATCTTTGCCACGGTGGGTGACTTTGTGCATTCTGAGTGCATTGGACCAACTCGACACTGGTAGCACCATCACTGAACAACACCATTGTACTGCCATGTTGCTAATTATAGATATCCAAGCTGCACCTATGCTGGAAGGTTTGTGGATCACAATTATAGAGTTCCTCAAGCTGTTGGCTCAGATTTAGAACTGCAAGACTTTCTGGAATGCCTTTGTGTGCTGTAGCATTTCCCTTCCCTATTTCCCTTCAGTGGATTTAGGAGATACAAACGTGTTCCAGCATGTTCCTGGACGTCATGCTGGGGGTCCAAAAAGGACCTCCTCAACCCTACTGAATACTATAACACTATAGGGCAGAACTGGAATACGGATCTTCTCACCTATGTGAATAATGCTCTTGCAGCTGAATGTACACTAATCCCCACATTTTAATGGCGCACCTTCCCAGAAGAGTGGAGCTTATTATAACAGTGAATGAGGAATAAATCTGAATTGAGATCTACGTGCGATTAGCAAGTGTCCCACTTAATGCCCATTTAATGTGTATTGTGGATCATCTATCAATCATCTAGCTCTACAATCCAATACGTGTTCATCGCTTGTCTGTGACTTTGAGCTACATTTACATTCATCGGTTAATAAGTGGAGAAATTCTGAATAGTTTCAACTCCCATGAGTCTCTATCTCTTCTCCGGATTAACTGAGTGTGTCGTATCCTTATGGACTCCCCCTCACCTCAAAAAACTCAAGCTCACATTCTCTCTTTAAAATCCTGTTCCCGAAGGTCGTCACCATGACAGCTTGGCACTTGGCATCTGGGTCCTATCAGGATGAATAATTTCATTATGGTCTGCATACATGGAGGGTGTTTGAGTTAAATGGTCTCTGGCTATTTTCTTCTGGGTGCATGAGAAGAGGAAGCTGGAATGTTTGAATAACACAATGCCATTGTGCCAAAATAAAGTACATCGACAAAGGTCTGTGGACACCTGACCATAATATTCATATTCACATTTTTGAACATCTTATTCCACATTTAGTCCATATTTGCTGTTCTGATAAGCTCCACTCTTCTGAGAAGATGTTCCACTAGATTTTTTGAGTGTGCTTGTGGAGATTCTTCTGCCATGTAGTTAAGTCAGGCACTGATGTTGGTGAGGAGGCCTGGGTTGCAGTCAATAGGTTTGGAGCTCTATAGTAGGAGATCTTCATGGAGCTGGCTTTGTGCACTGGAACAGGTTCTCCCAGTTCATGTGAAGGCAAAATTCCATGCATCCAAAGACGTCCTGTACTGTGTGCCTCGGAGTTTGTGCTAAACATTTTGGGAAGAAAAGTGCATGTCTGAACAAGTCAGATCTCCAAACACTTTTGGCCGCACAGTGTATTTCCAAATAGGTTTTTTTTTAATTCTCCTATTTATTATTTAATAAAAATGTGATTGGATATGAGTTGTTCAGCCTGCTTTTCCCCAAGATAGGGTACAGACTTACACTTAAATTTAATTATTTCCATTTGCCCTTCTGGACATGCTGGACATGCTGTTCAGAGAAATTAAGTTCAGCATACACTCTGATGAGCAGGTGTAGATACGCCATGCGTCAATCAAACAGTTAATTAATAAGTGCAGCATCATGGCGCTCCCAGCGTTCTTCTGAACGTGTCCTGGAAGTCTTCTGCGACTCGTGCTGGATCTCCGCAACGAAGTCAAAACGGCGAGCTGGATGTTCATCTTCGGGAACAGGGCGAAGTCCACAGGAGCCAATTCATGATGATCATGTTGTTTCCGGTGATTAACTCGTGTGAGGAGATCTCGGTGACAGGGTGCACGTGTGGTCAGAATAGCAGACGCGGTAACGCACGTGGTCAGAACGGCACCAGTCGTACTGCTCCCTATGTAGACAGGACGATGTCTTTTGGAACACTAACTTATGAAGGTCGGTGCACCCAGTGACTGTGTGTGCAGCCTTGTGCTGCCATCTATTGGTGTGTTACAAATCTAGTCTCAAAACCTCACATATTCTGCAGGAGATTTGGGAAGGGAATGCATGTTGATACTCATTGTCCATATGATTGTAAACCTTGAACCTTAAAACTACTGAGAGGGAGATCAAGTGAGTACCAGGTCCAATATTCTCTAACAACCTCAATTTACACTTTCACACACTGCCGTGATGAAGTTCTTTAACTCTCCACTCTTAATTTACTCCTTTTCCACACATTCTCTCCGGTTCCGAACCTCCGCTGCTCTCTTCACTAATCTCCCGCCCTCTTTTACTTGATGCCGTCATTTTTCCATCTTTCACATCTTATCTATTACTGCATTCTTTCTGGTTCCTGAACTCAATCATTTTCCTTTTAATAACCTCATTCTATTCACTCCTCTTTCTTTCTTCCACGTCCTCCTCAGTGCGTAAATCCCTTATAATATAAGCTCCCTGCTTTCTGCCAAATACGTGTACTGCCTGACGTTCCTTCTCACTCCACAGGGTATTGAACTAATGCTGATCTTATGTCATAATCTTATAAAACCACAATAGCTGAAGTCAGTAGGGTTTACATCGGCTCTGTGGTACACTCTCACTCTTTCCCTCTCTGAATTCAGAGTAGCTTTTTATTGACAGTGACCCTTCGGAGTTCCAGCATTGCCAAAGCAAACAGTCTTTATAAATATGTACAGAAGATGCTAAGGTTGTTAATTAATTACATGACCTTGCACAAGCCTCTGAAGTAATGGAAGACTGTGACATCAATATTCACAATGACTCACGGTATGCATGTAAAGTATCAGACTATGCTAATTCGAAAAGCATATGCCAAAGATGTGGTTCTTCAAACCTTAAAAAAAACAATATTCGATAACGACTTCAACCTACAGTATAACAGAACAAAACACGCTGATGTCTGGGGGGGTTTTAAATGGACTTGTTTATAAATGTACCATTTCTACACTTAATTTAAAGGTCACTACAGTCCCAGGTAGCAATTTGGGATGTGGTATACTTTTGCAGATTTTGATGCCGATTGAGAAACGTAATACCGTCAGAAAATTAGGTTTGCACAAGTGATAGTTTCACATTTCCTCCCAACACAACTGTTTGGTGCTTTGATAAAAATAACTTTGCTAGTTATATCTTTAAATCCAGAAATTTAAACTCTAATTACTCCCTGTCTGGGTCTGTTTTCTAGCGTCACGTCTGAGTAGCTGTAATTATTTCTTTGCAGTAACACAGTGTTGGACAGTAAAGAAGTAAATGTAATTCGTTCCTGTACTTTAGTAGCTTTTTTTTGTATCTGTACTTCACTAAAGTATTTTCATTTTAGGAGACTTTTACTGTAAATTCACTACATTTTCAAGTCAAATATTGGACTTCTTACTCAATTACATTTTGTGAAAATCGCTGTTCCGTTTTCTTTATAAGTGGAAAAAAAACCTGGTCGAACAAGCAGCAAGTCACCAATCAGTGTTTTAAACTTGTATTGATTTGGAGCTCGGTGTATCTACTGATCACCAACATACAGTTCAGCATCAGTTCAACAGCAAATGATAGAAGAAACTTCTGACTCGAACTCGCCACAACACACATGACCTTATTTACAAGATTTCTTTCGAAGAAGGTTTTGGGCTCATGATTATTGTAATAGAAATAAATCAGCGTTTGACATATTTACATCATTAATAGATCAGTGTGCCGAGAGTCACATTCGAGTCTTTTCACATGAACTGAGTTGATAACAGGAACATTATAGCCATAATAAATCATAGCACTTTGGAGACTTAAGTACATTTGAAAACAAAAACGTTTGTATTTCTACCCAAATGATAGTTTAAAGGAACACATTTACTGGAGTCACATTTTACTGAATGTATCTCTACTTTAACTCTACTACATGGTTTGTGTACTTCATCCACCACTGCATTAACACCTTATGATATTCTCACTTGTAAACAAACCCCTGCTTTAGTGTTTAACTCTGTTCTTCAACTGGGGTTTATATCTTAACCATATTGTATTATATATAAAAAGTAATAAGTAATTCAAATAAAATACATTTAAGCAATCCTGTCCATTCGTTGTTTTGTTCAGTTTAACAACAATGCGTTTTCTTTTTCATATTTATATGAAGTCGATTCTCAGCAGAATGATGCAAGAAAAATGATCAAATATTTGTTCTAGGAAGCATGAAACAGAGATTAGACATAAAACCGTTGCCTCATGGAATGACTATACTCATGGCATGAATAATGTGTCAAAATGGAACAATTAACCTTGTGTTTATGTTCTCCTCCGTCGTCATGGCATCCTGACCCGCATCCCAGGTCTGCATTTCAGAGGTAGAAAAACAGATGAGAGAAATCTGGAGAGAGACGTGGAGGATAAAGCCGGTTAGGTCGACTCAGCATGAAGGTATAAACGATTAATATCTGTAAGCTACTGCCAGATCACACTATGAATATTTATTTTTCTCAGCGCTACAATATTGATACAGAAACACTGTGTTGTCGTGTTGCTCAGGGAACATGATCGTGATGTACATTAGATTACTTCCTGACTTGTTTTAGTGCTAGGGTTAGTAACATAATCATGTGTTAGCTTTTCTTGAGGAAAAAAACACATGACAGCTACATTAAACATCTGAAACTGGTGATAAACTGGTGATCTATAGTGCTCAGGACAATAGGATGGATGCACATCACACTAATGCACACATGGCCCTGATGAAGTATTCCTTTTTCACCGAATTCTGTGTTGCCATTCACTTACAGACACTGCGAGCTTAATGTGGTACGGATAAATCTGTACATTCATCCCTTGAGCTCATCTGATGAGATCTGGGCTCCATTATTAGTAATAAGCTCCTAAGAAATTGCTCACCTTATAAATATGTAATTCACTTGGCACGTGATCTGCTCCCCAGGAGAAGTGGGACGCTTTGCCATTTCAATATCCTTTAAGAAGTAATCCACCACAATATGAGATTTCCTGCCCTCAAATTCGCACAGATATATTAGTTTTTTTGTTATGGACCCCTGGGCAATGACCCAATTATCAGTGTCTTATTTCTTTGAGTAGATCTGTCCTTTGAGCAGAGTCAGCACCTCATCATTTCCATTTTGATGTCTGCACTGAGGTCTTGCCATCAATTGGACATATTCTTTTTGCACTTTCCCACCACTTAATGACATTAGCCCATAATGACATGGCTTGAATCTGCTGAAGAACCTCCTCCTGCCTTGAAGCTGAGATGAAAGAACGGAACAAGGCCATTTATCGCTGACCGATTTGCTGCTGCTCTTTACTGCTTCACAGGTTAGGATGAGCTTCTGTGTGTCGCAGTTCTTTCCTTTTCATGCCGCATGTGTTGAGCAGGAAATTAAAAATACATTTATCAGAGGAACAGTGCATGTAGGACGTTTTGGAGACAAGGTGAGGGAGGTGTGATTGAGATGGTTTGGACATGTGCAGAGGAGGGACATGGGGTATATCAGTAGGAGAATGCTGAGGATGGAGACACCAGGAAGGAGGAAAAGAGGAAGACCAAGGAGGAGGTTTATGGATGTGGTGAGGGAAGACATGCAGGTAGTTGGTGTGAAAGAGGCAGATGTAGAGGACAGGGGGGGATGGAGACGGATGATCCGCTGTGGCGCCTCCTAATGGGAGAAGCTGAAAGAAGAAGAAGAAGAAGAAGATGTGTTGAGCAGGAATCTCGTGTCTTTTCAGCATTATTATTTATACTTCATTATATATTCATCATACTTTATATGACCTGCCATTACACTACACCTTTACCCCCATGACCTTGTGATTTTATTGTGTTTAAAGTCCTTTGAGCTGAATCTCAGTCTGAAGTGGATCCCACAGGCTTTATGGAACTTCTGTAGATAGAATTTTGATCTAAAGCCAGTTCCTGTTCAGCTCATGGTTCAAGCGTAATTTAAACATACAGTATGTTTTTGTTATTCATCTTTCACTATTCAACTAACTATTAATTCAATGTTTCTTTTACATTAACCCCCTGAAATGAACAGAACAGTATAATTAAAAACGTGCGTTACAGTTAAATGAACAGGACGGTTTTATGCTCTGTTTATAGGCAGTGCTTTATGGCTGGAAAAAAAAAAACCCTGAACATTTCTGCAAAACGTTTCCTTTTTACACAAGTGGCGAGTCAAATGCATGGTTTATCTTGTATCTCTGGTGGCACAGCACTTACAGGGATGACAAAAATAGAGTCAAAGCGTGATATTGTGCTACGTGAGCGCATACAGTAACTGATTCTGAAATCCGAAGCTGCATGGAGGTGAACATCATCTTCATGCAACAAAGCAAAACAATGAAACGCAAGCGAATCTAAATCTCCTGCTGGGTTTGTGTTTTGTTGTTACCATCATGTGGTTTTTATCACTTCTGTTATATGGCAATCTATCATGGTGCAGAATCGGATAGAACTCGGAAGGTTAACCTGGAACCTCGGTGGAAGGTGTGTGTGTATTTATAATTCCAGAGTATACTGTAGGCTGCTCATCAAGGTGATAAGAAATCAATATATATTATTCTGTTATAAACACACTGATTGCCCTTGCAGTGTCCTATTGCTAAAAGTGTCTGTAACTTTCATATGTGCTTGTTGGACATCTCATTCCAGATTTATTCCTCCTTTTGCCATAATAATGAGTTTCATTCTTCTGGGAAGGCTTTTCATTAGATTTTGGTGTGTGGAAATTAGTGATCATTCAGCTACTAGAGGAGAAGTGAGATCAGGTACTGATGTTGAGGAGGGCTGCAGTCCAGTTGGTGTTCCAGTTAATCCAAAATGCGTTCATTGGATTTGAGGAGGTCAGAGCTCTGTGAAGGACACTTGGGTTCTTCCACTCTAACCTCATGGAGCTTGTACACTACATAGACAAAAGTTTGTGGACACCTAAACATAAGATTGGTATGTGCTTTTTACACATCCCTTTCCACACTTAGTCCTTATTTCCACTCTTAATGGCCTTCTCTCTTCAGTGAAGGTGTCCCACTAGATTTTGTGGAGATTTTGTGGAGATTTGTGGAGATTCATTCAGCCAGTTAGTAAAGTCAGGTACTGATGTAGGTGAGAAGTTAAGGAAGCCATGGAGTGCAGTCAGCATTCACATTCATCCCAAAGGTGTTCAATAGGGTTTATAGCAGGAGATCTTCCACATCCGATATATCCGATTGGTAAAAGTTTGAGAAAGAACCACATCTGGCTGGAAATGTCTGGTGTCCAATTACTTTTGGCCATGGAGTGTAATTGTGGCAGCAGTTTTGTAAGAAGGGTGTGATTGTCAGTTGTCCACATAGTCAGGCAGTGTAGTGTATGATAACAGCTAAATTAATTTTCTAGCCCGGGTTTACACAAAACCCCTGCATCTGCTCTGGCTTCAATATTGTATTGTGTTCAGGGTCTTTCTTATGCACACATGTCTCTATTTGGCTGCAAAAAGCAGGATGAGGCACTGAATAGACTCTTTTGTGCATGCCTGATGTGAATCAACACATTTTCTTCCATTTAAAAATAATAATAATAATAAAAAAATAAAAAAAACGTCTTCTTATCATCCCCAAGACTGTCTCATAGTCAAAATAAGTACGCTAGACGAAGATCCCTAATATCAATTTTTTTCCATTTCTTCACAATTATGCAAGAAGTAAAAGGGGAGAAAATACAAAAGCTTCACTGGCAGGCTGGAGTTTCGCTATTGATTCAGCCAAAGTGATTTACTCAGTCAATACGGGGAGCGGTTGTCGGGTCAAACCAGGAAGTCAGAGACAGAATAAATGCCTGGATTTGACACAGAAAACATGTACATCGTTTCTATACTGAACAAAATGTACAGATGTTAGATAAGTCTTCATTTCAGCAAAGAGTTAATTCATGAATACCTTAAATTAACTCGATAAACCAGGTTCATTTCAACAAGGATCATTTCTGTCAATTTCAGTACTAAAAAAGAAGCTAATCTTACGTACAGATCAGTTACTATGGCAACCGTGTTTTGGACAAACTCGTCTAGTCGGGTTATGTCAAGCAAAGCTATTTCAGGCTAACAACAAACAAAGTGTTTATCACGTGACTGAAAGTGGTCAGAATCTGTTTACTAGCATATCTTTTTTTTTTGTCTTTGGGAAATTTCATTTTCATTTCTAGGAATTCTTGTCTCGTATCTTCAGTAGGTAAAATCATTCCAATTAGTTTTAGTTTACTGCTCAGTGAACAGACAAAAAGATTACTGGCTATGAAAAGCACCCACAGTTGCTTCAGGGAGGAGTTTTTGTCCTGCTGCCAGTTGATGCCACATTCAGATTTGATGGATTTCTCAATCTAGTGCTTCACTTCTGCATTGGATTAATAAGATTATTATTGTTTTTTTTTTTTTTTTTTTTTACCCTAATACACTTTATTGACAAAAGATGGTGCTTTTTGAATTTCACATTTATCCCCATTTGCTGTTATAATAACCTCCATTCTTCTGTGAAGATCCTCTGGAGTCTTCTTGTGGAGATTTTGGGCGATTTATAAGGTTGTAAAATCAGGTAGTGATGTAGGTGTGAAGGTGAGGAGGCCTGGGGTGCAGTCAGTATTCACATTCATCCCAATGGTGTTTAATAGGGTTTAGAGATCTACAGCAGGAGATCTTCCACACATTTACAACACCATGCAAAACATATCTTCATGTAGCCGCATGCTTGTGCACAGTGACATTATCAGCATTGTCTAATCCTAAAAAAATCCTCTAAATGTTATCAAAGATCCAATTGTGAGATCCTTTTTTAAGGAATGAACGAGTGCAAACCTAAAGAAGCCACACGCAAAGCTCTGTTAGATGAACGAAAGAAAGGCATGAATTAGCATTTATAGAAGGCATTTATTAGCAGTAGGAAAATTAGCATGAGACCTGAGCAAAAAAACCATATAAATAAACAGGATTCAAAGTAATCATTATAGCACACAGACACGAACTGTATATTCGAAACAATAGCTATAATTTATATGTGAATTATTATTACACAACAGAATGTTCACTCCTGAGTAGTGCTAGCAATAGAAAAGTGTGTAGGAACAACAGAGCGGCGCTTCCACAATGCTTTTTTTTTTCCTGACATGCTCTGAGTCATTGCGTGGTGTGTTGGTGGATTTTGTACATGTTTCTACTGGCATGGTGCTCATGTTTAAAAGCAAAGGAAAGTAAGACTTTAGTTTGGTGTGCAGTAAACTACTACTTCCACCAGGAAGTTTAAAATACTAACAAAGCATAGCAACATACAGAATACACTTGAATGGCAGTCGTGGCATTTAAAACTCAGTGCTCCTTATTAACCTGTGCTTATTTCCAGTGAGATGAGATAATATAAGATGAGATAGCACTAGAAATCCAAGGTGGAAAATTCCAGAAAATATATTTATAGGTTAGTTGTGAATGCTGGATTCTGATTGGCTGGAAGGAGTTCGAGAGTTCTGTTTATAAACACCTGTAATCTAATTAATATTATATCCAGTTCTAGTTCTATCCAGAGTAAGACAGCGATTGTACACGTTTACTAACGACCTCACTGAGCTCCAGGGAGGAGTTTTGCGTGTGGTGGAACTTCTATGGTGAATACGGTGATATTGATAAACAGCTTGAGCAACGGAAAGAAAACGTTCAAATGAGAAATAGAATGAAAAACAGTAGCAGGAGTTTTGAATTGTAGATGCAACAAGCCGTATATAAAATTCGCAGGGAAAACAAAGCGTTAAATTTTGATCCATTCAGTCAGTTTTGCTCTGCAATCATCAATGAGAGCTTTAACTCCACAGCTGGATGTGAGGCCTTACAATAATAATAATATTATAATGCTTCTCTTTGGGCTTTATTATTATTATTATCATCATCATCATCATCATCATCATTATTATTATTATTATTATTATTATTATTATTATTATCATTATTATTATTATTATTATTATTATTATTATTATTATTATTATCATTATTATTATTATTATTATTATTATTATTATTATTATGTAGATTGATATGAATGCTTCATGATCATCACTTCTTTGTGATCCGAAGTAATTATGAGAAATACTTCATTAATTTAGCAAAATTTCTATTATTTTTGACTTTATATTTTATTACACATTCATTCGTATACAATCATAAAGCAGATTATAAACTGCACATTATGACGTATAAATGTGTTTTATGTGATGTGTTAAATGACGTGTTTTATACTCTAAGTATAATAGAGAAACAAAAGTGGGGGGGGTGTTTATATATATCCAAGGTGAGAGCATGTGTCATTTTTCAGTTCCATCCAAAATCACCTCAAATGACTTGTGATATGTATATGAATATTTATACATATATACATTTATTCATATGAACCTTTTTATACATACAAGCATATTTTATATGAATATATTTATCTATATATCTATCATGAGTTAACCAAAGCATGTCAATACCCCAAGTGTTGTTAAAAAGCTGTAATTGCACAAACATGCCTTAAGCACCCAGATGAGCATCGTCAGATATTTTTTTCCCCGCTAGCAATCTGGTAGACCTTGTAGAGGGTGAAAGACGGAACACTACAAGCTCCTATAACTTTGCTGAAGGAGGGACTGGATTTAGAAATTCTCATAAGTGAAGATTGTAATGTTCACTGCCAGTGGAACTCATCTCAACATAATCAGGCCCTCATGTCATTACAGGGGATTTATTGTGGATGCTGTGACTGCAATACATACGAGAGAGAGGCAATCTGTGTGTGCACTCAATGATAGCCAAATGTCAATGATGCAGCATCGAGAAGAGGCTTAGACGTCTCAGGTTTAAGCGATACAGTAGCTAGAAATGAGCTACAATGCATGTCTGAGGGAGGAAACCACAGTACCTGGAGGAAGCCCCCGGAGCATGCAAACTTTATGCACACATGGCAGAGGCAGGATCCAAACCCCCAACCCTGGAGATATCAAGTAAATGTTCTAACTTCGTAAACTGTAAAGCACAAACCGATTAGATTTCATCTATGCATTCATTTATGCGCTTACTTTACAAAACAAAAGGAACATAACTACAAAGCAGAGCACAATATCAGGAGAAGAAGCATAGGTAGTGGAGAAAAAACAGACATGCAACATTCATCTAAAGGTTACCTCAAAGCTTGCACTTTATCCCCAACAGATGGCTGCTTGATTTGCCCTCAGTCAGTATTTTTTGCCAGCCTTTCAACCTGAATATGTATTTTTTCTAGTGGGCCGAGGTCCTGTGCCAGGCTCGACCAAGCTGCCAGGGAGCACTGCAGTATGATAGAACATGCATTATTATTTGCAGAATTGATTTACTTTGCAACAATGACTTAGCGATCTTTTCCTTCTGCGTACGGAGCCTTTACTCTTCTGTAGTGATGTAGAGTCGTTTAATGTGAGTCATATAATCTGAATCTTCGGTAGTCAAAATGTCATTTGTTTATTTTTTTAGATGAAAAATGAAAAAGGTATGTAATTTCCATAATGATCATTGGAATGCAGGTTATGTTTGTCCCACATTTTTAGAGTAAGCGCTTCTCACCCTTGTATAAGATCTAAATTGAATAGTATAAGATGTTAGAGCTGATCTAATATCAGTTATCAGTTATGCTGAAAAAAATCAGGTCACTTTATCATCAACATTACCGTAACCATTTCTTAAATCTTTCTTTTCCAAATCCAGGAGGTGTTACGTAATGAGATTTACACACTACAAAGGACAGTTGACGTATAGCACATGCCGTACTATTAGGATGGAAAAGGGCATCCATGGTCTAAGAGCAGAAAAAATAATAACTTCAAATTACTTTGACAAATGAAATAGTTGTGGAAATATACAAAAAAACGGAGAGCTACAGGGGCAGAATAATAACAAAATGGAAAATAATTTGAGAAAAAGAAGTGGAATAAAATTCTAGATGGAACTCTGATCATAATATACATTATATATATTTATATATATGGGAGCTCAGTACATTCCAATGATCTTATTAATCTTATATTACAATTACTATTTTATAATATACAAATGACCTGAATTTAACAATATTACTTGGATATCAATTAAATGCTGCTAATAATAACACATTAACAATGACACCTCATCCAGATTCTGACTTACACTATAAATTTGGCTTTTTTTTTTTTTTTTTTTTTTTTTTTTTTTTTAACTTCTCACTTGACATTAAGAAAATGAGAGGACTACGTGTAAGTGCTGGCTTTGGCTTTTTTTAATCATAAAGCATAGACTCAGGCTTCCTCTGGGGCTTCGGATTGCTTTAGACAAGTTTGCTGACTAAATGCAAATTAGTCATACCCAGAACACGAACTTTTTATTTAGGGCATAAACGCTAGTCATCTTCCAGCTCTAAAACAAATGGGAGAAAATGTGATGAGCTACCAAATATATAGACGATGTTGACAACTATGTGCACTCTGTAAGATAAAATGGGTTAGAGGATGAGAAGTTCTACATTATTCTCTGTATTACCTTAATATTTATGTTGCAGTTGTTTGTCAGTCAAAAATACAGTAGCATGTACAATCAAACATCCATTGAGTTATAAATAAAAAAATAAAGCAATAAAAAAAGACACATTCTTTATATAACTAGTCGAATCCTTGCTAGTTTTTGCTCCATCACTGATGCATGCTGCTGCCCATTCTGTCAGAACAGACTATAACTCGATCTTTTATTAATGTTATTGACATTCCATGCTCAATACCAATCAGAGCAGACCTGCAATCCTGGAGACGAGGGCTACTGTTTCACAGCAAATCCTGAAATTATGATGTGCTGTCAGAGTGCTGATGGTGTATGCAACAGAAGGGATTGTTTTCTTAACCCCTTCACCCTGCATTATGAACAAAACTGCATTATGGCACTGGCTTGCACTTGGGACCAGAATTCAAGCTGAAGCTGGACCAAGCACTGCTGCCAAAGGTGTTGATGCTATGCTGTATTAATAAACCTATCTAACGTATCTTTGTCCAGCTCTGTGTCCAGGAGGAATACTTCACCATAGATCATGTGGTGGCTCCTTTTATTAAAATGTTATTCAACACTTTTTTGACAGCTTTCTGAAAGTGGAGTGTCTGTAATTGAGGTTTGTGAAGCAATGATATGGACTTCACTTTCTGGCTTCACACACACACACACACACACACACACACACACACACACACA
>JAAIIK010000077.1:3502274-3509774 GCA_014706435.1 Silurus glanis
TCTGTCTGTCTGTCTGTCTGTCTGTCTGTCTGTCTGTCTGTCTGTCTGTCTGTCTGTCTGTCTTGTTCGGTTTCTTTCTTTTTTTTTCTTTCTTTCTTTCTTTCTTTCTTTCTTTCTTTCTTTCTTTCTTTCTTTCTTTCTTTCTCATTTTCGAACTCTGTTCAAGCTCACACTGTCTTGGTCACTCCAACATCACAGTTTGTTTGGACGAATTTTACCTGTTGTTTATTCGGTCGCTGCTGACACTCTGACCCACGCCTGGGTTTGTTCATCTTTTTTTTTTGTAAGAAATTCTGCCTGTTCCTGTTTCTGCCATCTGACTTTAAGTTTTAAACTCGAGTTCGAAGCGCAGGATGTTTCCACTCATTAAGCTGAACTGCTCACACGATTGCTCAGCGGAGGGTTAACTGGCACAAGCCAAAGAACAACACAATTATTTTAGGTAACCATTAAAAAATGCCCTTGATGAACTGCTTTTCTCTCCAAGGTGTAGTCACATGTGTTTCAGTACAGACGTCCACCACAATCCTCACAACGATCAAGCAATTGCTGCAAATGAACGAATCCAGGAAGCAGAATGAGATCTTAGCAAGTGCAGATTGTTATGGAGCGAACTGACAAACGCAAGCTCGGGTTCAGGGGTTTCACGGCAAGGACATGACCAGGCAATACATACAAGCCGTGTCTGGTTAAACACTTATCAAGACAGGCAGAGAAGAAAAGATTGGACTCATCAGACACAAAGCTGCAGATTTCCGAATAATATCAGTGAAGGCTTGGAAGAATCATCACCGGACTTGAGAAATATTAGACACAGTCTCAGTTATTTAAAGTGTTTGTTGCATACATTTTTTTCTCACTTACAGTCTGGGTGAACAGTATTATTGTTGTACTTTTCATCTTTAGTGGTTTGTTGCAGTGGGTAAATGTAAATCCATTGCTGACCTTCAAAATAAAAGCAAATGTAATGAAAATAAATATAATTAGTTTTATTAGAGAGCTGCTGCTCCATGTACATATCTTACAGACTTGTAGCAACCTGTATGTTCATTATTCATGGTGTTCCTGTGTTTCAGAAATAATACAAACCCAAAAATAAATCAAATCTAAAAAAATAAAACAAAAAACAATTAGATAATTTGTCTGTAGGCCATTTTTTCATTGCTCACGTAAAAAAACAAGCCCAGAATAGACCACACCCACTTCCTGTGTAAACCTAAAGACAAAAGCAGATACAATCTCTGTTTATAAACATATACAGCTTTTCTAAGATGCCCGTATTCAAAGCAATTTTATTTAAGACTTATTCGACTCATTCTCAGTATTAATGTACAGCTTGACGCAACGTTATCGATAATCCTGTAAGACCATGTGAACTAATCACGCACTACAGAGACATTAATGTGCTGCCGCAATCTCCTCCTGTGTGTTTTTCCTTCGAGAGCTCCACAGGAAGTGACTCGCACAGGGTTCCACTCTCAGTCAGCAGCACGTCTTTATCCCCGGCAGGGTGTTATTCTACACACGTCTCCATGAAATCATGGGCGATTTTTCAGTACCTGCACATTATCCAACTGCTTTAACTCCGCCCACAATGTAAATCTCAGGAACAACTCTGCTGCATTTCCTCCATGTTGGGGGGGAGGGGGTGGTGTCCCCGGGGGGGTGTCCCCGGCCCGACTAAGGGTTTACATAGTCGAATCAAAATCCTCAAGTCTTGCAAGTATAGTGGACTGTAGTTAAATCGTGTGTGTGTGTGTGTGTGTGTGTGTGTGTGTGTGTGTGTGTGTGGGTGTGTGTGGGTGTGTCAGGCATTTTTCTTTTGGACGATGATGACATCAGGTAGTTGTAAAGTGATTCCTTATAACATTTTAAAGCCACAGAACATCACACGAAGATATAGAAGAAAATAAACCTTAAAAATAACAAATAGCTGCAGAGAGGATTTGCATTTCACCTGTTGGCAAATAAACTGTAATCGTCTAAATTGCGTGTGTGAGCGCGCTCTGAACCCAGCACAACACCAAAACAATCAAAAATGAATGTACAGAATGAAATAAGAAGAGTATACCATTTGCAGGTGAATTTCTGGTGTGGAGGATGAGGACAGGTTCTATTTAGAGTCCGGTTCCTCTTAAAGTTCCTTCCTTAATACCATCTCAACTAGTTTCTTTCAAATGCTCTTATTAAAGATAAACTTATAGGGATACATTTAAGGAATAAACATGTATATTTGTAATTAATTTATTTCTGGGGGTGGGGAAGTGCTAGCTCAGTTGCTCAGCACTGGTATTGCCAAGCTGCAACCTTTGGGGCCCTTTAGCAAGGCTCTTAACGCAGTGTGCTCCAGGGGTGCTGTGTTATGGCATAACTGACCCCAGCTTCGTAACGTTGCTGTGCTGTGACGTACACGTGACAAGTATAAAGCAGCTTTTTTTCTTTCAATTTGAGTTTTTCAGCACCACCACTTCTAATTTCTATCCCCTGTCTAATGAAAATCTGTTGTTATACTCGTGAACCAACGTTATTACTCCTGAATAACACGCCGATATATAATACGGATTATTGACTGCATCTGTAAAAGGCCGTGCGAGCGGCTTGTTAACGTGATGCCGGTTTTGGCACCAGCCGAGTCTGGGAACGGTTTTCAAACTCACACTAAATATACCTGTAAATAGCTGCGCTTTAGCTCCTTTGGCAAGGACGTGAATTTTAAGCAAACTCAGGGCTCGGATTTTAATTATGGAACAACGTCGGGAGATTAACGTGACGCGGGGAATTGAGATTGTGCCGTTTTAACTAAGTTACTGTTACATATTTATTGGATAGACAACAAATAAATATGCAATATAATCTAAACGTAATCGATGCATGAAAACCAACATTCAACCACCTCGAAAAAAGTACAATACAAAGCCAGAACAAAAAGTGGAGTAGTCCAAGTAACATAATATTTAATAGAAATTTTCATGATTACAAAAATATGTTTTTAAAAATAAATCTTTTTTAAAAATGATGCGAATGAAATAAAACTAATACAAAATAAAGTGAGAGCATGACGATGACATTTTGGTAAAATATGAGATGCTTTGTGGACACCTCCACCACCACCTCCTCCTCCTCCTCCTCCTCCTCCTCCATACACAAGGTCACCTTCACGAGTCAAACCACACACAGATGCTCTCCTTCCTCAGAGAAAAGCTCGATGAAAGTTGCCGAACAGCTGCATCTGGAGTCGTGTTTCACGTTAATTTTCGATACGCACAGAGAACTCTGACGATTTGGCCAGACAGCGGATATTGGACAGAAGAAGGGACACTAGAAGGTGTAGTCCTCCACTGACAGGCATATTTGTCAACGTGTTTTACAGATAAGCTGGAATTCACACTTTGGCCATTTTATCACTCTGAAGGTTGAAGATAAATGTATACGTCCACAAGGTTTCGTCTAGAACTTGACCCTCTAAGGTGATGCAGGGAAAAGTAGGACAGACCCAGTTTACGTTTAGATTCACATTATAATTGGTGTATATTGTGTAGGTTTGGATTTTTAAACAGGTACATCGAAGGCAGCTTCATTTGCACGTCGCATATTCATCATGCGTATGAATGAAACCATAAGCATATTATTAGTAATTAAAAGAAAACGGTTCTAATTGATCAGATCTGATCGCATGCAGTAAAGCTGACGAAGCTTCCTGGTGCACTTCCAATGACACGATTTACCCCCAGAAACGCAGCAGGAAACGTCGAGGCTCCTCAAGAGAACTTCCTTTAGCGACAAAAGTTTGTGAATGCCTGCTCATAAGATTCATATGAATGTATTATAATGGTTCATGAAGATATTTATAGATATGGCCTTTAAAGAAAGCATGATCAGCAATGTTCTCACAACATCTCGTAGCACACAGCAGGAAACACCGACTTACCCTGTGTCTCGGTTGGTCTCGAATAAAAAGCTAAATTAGTGTCTCGTCGAAAAGAACTGCACGCGCAATGCGAAATTAATGTAGGAGTAAAAACAACACACACTATTGAGTGTAAAGACTCCCACACGTTTTATCTTCATCCTACATCTGTTCTTTTGTTCTGACCTTATCCCCGTCATTATCTCATCACAGTCATTAAGCCGTATATGTTATGGAGACCTATATGGGGTATTACATGTGGAAAAAGTTCCTTGTGCTTGTTTTCATCAAATTGCTGAAAATATTAACTGTGGTCTTGTTTTTTTTGTTAACAAAATGTTCATCATGTCCTTTTATGGTTCAGGTTTTTTACACACAGAAATAAAATCATTCTCACCACCAACCAAACAGAAAATATCGATTGGATATGCAAGTAAAAATACATTTTGAACACATTTGATCTGTGTAGCTAAATATAGCTAGCTAAAATCATTTATTCATGCCTGTGAATTATTCATATCAAATCTTATTGTCGGCCTGAAATCTTTATTTGTTCACGTTTTTCGCGACACTGTGTGTCAGAGGCATTTGAACTGTGGGTTATAACCTCCTAGTGGAAGATGGAGGTATTGCAGGAGGTTCAGATGAGATGGAAAACATCAAAAAGTCATATTTAGAAGATTTCCTCAGACCTGCCAGGCAACACATTTTACACAGAAATCAGGATGCACTCCAAAATAAGAGAAAGGAAGTGTGCAGTCTTTTGTACAAGAAATTTTGAGAAGGTATTTTGAAGGTCTTATTTGTCCTTTATCCCATATCACATTAGTATTTCTTCACCCGAGGCTCGGCGGTGCTCGGAAAGATTCACTGATATTGTGAAAAGGTGATTGAAAATTTTTTTAGTTCACTGATGCCGTACAGTCGCTTTCTTTCAAGGTCGATAGAAAATGTTTGGAGTTCACCAAAACGATTTCGCCTGATGGACAAAAGCAGAACTATTTGTCCAAAGAGAAAAAAAAAAGAGAAAAACATGTTATTATTTTGATCCATTCAGTCGGTTTTGCTGTCAAAAAGACAAACATCAACGACAGCTTGAACTCCTCAATGCTGGGAAGTGACCAAGGTGATAATCCACGACCAGGTGTGAGGCTGATTCCCATCTCGATGTGAAGCCAAAGATAAGTGCTTAGACTGCATTATGTAAATTATGTTTCATTCAAGCAAAAGCGTACCATTGAAGTTGAGATAAAAACCCTTCAGTTTGCAGAACAGGTTTGAAGACTGGATGGAGAACAGGTGTGATGTAGAAGCACAAATGGCCTTCATGCAAAGGGTTAACATCTGCATGCTTCTTTATCGTAATATATACCATTGATTGAGAACATTCTATTTCTTTTGGGTTCGGGTTGTTATTTGTTCTATATTTCTTTTTTGTGCTCATTAGTGCCCACAAAGGAGAGAGTGACATTTCCAGGTGGGCCGGCAATACAGCATCTGTCACAACATCTGTTCTTTCCTATCATCTACATGACCATTACATGATGGCCATGACGGTGACATGAAACGGACTCATGAACTCAGTGCTGGTGTTCTTCTCAAATCGAGAATTTATTGCTTTAATTATTTATAAGTATTATAGTCAGGACTCAATAAGGTTGCATTGAGTTTGCAGTTGAATTAAACATGAATAAGCACAAATCTTCTGGGGTTGATGTGTGCAGAGGTATTTATTATAGTTGTATATAATATATCTGTATTAAGCGAAGCGAGGGAGATGCTATGACCTATTGCATATGCTCTATTTTAGAGATTTAAAGCATCTCCAAATTCTTTTGTTTTCTCGCCCTCGTTCCATAACAACAGCCCACAAAGAAAGACAAAAAACCATGAACCCTTTGCTTTAGCATCTACATGAGCTCGTGACCTGTCTCTCCTTCTGTAGTGCTTGTTGTTGGCCGCTCACACATACAACAGATGGTGTTATGACTGGTGTCTACGATGGGCGACGCCATCTTGTAAACCAGGCCGACGTGAAATTTGATCATAACGTATCCGATGCGAGGTGTTTCTCGCAATTTTCTTCCCAAAGTGAGCATAGTGTTGGCTTGATCTCAAAAATCAACCACTAGAAGCTCATTTGAAACAATTTAGTGCTTCACGTTGAGTAGGTTGACCTTTTCTTGGACGAGGTTTTTGGATTGCGTTGGTTGTGTAGCCGGAGCTGTACGAGAGATGTAAAGCGTTTAGCTCTAAACTGTGTTGATGTGATATTTCCTCTTAATTAAACAGGTTCACACCGATTTTAGTCCAAAGATCTTTTTTTCTTTTTCTTCTTTAACATTTTGCAGGTTGATTAAAAAAAAATTCCTGCAGCGTTTTAATAATAGGAATTTTGAGCACTTCCCTTCCCTTATTACAGAAAATCATTTTCGCAGAATGTTGCATGACTAAGAAATAGGTAAGAAATCATTCGAATAATGTTCTTTGTTAAGCGATTAGGAATATTAGAAAGGATTTGTGATGATTTGTGATGATTTTTGTTGGTGCATTACGACTGTAACACAGATCATAGTGTTTTTAATAAATGCCACATTTATTAATTTATATTATAAACGTTTGATGCTCTGGACAGTGGTATAGAATTAAAGCAACCCGAACTTCTATGTAATGGAGAAGAAGAAGAAGAAGAAGAAGAAGAAGAGAGGAAGTAGAGGAGGATCAAGTTAAAGACAAATGAAAGGAAAGTGCATGCACCAGTCAAGTCTTCCTACTTTTCCACCCATTGGTATTTGTACATTGTGTAGGTAAACAAAAATAAAGCTTTCATGCATCAAAGGCTGCTTTCCCTCGGCACATCTACTTGCAGGCAGAGGATTATGGAAAATACAGAAAGGCGACAGGACAAGAAAAGGAGAACTGTGAGAAAATGAGATAATGAAAAGAAAGAGACGGAGAAAGATAAATGATAGAACAAAAAATCCAAGAAGACGGATATAGAAGAGATCACGCAAAGGGTTTGGAGCATATGCACGCCTCAGTCCCACCCTCTGCTTATTGTTTTCTCTTCCCAGGAGACCTGTTATTGCATTGCTGTTCTTCCTGAAAATTGGGCTATGTATTGTGTTAAAAAGTAGACAATGCTTGCAGTGTTTTTTGTTTTTCATACTCTTTTTTTTTTCCCATTGTCTTCTTCTCTTTCCTCTCCCTTTCTTTTACTCCACCAATCTCCTAGTTTTTAATATCCAGTGTTTTTTCCACAGATCTTCCAATATGTCTCCAATATCCACTTCCTCCTCACAGTTGTATCAGATTTCTTTCTATCTGGTCGCATTCAAAATTTCCTTCACTGGAAATTAAGGTGAAAACAGTGTTCCAGCATGACAATGTTCCTGTGCACAACGTTAAATAAGCTCCATTAAGACATGGTTGTTGGTGTGAAGTTTGGTGTGGAAGAACTTGACTGTCCTGCACACAACCTTGACCTCCCCAGACCTTTGAACCTCCTCACGATCAGTACCTGATCTCACTAATGCGCTTATAGCAAAATGATCATTAATCCCCACATCATCACCCCAAAATCTAGTGGAAAG
>JAAIIK010000077.1:3514774-3519964 GCA_014706435.1 Silurus glanis
ATTCACCATTCTATATCCCGAAGAATCCTTTTTTTCATTCTGTGTACAACCACTTCTCACTGCAGCATTCTCTTTTCGATTGAGAATGGAAATGAGAAATTTGGAAACACCACCCTTCAATTGTACGAAAATCGGTTTGCTAGAAGACGTCTCCTGCAGCCACAGAGATTTTCAAACTCATCTGATTTCCTCTTTAAATGGGAGAGGGGAAAGAAGAGCCTTCAAAAGTTGATTAGATGCTACAGCATGTGGAGGAAACCAACACCTACTATTACTTACTGCTTACAAAAGTTATTCATTCTAATTAAAGGACACTAGGACAAATGTACCGTACTCAAGTTGTCCCCTTGTGTGTGATGGACCTGGATGGCCTAATGGCCTCTTCTACTCAGTTTGTAGAAACCTGGGATTTGAACATTTATTGCATATGGCAGAAATCTCAGGTAGGAGAATTAGTTTTTTGCGTGAGGGACAACACAAGCACTGCAGCAGCCAGAAGAGATTTCTCTGTAGCTCCAACACGGAACCCATTAGAGTAACTAGATCGTCTAATTACAAGTTCTGTCAGCAAAGCCTTCACTGGGGACAGTGTGAAGTGCAACGTGGGCTGGTTGCTAGCCTGTTGGCTAACACAAGGCAAAAGCAACAACAGGAACATCACAACAATATTATTAAAGGGAGATGAAAAGAACATTATTCTGCTATTAGCTGGGTATGTCTTTATAAATATCCACAGCAATCGTAATTATTTTTGGTGACGTGATTCCTCAACACCACCTGCTTTAGGTTCTTCTTCTGGAGGGTTTTCTCTCTGTAAGATATTCATTATTATACCTACAGCCACTTTATTCAGGATTCAAGAGTTTATTGTCAATCCTCCAAGCAGCCTAGGACCGAAATTAAACAAATAATCCTCAGCCACTTCATGTCACATGTCACAAATCAATTGTTACTGATTCTAATTTACAGATGATTAGCACCTGTATGTGATCTCATCTCGCATCACACGTTTTCTCTCACGCTTATCATCCCATCATTCTCGTCTTCCATCACTTCTGTCAGTTCTGCTGAAGCTCAGGTTTGTATTTCATTTTCATCTTATTTTGTATTTTACTTCTTCATCTATGTTTCTTGTTTTTTTTTGTATGTTTGCAGGGTAATTAAAACATCCACACGTATAC
The DNA here is from genome assembly GCA_014706435.1 of Silurus glanis. NCBI lineage: Eukaryota > Metazoa > Chordata > Actinopteri > Siluriformes > Siluridae > Silurus > Silurus glanis. Next base: position 3,515,956 of record JAAIIK010000077.1, read on the forward strand.
TCGCTTCTCCTTTCTTATGAAGTGCATTAATGAGACTGCTCCTGTTGATGGTTTGGAATTCAGCTAACATACTGTTCCGTTTGCATCACTGGAATTTACCCTACAAAGTGAAAAAAAAAGAAACTTCTCACATTTTAGACCTTTTAAAATTATTTGTAATTATTGATTTAGTAACGATGCCCCCTGGTGGTCTAGTGGTTAGGATGCAGCGCTCTCACCGCTGCGGCCTGGGTTCCATCCCCGGTCAGGGAACCGACCCCAGCCATTAGGGTTGCACAAGCCTTTGTGCCGGTCCCAAGCCCGGATAAATGGGGAGGGTTGCGTTAGGAAGGGCATCCAGCGTAAAAACATGTGCCAAATCAAACATGCGGATGGTCCGCTGTGGCGCCCCCTAATGGGAGAAGCCGAAATAAAGTTTATTTAGTAACGATATGATTTAAAAATCTAGCCAAGTAAAATACTTCAAACAAAATATATTTAATTAAAAGTAAAATTATGAAGAACTACTCAACGTGAGTAAAAATGTCATTGGTTATTTTCTGTTTATCCTATAAATAAAAGTCTAAAGAAGCCACTTTCTCTCTCCCATTGCACACAGTAACGCAGTTTTTGCGTTTTCCACGTAATAATCGTTCCACTTCGGTTTTCTTTCATCCCATGAACTGCTTCATCAATGCATTCCACTGATGCTCATGTAATACTGAAAAGCTTCATTTCACACCAGAAGGATATGAGCTTTAGTTTAACAATAGCTCCAATGTTAATACGGTGCTGCTTTGTACAGAAGCGTTGGATTTCATTAATTTAATTACAATTCATTTGTCTTTCATCGTCGGCGCAAAAAAAAGTTGTTGAGAATGAGCACGAGAGGTATGGAGAGTATTTGAGAAGATTAACAGCGAGCTAATAATCATTATAGGTCTACTTCTGTGCTAATCAGCCAAGCTCAGGGACTCATCAGTGCTTTTGTTTACCAGGTTTCTAATACTCTTATTGGCTTAGTGTGCAGCAGGAGGCTCAGCACCTTTACTTTCGCTCTTAATCATGCTAAATCGATGGGGTCAGGTTGTTACCGAGGCTCTTTAGGGCAGTAGGGGAGCTTTTACACACTTTCTTACACACTTCTTATGTGTTAGAAATCCAAATCCAAGAAAAAAAGAGTTATTTATTGCCACTGATATAAAATAAAATTGTATAGTGTATTCAGTAATATCAAAGCGTTCCATCTGAATGGATATAAATACTTTGTAAGTACAGGTTTAGGATCCGTCGTATATTACCACGACACTTTTAGCTGTTTTTATACTGTTTTGTCGTTGAAGATAAATATAAATGAGACACATTGTCTCTGCTCTGACTACGTTCCTGTTAATGATTACGCTGCTCCTGGAGGAACCTTATCATCTCAGAGAAATGATACAGAGGTTCCTCTTTAGCACTCATTTTTGCGATTCTGATTCGACACAATAAGTCAGCGTGTGTGTGTTCTCTTTGTGTGGTATTTTAGAAGGGAAGGAACAGGGTAGGAACCTCCTCGAAGTTTTATATACATGTATTCCACAAGTTATGATGGAGATGCGTTACAATGAGTCCATCGTCACTTGAAATTATGGTAAATTAGGGTACTATCTGTACTTGAACCCTGAGCCAACATAAAATGGCTCCATAATTCAAAGAAGGTGAAATCAGTTGCAATGCATTTTGGAAATTTCTTTTTGGATCATACTGAGGTGGTATAATACAGAAGAATACAAAAGACAGAATATACTTTGGGGTTTGATTGTGTGTGTGTGTGTGTGTGTGTGTGTGTGTGTGTGTGTGTTTTAGTCGAAGATTGCATCTTCCCTCAATTCCTATTAGTGGAGTGATTTTATATATAGCTATAGAACCATTTCTTTTAGGAGTAAAAAATGAAATCTTTCTCTTCTCCAACCAGCTTTGGCGTAACCGAATATGAAACATGTACATTCCTAAAACAGTATTCTTGCATCCTCCTAATTGATGGCAATTACAGTGCACAATGTTGGCAGGATGAGAAGATGAAAGGTAATAGAGCTTTCTCCCTCCTTATCTCTCTCTTTAACACAGAACTTACTTGACTGAACCTCTTCTAATGTGCCTAGATTGCCATTTATTTGCTGCTCTTGTCTTTTTTTCAAAGCAAAAAAGAGAAATGATTGTAGTGGTGAGCCAGAAGCGAGCTGCCTGTTCTTTTGTTGATGTGAGTGTCGCAGCAGCGAGAGGAGACTTTTTGTCGCCAGCTCAGGCGTTGTACCCATTAGAGTAGCTGTATTTCGCCCCAATTATCTGCTGCTCTTGTCTTTATGTGCATGAAGTAATGACTGGAATGTGAAAGTGCTCCTTCTGCTCTCGATTTACGCCCTAAATTGTGTGTCATGAAGCGGAATAAGTTGGATATAAGCAGAGGATTTATTCAAAAACACCGACATCGACTAAAAAACTAAATCTAATGGAAAAACAGGCAGGGCTTAATTGATCAAATGCTTAGAACCATGCAGGGCAATCTCATGAAACAAAGGAGCAAAAAGGAAACGAAAAGCAGGGAAGCTGAGGAAATAATGCTCAAAAATGCATGCATGAAAAATATAAAGACTGGTGGCTTTTGTACGTCGCTCTGGATAAGGGCGTCTGCTAAATGACGTAAATGTAAACGTAAATGGAGGCAAGTAAAGTGGTTTTCTTGTATAAGTATTCGGGAATAAGGATTTTGACACTGTTGTTTGTTTACTTTTTAATTTGTAATAATTCCAGTGCATATATACTGTATATTTACATGTACCTAATGTCTTTGACGTATAAATATTAACAATAAAAGCCATGCAAGACCTCGTGGAGGTTTTATGGCTTTATGTTTTGGGGCTGTACCTTATTAACCTTATTAAATCTTCCCTCTATATTACCTACAGATTAGAATAATCCTAATGCTTTCAGGTTGTCCTACAAATCATTTCTAAAGACTTCGGGCTTCTGTCTTACCCTCATTATCCTCATTATTAGTAGAAGATATTGTTATAAGATCTTATGTGGTCTGTTCAGGGCTGATTCCTTGTGATTGTATGCACTTTTTAAAGCTCCTACACCTCTCACCTGATTGGTACTTCTTGTGGAAAATCTTTCTAATCCATGGAATTTAATTATTCGAGGTGATATCAAAAAGTTTCAAAACTCGCTCTGTTTACAAGAAAGCACTTTATTTATCTACGCTTTCACACTGTCACCTTTAAAACAGTCCCCTTGCACAGCAATACAGCGCCCCCAGTGTTCTTCTGGAACGTGTCCTGGAAGTCTTCTTTTCGAAGCGAGTCAGATCTCAGCGGTGTCAAAACGCCGAGCCGGATCTTCATCTTCAGGATAAGGGAAGTCCGTAGGAGCCAAATCTGGCAAGTAGTGCGGGTGCAGAAGTGCGAACGTGGTCAGAATAACAGACGTGGTAACGCACGTGGTCAGAACAGCGCCAGTTACACTGGATGATGTCTTTTGGCGCACTGATTTATGAAGGTCGGCGCTACCTGTGACTGTGTGCGCAGCCCTGTGCTGCCATCTGTTGGTGTGTTACAAAAACTGTCCCGTAACTCTTTGATACCACCTTGATAATGAGTTGAGGTCCAATATTAGCATGTTTTTCATATACTGTATATAAGCTCAGTGAATGCGTGAATGTTAAGACTTGGATGATGGTTTGCAAAATGCATGTGTATTTACTGATGTCACCTGACCTACTGTAGGTACACGTCATGGATCACGTGCACCTGATTCTAATTCACAGCTGATGAGTTCTTGTGTATAATCTTTGGATTATAATAATGTTGGATGAAGACTGTTTGTCTGCATGAGTGTGTTTTGAGCAACAACGCCGGGATACACTGATATTCTCAACCTTATTTAAAATTCCTCAACTTAAGGTTCTGCCAAGAAATAGAACATGAATCATGGTTATCTGTATTCCGCACACACACACACACACACACACACACACACACACACACAC
>JAAIIK010000077.1:3526667-3534167 GCA_014706435.1 Silurus glanis
ACACACACACACACACACACACACACACACACACACACACACACACACACACATGAAAAAAAAGATCTACTCCTCCATCCTGGACTGAAAAGAAACGGCGAACCAATAAAATGACACTTCTGACACACATGAAGCAGTGCTGCAAAACTGTTGTAGAAGAATAAAGAACATTTTGTGTACAATGGAAGTATTTCTGGACGTGTCAGAAGGACATGGTGGGTCCTGCACATCTCTGATCTCGGAGCAGCCCTCTGAACTATGCCAGAGACGTATTTAGAAAATTATCTGTATCATTTCTGTATTTGATAATAAAGATTGGCTTTTAAATTAAAATGTCGCTTATTTATTAAAAGAAGTCGAGGCACCGATAGTCGCTGGAACGATCAACTTCATAGCGATAGTTTTCCTGGATTCCAATCCTCATTAGGAGAGCGGCCTCTAGAGATGAATCACTGGCAACACGTGCTGTTTGTTTTTACACGTGATACTGTGCGCTGCACGGAGAGCGCTATATTATTTATTATTTATTAATTATATAATATTATTTATTAATTAATATATTCATATGTATTTCCTTTAGTGCATTTTCATGATTCTAGTTATTTACGTAGCCTAATTATTTGTTCGATTCACCCACCAACCGCATGCATATGCATAAGTAAGTAAATGTTTCGATTTCAGTAGCAATGAATAAGAAAAATGTCATGATAGTAATAATGCTCTTTTAATAGATAATAAATCTCTTGATGCTCATGATGTCTGTTGGGTGCAGAAGAAAATAATAAACTAATCCAGCATTAGGAGGCAGAATAAATACATTTATGGAAGTGTAGGTAGAGCGCCCCCATGTGGCTGGTAATAAAACTCCTCATATTGCAGCAGGGAGAGTGGGGCAAATAAGATGTCTAACTATAGGAGTGAATGAGTGAGGGAATGAGAGAGAGAAGTTTTGAGGAAGGGAAGGAGAGAGTGAATGGTACAGGGAGAGAGGAAGTACTTGAATGAGTGATTGAGGGAGTGAATGAGTGAAAGGGGGAGGGGTGAAGGAGTCAATCAATTGCAAGTCAGTATCTCTCCTCTCTCTCTCTCTCTCTCTCTCTCTCTCTCTCTCTCTCTCTCTTTCCCTGACACCTGCAGCAGTGAGAATCGTGCTATTTAAGTGGCTGTAGAGTTTAATGGATATTGTGAATATGAATAATGGATATTGTATAATACCCCAATAGAGAGAGTTATTAAAGCTGAAATGACCGACATTCCATTAACTAGATCCACAAATGAGCCTTTATTATTTACGCTAGAATACTGTTTATGTAATTCACTCGAATAAAGTGGCACCGAAACACACTCTGATACACGACTACCTTCACGCCTACCTCACTCAACGTCCACATAATGATTTTTCTTCTAGTCAGGTTTGCTTGGAAAGATGTTAACATGTACGTCCTGCTGTACTCAGCTCACCGAGCAGCAAACACTCGATCTGAAGGTCTGCGGGCGTTTATTAACCGATCGACTGCAAAACGTGATTTTCTTTACATTATATTAACACAGTTTGCAGCGATGTGAACAACACCATGTGTCTGTGTGCATTACTTTTTACATGCTTTCTCTCTCACACACACACACACACACACACACACACACACACACACACACACATACACACCACTCTGCATGTCCATCTCTCTCTCTCTCTCTGGAGAACACTCCAGTAAATTCCATTACAGTTGTTTTATCCATACCTGCCCTGGCTCCGCCCCTTTTATTCATGTGTAAATGCTCAACCCCGCCCACGTCTTGTACATACAGCTCTTTTTTAAACAAGACTCGTGCAAGTGTTGGCAAATAAATAAGACATACAGAGCAGATTTTCCACCTCATACTGTTTACACACACACACACACACACACACACACACACACACACACACACACAGACACAAATAGACCTCTGCGGAAATTTATATTGTACTGGGAGGCAGAAAAACAAGACAGCCACATTGACGTATGAAGATTCACACAACGATACGAAGATGAAAGCCAAATGTTCTGTTGAAAGAGAAAAAGAGAGAGAGGAAAAATAATAGTAGGAATGGAGAGAGTGTGTGTGTGTGAGAGAGAGAGAGAGAGAGAGAGAGAGAGAGAGAGAGAGAGAGAGAAATGAAAGTGTATTAGGAGTGAGTGAGTGAGCAGGGACTGAAAAAGCAGTGACCACCACTCACCTTTCCTTTGTAGTTTTTTTTCAATGTTTGTGTGGCTATATAAATGTGTGTGTGTGTGTGTGTGTGTGTGTGTGTGTGTGTTTATAGCACTTCCTCCAGTCCCAACTCTTATTTACTTCATCCCTCTCTCCTCCTCAGTCGCTCATTCATCAGCCACGAACCCTTTTACCGAATCCCCTGTGCCTTTTTATTGGAATAAAATGAATTACAGTTGTACGCAGAAAAGGGAGGAAGGAAGAAGTAGCGCAATTAACATCTTCAAAAGATTTGCTGTGAACGAGGGGGAATGTGGAGGAGTCGCTGCTCACACACCGAGCTGGAATGTAAAACGAAGCATGTTTGCATTAAACTAAATTGAAATTACGCTCTAAAAGAGGGCCTTCGCTCGAGTCTCTCATCCCTCACAGGGTTTTGACTATATATGTGTGTGTGTGTGTGTGTGTGTGTGTGTGTGTGTGTGTGTGTGTGTGTGTATTAGGGATGTGCATCTTCTTAACTGAGGCCGATGTGATTCGCATAAAGATTTATAGCCAATGATACGATACATTGAAGATACATATAAAGCAGCTACTGATGCGATACGATACGATACGATTCCCCGTTACGATGCAGTGAGATCCGATACGATTTGATGGAATAAAATATGATGCTCTGCGATTCAATATTGTACAGAGAGTTTGCTTTTATTTCTTTGGTTCAGACAGACAGCAAATCATCCGTTTCTGACGTCTAACGCATGACCCCTTTCACAAACAGAAATAAAGAAAAAATTGGAAATAAATCCAGACGTATTTTTCCTGTTCTGTCCCCAGGAAGACGCAGCTCTACCTCTGCCAGGTTAATCAGTATTCGGTGTGACTCTCAGGACACGCCACGGCCGCCGTAGTGTTACGATGCATCATATTCACGTAGCAGCAGCGGTGTTGAGAGAACGTGTTTGAGAAATGAGGAAAAATTCATCTACATAGAAAATATTGGTCACAAATGATTGAATATTACAGGCAGATACTTCTTCATCATGCAGTACCATCAGGGAGGCATCTGATTGGCCCAAAAGTTATTCTGCAGCAGGACACACCCCCATACATACAGCCAATGTCAGAAACATACAGAAAATGTCATCATCAGTTTAGAGAAGAATACGAAGTCCTGGAAGTGATCGTTTTGGGAGTCCTGATCTCAACATGATCAAATCTGTCTGGGATTTTTCTTAGATTGCATGAAAAGGCAGAAGACTGCAGATGTTCTCCAAGATCCTTTAAAAACTGTATGGAAGTGTATCTAGATGAATTGATGCTGTTTTGTACGGGTAAAGGGTGTTTCGGATTTCTCTTCTGTTCATTTACATTCCAATTTGTCTCTGTGCAAAAGTTTGTGGACACTTGACTATAAGATTGGTATGTGCTTTTTGAACATCTCGTTCCACATTTAGTCCTGATTTTCTCTTATATAACCTCCACTCTTCTGGTAAGACATTCCACTACATATTGGAAGGTGTTTGTGCAGATTTGTTTCTTTTTTGTCTATATAACTTTCCTATTTATTTACTTTGGCAACATTGGGACATTACGGTCGTTTCAGTAAAGCAGCACTTCGAACCTAAACATGAGATATGATGAATCTGGGCTGAAAAAACAGTCATGTGACATCATTATTAGCAGCTGAAATAATGAATTAAGTTCACCTCAAGCTCCCACTGAACAGTCACATGGTTACAACACTTTTGTGCAAAGTATTGCCAGTTGGACTTCACCAAGACGTCTGCGTTCCATCGTTTTCGTTTTTCCCCTCCGATTATTCGTACCAATATTGCTGTTTGCCGATCTCCAGACCTCCACAGGTTTACTGTTTTCCATCCTTGAATCACGTTTTCAGCTTCGTCTCTCTGCTCCTTTAAATAAAACGCCTTTCTAATAAAACACTTCATTTGCAGCTGCTTCTGTCTCACCTCTCACTTCATGACACTCAGCCTAATTAAGGCAGGTGTTGTGAGGCTGAAAAAGCAAAGCATTCAGCTCGAGCTATTCAGGATCCGAGTGCAGAACGAGAGAAGCTGAGTGAGATAGCGCTCGTATCTGAGACCCCTGTAAAGAAAAAACTAACAAAAAAGAAACCTTCTTTTGAGCCTGAAACATCAGCAAAGAAAACTGAGTGTGTTTTCTGCAGTTCGTTTTTTCAAAACATTAAATAGATCAAATTTGAAGCCAGATTGAATTAAAGCCGTGTTAAAAAATGCTACATTTTCTCCTCGTCTGAAATACAAAAAACCTTCATTTCATATCAATCAATTCAGAGAAAAAATCATTCAGAATGTATTACTTTATTGTACTGATTTAAAGTTATGCAATAATTATTGTCAGTAAACTTACTCAGAGAGTGTGTGTGTGTGTGTGTGTGTGTGTGTGTGTGTGTGTGTGTGTGTTAAACAATTACACAAAGACTATAACAAAGACCTACACTTACATTTATGGCTTTTGTAGAACATCCAGAGCAACTTAGCTTTATCTCATTCATACAACTGAGAAGCTGTGGGGTTAAGGGCCTTACTCAGGGGCCCAGGGGTGGCAGCTTGATGTGACTGGGATTGAACTCACAACCTTCAAACTCAAAATCCAATGCCTTAACCACTAAGATCCCACTTCACCACCTCCACCTGTGAGTTGTTATAAACTCATCAAAACCCAGTTACTTATACTTTATAAGGTTTATAAGATACTCAAATAACAATAAATATTATCATTTTATTGTTTACTTGTTGATATTTGTAACATAAATAGATAATATTTATTTATTAATATTAACTTATTGATGTTTCATATATTATTTATGTTTCTTCTTCTTCTTCTTTCGGCTGCTCCCATTAGGGGGCGCCACAGCGGATCATCCGTCTCCATACCACCCTGTCCTCTACATCTGCCTCTTTCACACCAACTACCTGCATGTCTTCTCTCACCACATCCATAAACCTCCTCCTTGGTCTTCCTCTTTTCCTCCTTCCTGGTGTCTCCATCCTCAGCATTCTCCTACTGATATACCCCATGTCCCTCCTCTGCACATTGTCCAAACCATCTCAATCTCACCTCCCTCACCTTGTCTCCAAAACGTCCTACATGCGCTGTCCCTCTAATAAACTCATTTCTAATCCTGTCCATCGTCGTCACTCCCAATAAACATCTCAACATCTTCAGCTCTGCTACCTCCAGCTCCACCTCCTGTCTTCTACTCAATGCCACTGTCTCTAATCCATACAACATCTCAGGTCTCACCACAGTCCTATAAACTTTCCCTTTCATTCTTGCAGATACTCTACTATCACAAATCACTCCTGTCACTCTTCTCCACCCACTCCACCCTGCCTGCACTCTTTTCTTTACTTCTCTAACACACTCTCCATTACTTTGCACTGTTGACCCCAGGTACCTGAACTCCTCCACCTTCACCACCTCTTCTCCCTGCAACCGCACCACTCCACTGCCCTCCCTCTCATTCACACACATGTACTCTGTCTTACTCCTACTGACTTTCATTTCCCTTCTCTCCAGCGCATATCTCCACCTCTCCAGGCTCTTCTCCACCTGCTCCCTACTCTCACCACAAATCACAATCTCATCCGCAAAAATCATAGTCCAGGGAGACTCCTGTCTGACCTCGTCCGTCAACCTGTCCATCACCACTGCAAACAGGAAAGGGCTCAGGGCCGATCCTTGATGTAGTCCAACCCTCACCCTGAACCAGTCTGTTGTTCCTACTGCACACTTCACTGCTGTCACACTGTCCTCATACATGTCCTGCACCACCCTCACATACTTCTCTGACACACCTGACTTCCTCATACAACACCACAACTCCTCTCTCCACCCTGTCACACGCTTTCTCTAAATCCACAAATACACAATGCAGCTCCTTCTGACCTTCTCTATACTTCTCCATCAACATCCTCAAAGCAAATAAGGCATCTGTGGTGCTCTTCCTCGTCATGAAACCATACTGTTGCTCACAGATGGTCACCTCTTCTCTCAGCCTGGCTTCCACTACTCTTTCCCTTAACTTCATGGTGTGACTGATCAACTTAATTCCCCTGTAGTTACTGCAGGTCTGCACATCTCCCTTATGCTTAAAGATTGGTACCAGCACACTCCTTCTCCATTCCTCAGGCATCCTCTCACCTTCCAGAATATTGTTAAACAATCTGGTTAAAAACTCCACTCCCATCTCTCCTAAACATCTCCATGCTTCTACAGGTATGTCATCTGGTCCAACCGACTTTCCACTCTTCATCCTCTTAATCGCTGCTCTCACTTCCTCATTACTAAGCCTATCTACATCCTGCTTTACCAACTCCACATCATCCAACCTTCTCTCTCTCTCTGATTTTCCTCATTCATCAGCTGCTCAAAATATTCCCTCCACCTTCTCAACACACTCTCCTCACTAGTCAACACATTTCCATCTCCATCCTTTATTGCTCTAACTTGCAACACATCCTTCCCAGCTCGGTTCCTCTGTCTGGCCAATCGGTATAAATCCTTTTCTCCTTCCTTAGTGTCCAACTTCTCCTACAGCTCCTCATATGCCTTTTCTCTGGCTTTCGCCACATCCCTCTTTACCTGCTGCCGCATCTCCTTGTTCTCCTGCCTACTTTTCTCATCACTCTGTCGATCCCACTTCTGTTTTGCCAACCTCTTTCTCCTTCTGCTCTCCTGCACTTCCTCATTCCACCACCACGTCTCCTTGTCTTCCTTTCTATTTCCAGATCACACCAAGTACCTTTCTAGCTGCCTCCCTCATCACTCCTGCAGTAGTTTCCCAATCATTCAGCACCTCTTCACCACCACCGAGCTCCTGTCTGACCTCTTCCCTGAACCTCACACTACACTCTTCCTCCTTCAGTTTCCACCATCTTATTCTTCTTTCAGTCCTCACTCTCCTTCTCTTCTTCTTCGCCTCCAGAACCATCCTACAGACCACCATCCGATGCTGTCTAGCTACACTGTCCCCTGCCAACACCTTACAGTCTCCAATCTCCTTCAGGTTGCATCTCCTGCATAGCACATAGTCCACCTGTGTGCACCTTCCTCCACTCTTATACGTCACCCTATGATCCTCCTTCTTCTTAAAATACGTGTTCACCACTGCCATCTCCATCCTTTTAGCAAAATCTACCACCATCTGCCCTTCCACATTCCTCTCCTTAAGGCCATACCTACCCATCACCTCCTCATCACCTCTGTTCCCCTCACCTACATGTCCATTAAAGTCTGCCCCAATCACCAATCGTT
>JAAIIK010000077.1:3537963-3556856 GCA_014706435.1 Silurus glanis
CACACACACACACACACACACACACACACACACACACACGTGCTTGTCTATCTATCCTTTTACTAACCTGCTACTTCTACGTTTCTTTGAAATCATTCCACAGCCTTGTTTTGGTTTATTATTTAGTTTTTCTCTGTTTTCTTCTTTCTCTCAAGCAGGTAATTTATCCTCCGGACTCCATGGAGTTAGAAAGAGAGAGTGTTTGTGGTCCTGTAGGTGAGGTGTGTAAGCGATGGGTAATGTGTATGTGTGTGTTGGGGGGTGGGGGTGGTGGTGGGTGGTTAGGGGGGGGGGGGGGGGTAATGAAACAATTTCACACAACACCCTACACCCTGCAGTGCCAATCTGAACCCACCACACCAAGAAGGAGGTACGGCATGAATGATGAGGGGAAGACGAGACATCGCCCCAAACACTGTCTGGGAAAAGTGTCACTTCCTGCTTTCTTTCCTTTCGTTTTGTCCCACGTCCTTGTGATTCTGCTGAAAAATGAAATCAGCTACGAGAAACTGATAGGAAGGAAAGAAACTCTAATAAAAAGTAGTGAGGAAGGAAACGAGGGTGTGGACGGGGTGCATAAGGAAAAAGGAAAAAGGACGTTTTTTTTTAGTTGAGCTCAGTATGCACGTGTGATATAGGGTCAAAAATTTGTGGACACCCGATGATCATAAGATTGGTGTTTAGGGTAGACATTTACAGCATTTTACTAGATGCCCTTATCCAGAGTGACTTACATTTTTCTTAGTAATAAAACTGAGCAGCAATTGTGTTAAGGGCCTTGCTCAGGGGCCCAGGACTTGAACTTGCAACCTTCAGATCCAAAGTCTGATCCCTTAACCACTAAGATACCACCTGCCCCTATCTATATGGGCCACTGGGGTGGTGGAATGAACTTCCCCTAGATGTCTGAACTTCTTCAAAGGACAGGTGAAGACCGACGTCTTCCTTTTTAGTTTTTGAGTTGAGTCTAATAGTATTTTAAGTTTGTAATCTAGTAAACCAGTGTTGATTTATTCATTGATAGAAACTCAAAGCACTTTTGTACGGTAGTGCACATGGTATGAAAAGTGCAGATAAATGTGTATACTGTATATTTATTTCTCCGCTCTGGCAGTGAAAAATGTGCAGGAGTTTTAGAACAAGTACAACAATTAAACATTGTCTCTGGGCAGAATAAAAGCGTGTGGGAGCCGTGAGTACGTACACTAAGAATATATTTATATCCTTTTTCTAATGATAAGATCCACACTCACTATTAGTGTTCATAGTGCAAAAGTTTGTGGACACCTGACCATACGATTCTGTGCATCTTTTGTCATCCCATTCCACAATAAGTCCCAATCTGATGTTATAAAGATCTCCACTCTTCGGAAAAAGATGTTCCACTAGATTTTGTGGAGATTCCTTCAGCCAGTGAATAAAGTCGGGGTCCTGATGTAGGTGAGAAGGTGAGGAGGGCTGGGGTGCAGTCAGTGCTCACATTCATCCCAAAGGTGTTCAATAGGGTATGAAGCTCTATAGCACTCTCTGTATATACAGTATTTGTTCTTTATATCTAAATTCATGCTTTTCTTATCATCCAACCTGATCTAGAAAATATTGTTTATCCAGAAGCATGGAGCAACAACATTACACAGGACAGGATACAACGATATAATATTCAATTGTATTTGTTTATACTGCATAACCAGTCTGGGCCCCTGAGCAAGGCCCTTAACTGTTTAGTTGTGTAAATGAGATCATTGAATCACTCTGCCAGGTACTGTAATACTGTTAGTGTAATTTGGGAGATTATCGGTTATTGGAAGGTTGTGTTAGATACAGTACAGTACAGATACAGTATGATGGCTGATTTGGAGGCAGCAGGAACTGGTTTCAGCATTTGATTTTTTTAAGGTTCTGTTCAGTAAAATACACTAAAACAATATTCTGACATGGGAACACAAACCACTCACCATCATTCTCATCTCAGGTCCTTCAAAAACCCTGAAAGGACCTCAGATGACACAACGTTTAGCCACATAATGCATAATGCACAAAGCATGTTCAGATAAGGCCAGCACGCCTTCCAGATGCCCATATTAGTATTTTTTGCTTTGCATTCTGTCGGATCTCGTGACATTGGTAGTGAAATGGAGTAGTTTGAGAGCAGTGAATGCAGCACTCTGGTCCAGCGTGTCTTACAATTACTTTCCCTGTCTTCTGTTTGAAAGAACAACTTCAACCCTTCAGCTAAAGCTCAGGAGTTTTATTGATTTCAGCAAGCGATTGAAATGCACGTAGGAAATGTCTACCTCCTGCTCCATCTGGAGATAATTATAATAATAATGTAAACAAAATACTTTGCAATCTGTGGATGCATGGAAACTTGTGAACTCGTGTCCTATTTATTAATTATCAGCTGATATTTTATTGATCCTGCATTATCAATTAAATCCTTCACCTTCAAACGTTTTACTTTTTCATCAAATTAAACAATTTAATATCATCTTCAGATCACTCCGTCTAACCTGCCAAGCTTGTGATTCCTGCCGGTAAGATTTCCTGCCAAGTTTCTGAATGAGTGGGTTCGCTTCGTATTTTCAGAACCTCGGTAAGAAATATCTGCTCAGATTCTTCTGCGAGATCGTCTATTAAACATGTCTCGTTCGTCTAAACAAAATGAGCCTGGATAATCTGTGCACAGGAATTTGTTGTTTGTATGTTTCAGCATGTGGTGGTGTCTCACAGTAAGTGAGAAGAATTTGAGGGGGTAGACTTCCAGCTGGTTGACTCTCACACTGGAGCCCCACATGTCTTCTGGGCTTCTGGGGCATGAAAATCCCCTGAGCGAATGACAGAGGTGTCCATGGTGACTCAGTGTCCAGTGGGGCCGCATTCTCGACTGAATGGTTTTGTAAGAAAAGCCTCCAGAGCTCGTGCACCTCTTGCTGAGGTTTTTTCAGTGGACTTGAGCTGCGGGATTTATTTCTACCTTCTTTCGAACAGGTCTTATCCTCGTCTTTCATGGACAAGTTTGTTACTTATGGATCCCGTTAGAAGTTAGAAGAGAAAACTTGGGGGCACTTTGGTGCCTGGACGGCAAGTGAGATCATTATTTTTTCCACTGTGGTTGCCAGAGGGTGTCGTCTACTCATTCCATTTGAATGTGCTGCTTGATCATTTTTGAAGCAGGTTGAAAAGAACCTGGAGTGGTGGAGGTACATGCTGGAGAGAAGGAGAAGGAAAGTCAGTAGCAGTAAGTACATGTGGACATGTGGGTGAATGAGATGGAGGGCAGTGCAGTGGTGTAGAGGTGATGAAGGTGGATGAGTTTAAGTTCTTTGGTGGAGAAGAGTGGATTTGTGACAGAAGCATGTCTGCAAGAGTGAAAGGGAAAGACTGTGGTGAGGCCTGTAATGTTGTACAGTTTAGATGTAGTGGCTTTGCCAGAAAGACAGGAGGCAAAGATGAAGATGCTGAGATTTTCATCGGGAGTGATGAGGATGGACAGGATTGGAAATGAGTTCATTAGAGAAAAGGATTTTTTAGAGACACTGTGATTGAGATGGTTTGGTTTGGAGACATGGGGTATATCAGGAGAAGAATGCTGAGGATGGAGGAAGGCCAAGTAGGAGGTTTATGAATGTGGTGAGTGAGACAACAGGAGCAGCTAAAAGAAGTGGTTTCAGTTCTGAAAAATGGTGACAATGGTCCAAAACAGGGCAGTGAGGAGCTGTTCTGCATCATGACCAGAACAATTGTCTATGACCAGTTATAAATGTTCTTTGAAGCCACAGAGGTTGTTTTGTACATGGAAAGATCATGATCACTATGACTATCTTGATTCAGTTGATCAGTTATCATTAAGTTGGAGCACAAATACCGGAATAATTCCCATTTAACAATGTTATTGTCCCAAAGAACCCAACAAGATAACCTCTGGAATTGTCTCTGGAATGCAGACAGAGTTTGACCGGCAGGAACAAGCCTCATGAAGTGTACCGGATGTTGTGAGATGCTTGAGCCGCATTAAATTGCAGTTCCTCATTCATACGCAGTATTGCTGTGGTCGAAATAATTACGAGGTGGTGTCAAAAGGTTTGGACATGAGCTCTGTTTACAAAAAAGTACTTTATTTGTCTACATTTCCAAACTATCACCTTCTAAGTAGTCTCCCTGCACAGCCCTACAGCGCTCGTGTCGAGAGACCGTGTGGATTGTTCTCCAACGATCATCATGCACGAGTTGCCAAACGGTTGAACTCGTTGAAGGTCTTCCTGATCTCTCGTCATCTTCCGGTGATGTTCTTCCGCTCTCGAAGCGCACATGCCGCTCAAAACACCTCAAACAACTCTTTGCAGCGTCGCCGTATGTCAGACGGATGTCAAGCGTTTGCTCTTTGTTCTCTTTCTAACAGTGAGGACATACGACAATAACTGTAGAAATCACTGGGATTGATTGAAGTTTCTACAGCACTGGGCACCAAATAGAGAAAAAAATCAGTCCAATGCACACCTCTAGCCTCTGTTCTGTTATATATTGAAATGAATTTTTCTTATGTTCAGCATATTTATTCCACCTTTTTAATCTTTGAGCAGAGCAATCTGTCCAATAGAAATGTTTTTTTTGTTGAACAATCAGAGCATAAAGAATAAAACACGTGTTTCTGAGACGTGTTTGGATGCTCTTTATTAGGGATAAACGCACCAGGCTGCATATTATTTATAATAGTGTTGTACGTTCTGTAGCCTGCACTGTATTTGTAACATATTTTATTTTCTCTGTGAAGCAGGTTGCACGTTTGAGGAGAATTCGAACACCGACCTGTGCGAGTACGGACAAGAACAGGAGGATGACTTTGACTGGCAGTTGGTGCGAACCTCCAGCTGGCCCTCAGTGCCCTCTGACCTTACATGGGGTGAGTTCTAGAGAATGAGCCTCTTTCAGTCTTGCCACCTGTTTCCACAATGCTTCTCTCTGTGTGGGGCATCTGATGCTCCAGCTTCAGGAACAGGGCTGGATGTTGCCCAGGTGCCAAATATGTGCCATGGTGCAAAATAAAGGAGTGAACTTTAATATCTGTTTAGATAATTGATTATTCCTGATTTGTCAGAATGAACACATTAATAATGCTTCAACTCAACTTCATTTTAACGGCACTAATTTTATTAACGTGCGATTAACGCAGCGTGCATTTGTGTTTGACCATTTTATTAAAAATATCAATATTCACAATGTCCTTTCTTTATTCAGATATAAAAAACAAATAAACTTTGATCACTAAACTTTTGTTTTACTGATGCACCGAGTCTCAAATTAGCACCAAAATCCTCCATAATGCACAAATCCGGCAAATAAAACCGTCCGTGTGGACCCGTAGCAAAAGTTCAGATCGATTGATGATTATTCGATTAATCATGATTAAATATTTGAATCGATTGACTGCTCTACTATAAATAGATTACTCCTGAATTAGTTCTAATTATGTGAGAGTTCTGGACGATTATGTCATCATCATCAGTGTGTCTGCAGTCTTAATGTAAGCTTATGTTCACTATCTGAACCATATAAGAGAAACAAAAACCTCGTTTGAATGTAAAGACGAGTGTTTCAGCGAGTCAGCAGTTTCCTTTGTTGTATTTATTGTTAGTAGGATTCACTGTTTATTCTCTGAGTCAAAAGAAGCTTGTCCTTTGCTCCATGACAGTTGTTTGCTCCTCAGCCGGTTTCCCTCCAGTCTCAGGAGCTCAGCAGGAACCCGTGCTGATTACATTTCCACCTATTCTGCTGAGGCGCAAAAAAGTGCGATACTTTAACTTGGCCCTTATGAGCCTTTTGGGGATCCGAACACCCACACACACAAACACGCTTTCACACTGCTTGATTGGTGTCCTCTCTTTTTGTCAAGGCCTATTGTCTGGCTTTATACAAGACCTCCAGGAACCTGCAATCATTAGACGAGGCAGAGGAGATAAGCTGGCAGATAGTCACTCCTCTTCTCTGTGTATTATTTGTGTTTACATTTCAAGTGTTTTTTTTGTTCCTGGGGCTTTTTTTCCTCTGTAGAGGTTCCTGGTTTGGTCAAAAGAGCATGCAGAGATGCTCACCAGATCTTAAAAGACACATTCTTGTGTGTTCAATTCCTTGAAAGCTTCTAATGAGATACCAAATGAGACAATAGCTTAGTGCACTGGGTGCTCCTGGCTCAATAGTATTGATCTTCAGTGAGATACTGCTGTCATGTGAATGAGGTGGAACTGCAGGGAGGAAAGAAATAGTACAGAGACAGAGATGTTCCCACGTCTGTATTCACTTTTACTGCTAAGTGTGCTTAGAGTGAAACAATAGGTGTAACAGTTATCAGGCTCGGATACAAGCCTCTTTATTTGATAGTGTTCATGAAAATAATAGAGAGAGAACATTCAGCGTTACAATCCTTTCCCCAGCCTTATCCAATTAACACAATCAGCTACCAAATGAATTCAATTTACCTCCTTAATTCTCCCAAAGATTGTCCACACTCTACCATCGCTCCCATCAGGCTTGCTGAACATCTAATTCCAGCTATATTACCCCATTATTACTATACTTTGAGGTTCTGAGAAGGCTTTCCACTACATTTTGGAGCTTGGCTGTGGGATCATCTTGACGATGCGAGGTCTGGGGTTCGGTCGCTGTTTCAATTGATATCTGCTGAGGTGTTTGAAAACGTTTGTCCACAATGTATTTAAAAAATAGCCAATATTTGAATTATGAATAATGTATCTGTTTAATTTGACGGGTCCAAACTTTGATTGAATGATGTCGATATTTTTCTTATAGCAATCCTACATCTTCAGCAGCATCACTTTAAGTGTTCAAGAAAATTTGTTTTGGTGAAATTTCAAGCACAATAAAAGCAAGAGAACAAGAAATTGCTTTTTATATGAGAGGCTCAGAGAGTATATAGTATGTGTGTTTATTTTATGAGGAGCTTCATGCAGGGGATTGAAGGCAGGGTGAGATGTTGTGTTTGCAGATTAATGCCACTCAGATTCTCGAGTTCTGCTCTTTGTTGTGTTCTGCTCTTTGTTGTGTTCTAAATATACTTAAATATCAAACACAGTCCACACTGTGTCATCTGATGATATATTCCTGTGATTTCCACACACTTACGACTTTCATTGAGCCAGAAATGCAAATGAAACCATAATAATGCTGATTAAAAAAAAGAAAAGAAGTGAGAATAATAATAAAAAAAACAAAACAACAAAAGGCATAATGGCATGTTAACATATGCTCATTAAACTCTCATGGCTCTTGCTCATTTGAATGAGACTGAGGTCGGCATGTTTGATGTTGAAGTATAATAAAAGAAGCCGCTGAGCTCCTGGTCTCTCGGTTTTTTAAGAAACATCGAGTATAATCGTAAAACCCAAGGACTCAATATGCATTAATAGTGCAATTAACTCGGCTCCTATATTGAAGGAGGAAAACTTTATCGATGTAACCTTTGAAGTCACCGGAAATCATTAAAGGCGCAAATTACACAGGGTCTTATTCGGAGTTGCAACGTCTGCGACTTAAGTTAAGTCAATTAAAATACGATAAAGTTAAGGCAGTAAAAGTTCCACGTATTCACAGTCGGGTTCTGAACTTTTTTCTGGGCATGACTTTCATTTTTATTATCATCCAGGCCAGATTTTATTTAGTAAAGGTGTATGACCAGTTTCATTTATAATTATTTGTAGGGCGCATTTAACAATAGACATTGTCTCGAAGCAGCTTTATATCGATAACACAGTCATAAAGTCGCATCAATGAATTTATAAATGTGTTCCTTCTCATTTTAAGTCGATCCCTAATGAGAGAGCCACAGTACATTTGTACGTTTTTGATCCATGAGAGGTTGGGTCATGTGCTTAGCTGATAGAATTGAAGTTTAGTTATCAACCAGGCTTCTTCTTCTCCCCGTATACACAGATAAAAAAGTAGGTTTCTTTCTCAGAATTTTGGCCTCCCATCAACACATACGCTGTATTTTGGGTCACTGATTATAAATCTTTTTGAAACCACCCTCCAAGGTGAAGCATGAGAAACTGTGGTTAAGGCTTTGGGCTGCTGTCAAGCTGCCACTGCTGTGTCCTTTAAGCAAATCCTTTAATCCCCAACTGCTCCAGTTGTGTACTGCCTCCATTAAAAGTCACTTTGAACAAAAGCGTGAGGCAAACAGAAAAATTCACCATGTGTTTTCTTTTAAAACCTGCTCTTGTCCTTGATTGGTCCAAATGGAAGCAGCATTAGCATATCCATATCGACTGCTTTACTGTCTTTAATCGTGATCTTTATTATCTGAATAAACGAACACTACATCTAACATGACTTTCTGCTGGATTGGTGCTCAAAATAAACTCTATATCCAAACGTTTATAAAGACCTTCATATGTGTTCATTAAACACCTCCTAATTATTTCACCCCATTACTCCCATAATAATCTTCTTACAATGATTTCCATTAGACATTCTAGTAAAACGCCTGGTCTGGGCTTCATTCAGTGTTCCACATCATCCCAGATGTCTTCACTGTATGTGAGTTGGTCAAGGTTCTGTCAAGACACTTGAGTTCTGACCTTGACATTATGAAGATCTCTTTGTTCACATGGGGGCAATGTCTTGCTGGAGCAATTTTTGTGTGTCTTAGTTCCAGAGAAGGGAAACCGAATGTACAATTTTACTGTATTTAAAGGTCCTGTACAATTGTGTACTTGTGGATATAGTTTGGTTAAGACCCATGCAGTATATGGGTGCCATTAAATCTGAAATGATGTTGAATAATAAATAAAATGATGCTGGATGACTTCATCAGAATTAGAAAGAGTAACAAAGTAACTGTAACCCAAGTAACAATGTAACAATGTAACAGAGTAACAAAATAACAAAGATACAGAGTAACAAAGGAACAGTAACAGTAACCTGTAAGATGCAGAGTGAGACTTAAATACATTTACAGTACACACACACACACACACACACACACACACACACACACACACACTCCTGAATGCCTGAAAGGAATCAAATTCAAAGCAATTTTGAGAGATTCATAAATGGAGGAATGATTGTTACTAAAAGATGGTCCATTATATGAACTGTGGATTTCAGGTTCAGATTCAATTTACAGTACTCTCTCTCTCTCTCTCTCTCACACACACACACACACACACACACACACACACACACACACACACACCTGTAAGATGCTATTTTTTCTATAACTCTTTTTTTTCACAAGGTTTATTGATTTGGTTTGCCAGTCACTTACTGCCCCCCACACCCCTACTACCCCCCCCACCCCTCAATTTCTCAGATGAGATTCCTGAGTCGCTGATCTAATTATCAGAACCCATAAGTGCAAAACATAAGCTACATTTTGGCAACAGCGGCAACATTTCTCACACCACCACCTGTGCAGAAGGAACTTAAACATTCAGAACATTAGCGTCATACATCTAAACCCAGTCAGTGGGTACGACAGTGTCGCCAGCAGCGTCGCGAAGCTGTGCAAACAAATAAACAACAAACGTTAAACATTTCGTGCGTTTTTTTTGTGCAGAAATCTCTTGTTATAATTGCATTCCATCTTTATTTACACGGAGTAAACAAAGTATAAACGGCCGATTTCAACATCGACATAATCCTTTCCCGGATCTCACTCAAGCTTCTGTAGATACTTTACTCCATTCCAATGCAACAGATTTAATGATCCAAAGTCGTCATCATACACTACGCAGTATTGCGTGACCTCATCGAATACGCTCACACAACAGTAATAACTCATAATCTCACTATCTGGTGTCATGCAGAAAAAGACGAGATCACTTTTAAATCCTCACAAGGTTTTTTCCTCATGTTATCTCAGCTACAAGTGAGTTTTTCCACAGCATCGTAGCCTCTGGCTAGCTCATTAGGGATCTAAATCTATATAAGGGTTTCTGTAAAGCTGCTTTGTTGTAGCGTCCGTGCTATATAAAGAAAAAATGAATCGGATTGAATCGAAATTTTTATGAAAGGAGTCTCGAGTGCTTTGCAAAGGTCAGATGGTGAGAGTTTTCTGCTTCAGGACAGAGGACTTTCAGGTTTCTTAGTAACTTTGAAGGAGAGAGACAGAAAATAATAACAAGATTGCAAGCTTTTGTTGAGAAATTTATATGAGGAAACTTTACTCAGCATTACAACAGCGGAATCAATAGACGTTTGTGCATTTTAGTAGAATTGTGATTCATCTCAGTAGTGGTGGTAGAACAGATTTTATGTAAAGATTAGTTCTGAAAACAAGCTTAACATATCACAAAAACATAAACGGCAGAATATAACCTTCAGTTTTTCTCCAAGCGTTACACTTATAGTATAAACTATGTATAAATAAAAGAAGTAAATCTTTAGTAGAAGTGGTGTAAAAAAAACAAAAACAAATAAGATGATTGAAACAGTAACACACACATCACAAGCAAAAAAACAAAAGAGAGATGTTTATAATCTGGGTATCGGGAAAAGAGAAAATCATATAAATATGTAATCAGGAATAATTGATGGTATATGTGAATGAAGGATGAGAAGTAGAGGATGAATCTCGTAGAAATATGTCAATAGTCAAAGTAGAAAAAGTGCAGTTTTTGGATTTGAACTTGAACTTGCTGCCTCAGCTGACTTGTGCCATTGCTGTTTGAGATGTTCCTCTCGAGAGCTCTTATGACGTGCTGACTGACTGCAAGAATTGATTTTTTTATGTCAAGTGATAGCAAAGACTATTCGATTTCTGGTTACGTTGCTAACGTGCTAGTCTGTAATGAGCTGGAATTGGTATTTTAATAGTATTTATATGATAACTAGCTCAAATAAATCGACAATACAAACATACAAATATTTAGGAGAATGATTTTATTATTTATTTTAATATTTGTTAATTCTATCGTATATTTGATTTGATCCACCCTGCGACTGCGTCCGCTCAGAGAAGGGCTCTGAGTTCCGACTCCTTCCACAGCAATTAGTCATCTTACTAATTCTAATCGCAGGTGTGGAAGAGGAATAAAACTCTATGGGAGGTTAAATAAAAAAATTATCCATGAATAATGAATATTTTTTTTTACTGTGGATTCCTTTGCTGCAACAGCACACACCCTGTCATGTTTTATTCCCTTCCTGATAAGAGTTGGTGAGCAGCGAACCATCGTCTGATGTAATTTAGCATGTCTTGTCTCACCACTCATTTTCCATAATCAGTAATTAGAGCGGTGCAAAAGGCCCCAAGAAATCAAGAAGACAGTGTGTTTTGTGCAGGCCAGTGGTCTGGTGCGTGACACTATTTCAGAAGATTGCAGCACATGTCGTAATGTTCGCTGTGACTCGATGATGTTCTCGTCACCTCAGACTTGTTTATTAGGGATCTAAATCTGCATCCTACAGTCATTTTGCATTTCTGTTCATCTACCAAAGATGTGTACGCTACAGTATGAATGATCTAAAGCATCACTTTGCTCAGGTTGAATCCTGCATTATTTCTATACAAAGATGTGTGTGAAGCTTCACGTCTTACTTCCTATCAAACAGAGATATGAATTATATAAAGGAAACACACCACTCACCAGTAATCTCCACATCCATGTACAGATGCTTTACTGCACACACACACCAGCTCAGAATCTTCTCTATATCTGGAAGAGATGATGTTCAGATAGATGGTGCGATCTTTTCAGCGTTCTGATCTTCTGAATCTAATATAATGGTTTGCACATTCCTTTCTGCACTCATGTGCACTTAAGCTTTTTCTATCGGCAGCAGTGTCCTTGAGAAGTGACTCAGGGAGAACATGCAGGTCACACTCATCATTGCTTTTGTATAAACGTTTTTTTACAGCATTTTGCATGCAATTGTTAAACAAAGTGGCGACACACACAACCCCTTTTACACTTTCACTTATTTTTAATGACTGCCTATAAGTCAGGGTCGACTTCATCTCAGGAGGACACGAGGGCTTTATTCACTCCACATATCGATATGTTTTTGGGATATGGGTTATTTCCAGTTTCTGCTTGTCCACATGTTCTTGCTTCTCTTGCGTTCCAGTTTCTCTCCGTCTTGTTATTTCTGGTTCTGGCTCTTTAATTGATTTGCTTTAATTGACTGATTTATCTTTTTATTTGAATTAAACAGTTTGTGTGCAACCACAATGTTTTGACTGATGTGTATTACAGACCTGCTTCATATACAGTTCCTAACATGTTCTTCCCATTTGTGCTATTTGTATAAAGGGAAAGAGAAGCTAGAGGTTCTTTTCTGATGAAACCGGTGGCATAAATAGAGGAGTGCACAGAAACGAAGGAGCTGTCACTAGAATTGATATCTACTGGGCATCGCTATAGTGAGACATATATTGTGGAAAAAAAACAACATTTGTTCTTCTTTAATAATAATCTTCACCAAGAGAGACAAAAAGCCTTCTTCTTGATCTGTCCAGAGATAGACCGAGACTTCAGAGTAGACAGCTTTCTTCTGTGTTGTCCTCTGTTGTTTGTGTAAAATGGCTCTTGCTATTAGCTGATTGCATTTCTGCTGTACGTCTGCTGTAACGGTGATAAATTAGCTTTATACTTCAAGTCTTTTATCACCACTTTCATGATCAGCAGGATGTCCCGAAAGCTCCTGCCCTCGGTATTCTGTCTCTTCTACTTACTTTCCAGCAGGAGACGTGTCAATCTACTCAAGTGGAAGGTGTGGATATTCAATCTCTCTTCTCTTAGCAATGTTCTAGCACCTCACACCTATTTTTAGTTGTTCATGTCTGTGTCTCTTGTTAGCTCTCATCACTCAAAAGTTCCTCAGAAGCTTATTTGAATTGTCACTACTGTTTCACTCCAACATGGCTGATGGTTCCTTTTAATGTCTCCGAAATAAAACAGCACATAATTGAATTTTATGGATTCAGAATGGCATACGCAGGTCTAAACACTTTCTTGTACGAGGTGGTATCAGAAAGTTACGAGACTAGTAACGTACCAACAGATGGCAGCACAAGGCTGCACGCAGAGTCACAGGGAGCACCGATCTTCATAAGTCAATGTACCAAAAGACATTGTCCTGTGTACATCGGGATCTGGTGCTGTTCTGACCACTTGTGCGATTTCATCACAAACAGCAAGTAAGAACAAAGAACAAACGTGAAATTTTGCGTGAAACTGGGTGAATCTGCCAAGAGTGGAAGAACATCACTGGAAGACTATGAGAGATCAAAAAGACCTTCGACAAGCTCAGCCCCCGAAAACCGTCCGGCAACTCGTTCATGATGATCCTCGGTGAACGATCCAAAACATTGCTGCCATTGTCGGTGTGTCATACGGAACAGTCCTCGTAGAACAGGTCTACAACTGAAACAGTTGGTGTTTTATTGTAACACCGTATGGTAGAGTTCTCCACTCTAAATGGTCGGTGGTTGTACGTTAGTTTTGTATAACAGCACGGCGTATTTGTCAGTACGCCTGAACCATCCTAGGACGTCTGTTCACCATTCCCACAGAAAGATTCGTCTCTTGTGCAATTTTATCCAGGATCAGGCGTTCCACATGTTACATGAACCACCACGACCAGGATCGTCACTGACGGCCATCTTTGAAATGTCTACTCCATTCAAATGTCTTACTGCAGCTGAGCGTCTGTTTACCACCTTCTGTTGAGATCCGCAGGTGGTGTAGTACCACCACACAAGCATCTACTTTTACACCTGTAACATGAAAAGTCCCAGGTTGACTTCAACGCCTCTTTGTAGAATAAGTATCTGGAAGAAGCCTTTATTGCTGAGGATTCAGTTGATATATCTGCTCAGGGAGGCATGGAGAAGATTGGACAGTGGACGTTAAAGAAAGTGAGGAAACCGTTTAAGATAGGTGGGCATAGGAGAAAACAACGGGTTAGAATTAATACAAAGAGAATGTTGCAGTGGGTAAATTAATTAGTAATTATTTTGCTTGCAAAAGTATGAACCCTCTCAACCTTCACTGCACTTGTTATTCACCATCAAATCCGTGTTCTCAGGTTGGGCTTCTCTAACGGTGAATTTTCTAATTCAGAATGACATTGCTTGACGAGTATTTCAAAGGAAATAAAAAATGCTGCTTGCATAATTATTCAGCCTCCCAGATCAAAGCTGTTCTCTTAATGAGGACATAATTGGCTAATAATTGTCGTTCTCTTGTGGAATATAAAAACAGCTGAGCAAACCTCACCTCGGTTGAGCTGTCACTGAAAGCATCGTTCATTCTAAAAAAAAAAAACATTGAGTCTAAAGAGCTTTTAAAGAAAGAAGAGAAAGAATTTTTAAGGTGGTGGACAATGAGGAAGTGGAAACTGCATAACACCCAGTGCAGAGCAAAAGGCTGATATGGGACGTTCTGAAGGAGTTAAAGAGCGGTGTGGTTTAGGTGCCCCAGGCAGCCATTTCAAGAGCTCTGTGTAATTGAGGACTGTTTGGAAGCTGAATTAAATGAAACCACAGGCTGAGGAGAAACCGGTGAAATATTGTGGTGGGAATATCATGTTCTGGTGATGCTTTTTCAGGACCCAGGTTAAAAATGAAGGGAGAACGGATGGAGCAAAGTACCACCTGCAAGTAAAAGCTTAGGAGGCCTTTCAGCAGGAGAGGGGCTCTAATCACACGGCTAATGCTATGGCTAAATCGGCAAACAAACAAAGGACGAATGTTTTTGAATTAAATGTTCCAACCCTCACTTGTGCTTGTGTTTTGGTTATGGATGGAGAATGTTTTAGATCCAACATCATACTGTGAAATAAATCAAGAGTCACCCAAGCATGGCTCAACCAGTGGGGGTTCAAACTTATCGCTGTCGACGGCTCATTGGTTAAGGCTCCAGGTTACTGATCAGAAGGAAGATCACCTTGGCCAAGTTCAGACTGTTGGACTATTCAATAGGAAGCTGGAATATATGATGAAAGGGCTTTTACTGGGCTGTTAAAAGTTTGGAGATTAATGGTGTAACTGGTAATATTCTGACCCACGTGCGTTTCCACGTCTGCGTCATCACGGACAGCAAGTTAGAAAAATCTGCCACAGAGACATTTGACGTGACGTACGTTTGACATACGGCGACGCTGCGACGAGTCGTGCTTCAAGAGCAGAAGAACATCACTGGAAGACGACAAAAGATCAGACCCCCACTACTCACCAGATTTGGCTCCTGCGGAATTCCCCCTCTTCACGAAGATCAAGATCCTGCTCGCCGGCATGAATCTCAGAAGGCACTTGACACGCTTCGAAAAGAAGACTTCCAGAGCTAGTCGCCTAACTTTTAGATACCACCTCGTGTATGTATACTAAAGGCTTCTTTTTCTTCTGAATCAAGTTCTGGCGTAAGAGCGTTAATGGGTCTTATGTGGTTGAAAACACGAAGGTTTTGATCTGATTGATCTGAACATCGACAACCACAGAGTTTCTGGAAAACAGCAGTTTATTCAGGCTCGTGTGCCATCTGAAGAAAACCCGTAACAGAGAGTAACTGCTGGAATTTTTGTTCATGTAGAACTACAGCTTGTGGCAAATGGGAAGTTTTGAAGTATTTCTGAGACGTCATGACAAAAGATTTATTTGCATGTGAGAAAATAAACAAGGTCTTATGGGTGTACTGGGTGAAGATGCAGCAGTCCAAAAGCATAGAAATGCCTTTTAGAAGCAGTACAAAATAGGCTTGGAAAATGTCATTAGTTTCTACACTGTATGTCTTTCTGGAGACAGACTCGAGTAACAAACAACTTAATAGCAAATAGCATATAGCCGGGTATCGACTAGCTGTCCTTCAGCCTCCAGAGGGAATTTTGAGGGATTGCAATTATTTCTGGGTTCAGCAGAATGGCTTATATTTATTGAGGGATGAATCAAAAAGGCTGTAGTTTTTCTGCAGGTTTTATGTGGCGCTGGAGTTTTTCTATTGTGGCAACTTGGGACTGGAGAAGAGCCTCAGAATATGACTCTTTTGTATTAATGTAAGCATGAGTGAGCTTTGGTGTCTCTAGATCTTTGTACAGGACGAGCTTTTAATGTACGAATGGCTGATATTCATTAACGTTGTTTGAGGCTGAAAGGAAGATGCTCACATGTTCAGATGAGACCAGAGTATGGGGTTTAGATCCTCAGACCAAGTTTCATTTAAAAAAGGTTGTTCCTTGTTTAATTCGTGTATGTTCATGAAGGCAGTTTTCTCACAGATTTTATTCCAGGCAAATTCTACTTCTCATAACTACATATAAGCAGAATTTCCCCCATTTTGGATCCCCATATTTTATGTTTTGGAGAAAAAAATTCTACCGTATGGTGTATTACCAAAATTGTGTTATTGTTATTTTATTATATTTACGAATGTGGTTTGGAGCAGAACTGTTCCTTGGCAGAAGCCGAAGCAGCAGCAGCTCGGTTTCATGATTAAGACTGAGGCAAGCTATATAAGAAAAAAAATGTTGACTTAAGGAAAAAAACATTGCTGCTCATGTAAAAACTCTGGAAACGGAAACAGAGTCACAAAGTAGACGTTCGGTGGGACTTTGCCAGTGTCGCATATAATACACAGGTTCTTTATTAAATAATGAATGACTTGACATTAAATTGCCCTCGATACACACGAAAAAAAAAAAAATAATACCGCCTCCACTTCTGCACTCATCAACAAATCCATGAGTGATTTATCGCCCTTTAAGTTCAGACCCTTGTGTATGTGCTGCATGCAGCATCTTCGCTCGGAAGACGTGATTTCTTCGTTACGTCTGACTCAGCGGTTCTCTCATCACCGCTGGAAATGATAAATTTCTCGACCGCGGCACGTCGCGCTCGTAAAACACGTGTTCGTTCCGAGCGTTCGTGTCGGATCGCACAGTTTATCAGCTAATTGATATACAAATGTTGTGTCTATCTTAATTAATGCCTCGAGAGAACCTCAAGATTGGAAAGATGCTCATTCAGCACATTGGGACTCATTCATCACACAACCAATTTGGTTTATTATATAAATCATTTGTAGGAACATTTGTTCACAAAACTGTGGAATTCACTAACATACAGTGAGTAAAAGAAAAACATCTATAAAGGACACACAGTGATATGAAGTTTGATTTATAGTCGGGTCCAGTTTTGACTGTATGTTTGATTTAATACCAATTTTGTTTTATTTTAATGGTTTAAAGAAAGCAATCCAAAATGAAGCTGTAAAAGAAGGCAACTAGGAAATAAGTAATGGCACCCTAAAACACAAGGAGTGTTAATGCGAGCTGCAGTGGCTGAGCTGCGTTACTGGAATCCCCATGTGATGCGCTTTTTCACTGTTTGCTGGTCAGTTTCTCTTTAAGCGATGATTTTTATGATTTTTTTTTTAAAGGGTTGATTGAATGAGTGTGTAGCGAATGTGTTATTTACTTTACATGCCCTTATATGTGATATTAATCTACATTAACGTCTACATTTTATCATGTTTGAAACCAAATGTCCCTAAAAGAATCTGAGAGTTTTGAGTTCCCAGGGATCTACAGCTGGTTTTAATTAATCAATAACAACAACAACAGCAAAAAAATACCTGAAGGTGGCAAAACTTTTCCTTTTGCTACAAAGCACATTTACAGAAATAGATTATGGATATCAATGATACATTTTTCTCCTATAATTTTATCCCTAATGAGCAAATGTGGTAAAAAAAAATTTTTTTAATGAAACTAACTAAACTAAACATAAAACAATGAACCAAATAATTAGAAAAACCATAACCGGAAATTGAACCAAAGGAAAACTGAAAACATGGAATATATTTGCTAAACCTGACATGGTGGGTCTGTAGGAAATGTAGTTCTGTCCATAATACTGACACCTTTTGTGTAAGATTCAGAATTAGACATTGCAACGTCACATTCACAAGAATCGTAGGATAAAAGTGTGTACGTCAGTGTGTAAAACTGGACTATGCTAAAAAAATAATAATAATAAAAACTGAACATGATAATCCACAGTGTAGATATCAGTGAGTGGGCCGGTGTGTTTCTGGTTATTATTTCTATATACTGTATGTATTGGGTAAGAATAATGTTAAAATCTGCTGGTTTTATTTTGGGCCTGTCTGAGTCACAGTCACTTCCCCCCGGTTTGCCACTTCACTCGTTTACCTGCTAAGATGAGTGTGCATGAGCCAAAGTGTGTTAAAAATAAAACAGCACAGCACTCATCCAAAAAGAGTGATGTCAGCAGCACCATCCTACCAGCACTTCTCACCAAACATAAAAAATAGCAACAGCCCACATGCCTCATTATCATCTGCCAGTTACCTTTTTCCCTCTTATGTTTGGGGAATACAGTCAAAGAGTGAGTTTTATTAGACATGACTGTGACTGGGAGTCATTAAGATGTACAAAAATATAAAGTAACAGACACACACACACACACACACACACACACACACACACACACACACACACACACACACTTATATATATATCTAAAAAAAAAGTGATGGGGGTAATCATGTGTGCTGCAGTCACTAATTGCCGGCAGAAAAAGAGAAGAAAAGAAAAAAAAAAGGAGAAATTACGGGCGTGTGGACAATGCTCAGCACTCAAACAGCAGTCATTGATTTTAGAGAAGCAATTAGAGCGCTCACTGTGATTTATGCAATCGTGATGAAGTTGGACGAGTTATTCTTAACCGTCATTCCTGTAGCAAACCTTCACAATCGATGGTGCAGTTATTCTTCATTCCAGAAATTTCAATTAAACCACCAGAAATGAAACGTTCATGAACTGCGGCAGGTAAACGACTTTATCATCATCGCTCATATCACTGTTCAGCACACACACACACACACACACACACACACACACACACACACACACAC
>JAAIIK010000077.1:3558470-3580429 GCA_014706435.1 Silurus glanis
AGGTCACAAAGTTCAAGGGGGCCGAATACTTTCGCAAGGCACTGTAATGTTTTCTGTATGTTATTTCTTACAGTCGTCTGCAGTATCACCACTCGTTTGTCTTTATTTCTCATTCTTCATTTCTCAGTTCTCTTCCTATTCATTTTGTTGCGTTTTCATATTTTCTTTGCATTTTTTAATGATGATCAAGTCCATTTTTTCATTATTATCTTCCAATGCAAAAACAATACAATGAAATCCCGTGGAAAGTGCAGTTACCTTTATATGAGCATGTAGAGAACCAGAACAGAGAATGAGTCTATAAATGGTATGAATATAACGAGCAAACATTTGCAGAGAAATGGTGCTGTTTGGTCATTTGGCTGTCGTAGGAACCAGAGTGCTGAAGAGCCTCCATGTGAATTTATCTTCCTATAGATGACTCTCATTAATATGAATGTGTTCCTTTGGCTGTTATATCCAGTAGACCTTCTCTGGTGCTGGACATTACATTAATTCTATTTCTGTCACATTCTCCTTCCTTGGTGTCTTCATACCTTTACATCACTCTGTGCAATCTTTGCTTCATTCCGTGGTCGAACTTTAATTTAGGGTCTGAGAATGATAGGAGTTTGGAGCTCCATATAGGATGCATGAGAAGAAACTAAATCCAAACAAGCCGCTTAGTTATTGTAGATAAAAGCCTAAGTGATGTGAGCGTATCATCGTCCCGGAATGAAGAACAATTCGATATCATTTATTGCCTGTGATTTAACACCAGTTTAAGATACAGTCGTTTGTAGAGTTAAAACAAGATCGGATTAAATACCGGTTTTATGTAAAGAAAAAACCCACGTGAGGTTTTATGAATCTTAAATATGATTAGAATAAAAATATTAACAGTAGTGATCTCGAAATACAGCATGGGTTCACGGCGGATGGAGAGAAAATCCAGGTGCAGGAGGTAATTTGTGTTTTATTAGCAGTGGGATGGAATTTGCCTCTTCCACACGCAAACCTTTATCCTGAATCTTTTTCTCATTTCATCACTATTCTTCTCTTGAAAATGTGAATTTTCTACTCAACAACAGAGGATAAAGAAGTGGAGGAACATCTAACTAGATGCAGATCAGAAACTTTAGATAGAACTAATGGTGGTTGGAAAGATCAGGTGTTTTTGTATTTATTTATTTATTTATTTATTTATTTAATGAATTCTGATTTTTGAGAAGAAGGAAATGAGATTACGTTGTGTACAATCACATGCAAATTCATGTAGGGTTCTAAGGGTTATGGGGCAAAACACCTTTTTTTCAATTGGAAGCCGCTCTGTGCAGCTGGAGATGGTTTCGCATCAACGGACTGGGGATCCATGAAGTTACTGAGCAACACGACAGCTTCGAGGATAGATTTAGACTGTGCTTAATGTCAGCAGTCTGCTACACTGTGCTGAGGACCACAAGTTGCATTTAATCACCATCACTGCACACTTCAACAATGATGGATTTGTAATGAATAGACATTTGGTGTTGAAGATGAGGATGAGGTTTGAGTTTGGCCACCTCAGGGAGTTTCTCCTTTACCACAATCACCTCCGGCTCCCTCATTAGGGACAAACTTTCAATTATAAGGAACAAACCTGCACGTTCCTTATCACTTAAAATGTTTTTAAATTGTCTGTTGTTATAACAGTTCTACAAAACAAAAATTTAGATACTTGACTTGAGCATCTCCAATCTCTACATGAAAAAGGAAAGGAATGAAGAGAACATTTTGTTTGTTTTTTGCTGGCCATCACTGTGGGCAGATGAATCGGTGAATAGCATTCATCAGTCGGTAAAGGACAAACCTGCTGGAAGCCAGAAATCCTGCCAAAAGTACTGGCACCAAAACAATATTAATAAACCGATCAGTCTGTCTGCTCTTGCAGAAAGGAATGTGCCCAGTCCAGCCCTGAGTCCAGTGGAGTATCTCAGAACTACAGAATTGCCAACTGGCAGGTCAATAACCAGCTGTTTATGGGTTTAAAGTGGCCCTGATGCCTAAACACAGGTTAGTGTCCATCGAGTGAAGAAAGTAATCTGAATTCCATCAGTTCAACAGCAAGCAGAACATTTCAGAGAGGAATAAACGCTGAAGAAACTCCAGACTCGAACTCACCACAACACACGTGACCTCATTTTTTGTAGTAGAAAAAAAAGGATTTGGATTTTGAGTGCTGTTGGTCTGTGGATGTTTCTCATCAGGATGTGATGTAAGAAAAGTGTAGATAGAACGATTGTGACGAAGTGAAGGTCATCCAGGTCATCTGGCCTCTTAAATTGGACAGGAATGAGCAGAGGAAAGGGTTTGGGTGAAAAGGAAGCTCCTTTGAGGTTATAGAAATGGCCACAAGGTGATGACTTTGCTACTGTTATACAGTACAGAAGGAAGCAGAAGGAAATAATCCACAAGTTCTGCAGGAAAACTCTGGTGGTTACATACTGCATGTAACCTTCCCTTATCTCTCTCCTTTTTTCACTTTATCTCTCTCTTCCTCTTGCGCTCTCTCTCTCTCTCACACACACACACACACACACACACACACACACACACACTTTCTGTCAGATTAATTGAACTGGGTGACTCAGCTCCCGACTGAGGCCCCTATTGTTCGCCCCATTTCCCCTGTCTGGATGCATTTATGGGCCTCTAGACTGCGTGTATGCATGCATAATTATAACAGTCGCATTCATGGCAACGGTCGCAGTTGACAAGTACAACACACACACACACACACACACACACACACACACACACACACACACAGCAACTGACAGAAGCAGCGAGGGAAAATAGTGTAAAAGTAGCCATACGTGCATTTCAGCAGAAACGTCCCACTTTCATTAGGTTTTTTTTTCTACTACTAAATTTACTTTCCGAACAAAAATCCCATTCCATATTAATCCCTGATCGACACTAAAGGACCTGCTTCTTGTTCAAAAACAGCATTGTCCTTGTCTTCATGGAGCAAAGGAACTATTGTGAACAGGAAGGACTCCGTTAGACGTAATTGAAGATGAAGTGAGATAATAGGACGTGCTTCGCTTTTCATGCCATGACAGTTTTTACTGTGCTCTTATAGCCTTAATCAATCCAGGATTTGACCTTAATAATGTGTGCTCTATAATCCCTCATAAACCAAGATGGAGTTTTGAGCTTTCTTTCTCTCTGTATTTGTCTCAAACGCACTCTCATTACACCCCGGATTTGGATTTTAATTAATGAAAGCTTGTGCACTGGACCAGAAGGGAAGATTTGAATTACCGTGGGTAAAGTTGATTTGCCACTTGGCCCTGCAGAAGGATCGGCGGATTAGAGACTGCACTCTTCAACGTTTAATAGACTTTGGCTGTCTTACGAGAGCAGGGTATATTAACCCCCCACATCAAACCACCCACCCCACCTACCCACCCTTTATCCCCCCAGGTCTCCCAACAGATTCTCATTATGATTTATAAGCATTGATTTATAAGCCTTCTTTTTTTTTTTTTTAAACCAACTCTGGATTCAACATGTTACAGTCTACACAGCCATAACAAAGTGTCTTTAATGACTAACGGTTTGGAAACAGCTCTAGATTAGAATGTCAGCTTTCCCATTTTTGATTGGCCACCTTTTTAGATTCCTGATAACAACGTGATGATGTGAAGCAAACAGCTTGGTGGACCGTTAACTGTCTCACGGGACTCTTTTGTTCGCTAACCTGTTGTCCTGCTATTCACAGGGAGGGGGGGCATTTAAACGTATTCAATCAGCTAACGGTCCACAGCTTGCGGCCTGGAGTTTAAGACTGCCAACTGGTGCTTTGTAATTATTGTAATTTTTGAATCTCTTCTTAGAAAGGTGTGCCACCTAGTGGTGGACAGTTCTCATTATTTAGCTGGTGATTTTGAAAAATTGCTCGGTGAACAAAATAGTTGTTCTGATGTGCAAGCTGAGAGTTTAAATTCATTCAATTCAATGTATACAAATAATGCTTTTAAATCAGTGCATATTGTTATAAAGCAGCTTTACAGAAATCTGGATATACGATTTGAAACATCTCCAAACATCAAATTTAATGTACATGTTAGAGATGATGATCTCAAACTCCTGAGGAAACATATGGAAGAAAACTTAACAGAAACCAAAAGGGAATCCATCATCATCTCTGACTCTTCTATAACTTTACACTGCGCTAAGTATGCTAGAAAAAAAACGTGTGAGTATCAGGACGATGTCTTTTGGCACACTGATTTATGAAGGTCGGTGCTCCCTGTGACTGTGCGTGCAGCCTTGTGCTGCCATCTGTTGGCGTGTTACAAAAACAAGTCGCGGAATATTTTGTACCACCTAGAACATAGAACATCCGAAGGCATCTTCATGGTTCGGTTCCATCCACAGCAATTTCATGGTGATCTTTGAGATATCTATGCAGGTCATCCTCAGCAGCAGTGAAGGATTTTCAGGTGAAGGAGTCTCCAGCCAGAAATGAGATCTCAAATGAAATCTCTAACGGCAACAGCAGTTAGTGGGGTTTAAGACGAGATATATTTTATATTTATTTCCTGTATAGGTCCTGTATTTATGCTCATCTGCTCCTTTAAGAAGCTATATTACATTTTTCTCTTCATTCACTCGTTCTACATATCCCAGATGTGTCTTTTTGATATCCATCTCTTGCTCCACTCATCCTTTTCACTTCACTCGCTCTCTCATAGAGAACGATCCTTTCCAAGCAGCTAATCTCTTACGGCTAAATTTAACATAAAATGTTTAATGCAATGAGGTGAAACACGACTTTTCTTTTTAATCTGGATCTTTAACGGCAGCAGCAAATCTTTTATTGATTTATTTTTTTTGCAGCGAGCGTTTTAGACTTGTCCCTGCCTCTATTTATTCCACCTCATGTCTGCATTGGGGAGAAACATTTCGCTTTTCTGCTTTCCTCAGACACCATTTGCGTTGCGTTTGGTGTGTTGTCTCATCTGAAGAGCCCTCTGAACCTCTGCATTGATTCGTTCGTTCAGCTCCAGCTTGCATTTCCTTTTGCTGTCTACTCTGCTTGCGAGGCTGGAACATTTTGATTGCTGCTTGCTCGCATGGAAAGAGTTTTGCAGCCACAGGATGCTGGTTATCGGGGCTATTTGTGAGCTCTGCTTTGTAACATGTTTTAAAAGGTAGAAAAGCATCATTTATTCCATCTTTAGTAAACATTTTTTTGTTTTGGTCAGGGATCCAGATGCATTGACACTTAGGGCCAATTTACAGACTCTAATCCATCTACTTCTACTTCTATGCGAGTTTATTTAAAAAGGATTTTCTATTTCGTGATGATGTCTGTGTCTTCAGCCGTGTGTGGAGCAGCCTGTCAATGGTGGAAATAAGGATTAAGGAAATTCGAAGGCCCCACCCCCCCTGACCCCATAGCCCCCTGCTGTGAGTGACTGCTGAAGCCTTTAAAGCTCCGGCTGCTCTTTCAGAGGTTTTAGAGTCAGATCGGGACGAAGCCGCACTCTAAAGATCTTCTTATATCATATCCCACATGCTCTCTTTTTATCTCATATATACATATATACATATATTCCAACAATATTGTGGCTGAATGAGCCTAAATCTCTAGGAAACACACTCCAAAATGTAGAGGAGCATCTTCCCAGAAGAGTGAAGGTTATTCATTATTAAAGCAAATAGAGATTAAATGAGCAATGTAGATTGTTCAAGCCTATGTTCAGGTGTCCACAAAGTTTTCCATATGGTAAAGGTATATACTGATACATGCATATTGTTTTAGAAGTAAAAGTTGAAACTTCATGAGCTTAATTTCAGGATATTAGAACAGGAAAACTGAGAATGTGAAAGATTTGTGTTTCTTTTGATGCACACCGGCTTGCAGCTGACTTTCAAATACGATCTGATTAAGAATATCGAGGAGGAAAAGTCATGAATAAACACCAGACCAAAAGCAAAAAAACAACGAGGCACTTTCCTTTCGAGTCTGTGACGGACAGAAACGTATAGAAAGCGAGGGGCGAGAATGAAAATCACCAGGCTGACAAAGATTATTGAAGGCAGATTTAACACACGAGCGGTGCGTTTACACCCGGGCGAGCTGCCAGACTGCTAACCAGTCCTTGTGAAAGAAAGCAAAAAAAAATGTTGATTCAAAACACCATTGAAAAACGCTTCCTCTGCTGTTTCTTCAAAAGGTAGATGGAGAAAGCAAAGCTTAGCGATGCATAGCTGCACATCTTAAGACTTAAAAGTCTTGATGCCGTTTCTCAGTGTCTCTTTCCTCTTTCTGATGTGACTGCTAATCTTTCTCTCGGTGGTGTGCTGGAAATTCACACTAAGCGGAATATTTTTGCACTTGAACCTGGCTTAGACCTGTCAAAAGGCAGCAGTTTTAAAAGGATGAAGGATGAATTGCAGCCTTATATGGAACTCTGGATGTAGGCAAAAAATAAATAAATAAAATCAACTTTCATCAAGACTGAATTTGAAATACACCGGATTTTATTTTCTTCCCAAAACTCAAGTTACAGAAATCTCTCCGCATGTAACCGGTCTTGTTGAAATAAGGGAAACCCTCAGCATCAGTAGTTGGGATGTTTTGACTTTTATTCTGATGAAAAAATAAATAAATAAATAGATTAGAGGTCGACCGATTAATTGGCACCGATAGTCGATCGCTGGAACTATCGGCTATCAGCAAAAATCCATACCGATAGTTTTTCCGGCTTCCGGTCTGCTGTCGTTACAAGAGCGGCCTCTAGAGGCGAATCACTGATGCCATGTGTTGTTTGTTTTTACACGTCAGACTGCGTGCTGCACGGAGAGCGTTATATTACATTTATTATTAACAATATATCAATTATATAATTATATTTATTAAGGAATATATTCATCATTATTTTTATTCAGCACATTTTTCAATATTATAAAGTTAAGTACTATTTTACATGGAGTGTTTTTTTTTATTATTATTTGTTATACAGTATTCATCTTAAAAATCAGTCGGTTAATCGGTTATAGGCAAGAACGATCCAACTATCGGTATCATATCTGTAAAATCCACTATTGGTCAACCTCTAAAATAATAATAATATTAAATAAATAATAATATATAAACATGGATTAACAGAAACACATACATTTAACATTCATTTTAAGATGACTTGAGAATCAAGATACTACCTCCCCAATTCAGGAAGGGAATGGGCAGGGCAAAGCGAGGAAATGAATGAGGAAACGAACAACATGAATGTAATTATAAACCATAATAAATCTGTGTACACCTGTGCACTTTTTATACCTGTTACATAACCAGTATGTGAGCAGACAGACTTCTTTTCTTAGACCAAAAAAAAAAAAAAAAAAAAACCATAGCTAAAGGAAAAAAAAGAAGCGAGTGCATGTTTTTCTAACCTCCGTGGCCCGATTGCATTGTGTTACTGGCTTGCTGCCCTACTGCCACTTTAAGTTCAGCAGTCTGTGTCCTTCTCAGGAAAAAAAAAAACGTGTTCTTCAAGTCCCACAATGACAATAAAGTTCTGCTTATAACAAACACTTTGCTCCGTGGCAGCAAGCCTGCTGTTCCAATGACTGTACATAAAGATTTTAGAGCTTTGAGTCACTTTTCTGAGTCAACACCATCATTTATGCTCAACACACTGCTCTCCATGGTTTTCAGTTAGCTCTAACATCTGCAGTAAACTAACACCTGAATGGAGAATCTTAACCTGGAGATAAAAGAATTCACTACATTTGGCAGTAAGGAAAAGTAAGATCTTTTGCTGTATGTCATCATTTCATATGTTGCTTTGCTCTAGCTAATGAGCTTCTTTAGACACCAAACTGAACAACATACCAGAAAAAACGCAAAGAAATTCTCCAATTCTCCTGTTTATAACAACCGAGAAACAAGACATGGCTCAGCTATTAGACCGTCAAAGCAGTGAGAATATTTTAGTTTTAAAGACACTCTTCATACGTGCTGTGTATTGTGTGTTATTGTTACTTTTTTGGTTAAAAGTTGCAATTATTATTAATAATAACGCATTTTTTGCATTTTTGCAATGCAATGTTTTTCCAGAAACGTAAATAAATGATGATGATAATTAACTGTAGTTATTAAACCGTCCCCATGATGCTGAACTTTTGATGGATCTCGTTAAGACTCGACTCAAACTTGAGTGACTTAATGACTTCTTTTTATTGTTTTTCATTACTCTAATCTCTTTCTGAACTTTTAATGAAGGGAATTAGAACGTCATTATAAAAAAAATAATAATTTTTTGTTATAGTGTAATTATTGTATGCGTTTGTCTAATATGATGCGTTTATTCTGGAGCTACATTTATTTTATATACGTTTCTGTATATTTCTGAACACTTACAGTGAGTGAGAAAAGCTGGAGTTTTCCTGGGTTTTGAGAGACACGTGCATGTTCCGTTTGTTTCCATGCAATAAACTTGGTCATGTAACAATGTGAAAATTCACTTTGACCAAACAAATCTATAAATATACTTATGTTCCACTTTATTTTCATTGAAAAGCACTCCCATAGCACGAAGAACAGCTTTACTCACACTCAGCATCCGGAACAGTTTGTTTCTTTTAACATTCAACTGAAATACTTTCCGTACCACTTCTAAAACTCACCAAAGATGTTCTTCAGTAGTTGGAGATTTATTTATTGTGATCCACTTCATCCCAGAGCAGTTCAGTAGGATTCAGGTGCAGTGACTGGGCAGGTGGTTCCATGATGGATATCACTCCAGACGACTGTTTGCTCCCTAAATAACACTTTCAGAACTCGACCGCACGCTTCGTATGTTTCATCGTCTTGTTGTATGGTGAAGTCGGTTCCAATGAGCCGCAGTCCAGACGGAACTGCAGCCATGTTGGTTCAGGAATCCTTTTCTTTTTTCTCGAATGAGCCTCCAAAACAAACCCAAACCATTAAGCTTCCACCTCCATGTGTGATGTGGGGGTGAGGCAGTCTGATCACATCTTCTCTCCTGTTCTCCATCTTATACATTCACTGTCCAATTCTAGCGAGTTTGCTGCAGAGAAACGAAAGGAACATGCATTTTTCTCAAAAAACATAAAGACTCAGTGTTCCACACTTTTCACAGCTTTTGGAACAGTACTGCAATTATATCAGCGCTACTAACTGATTATATCAGGAACCGTATGACACTATTTTTGTTCTCTCTTGGTCCACTTTAGCTTCACGCCTTTCTTTTCTTTATATTCCATTAGAATAAGAGCAGAAGGAAGGATGGATTAATGTATAGTTAAAACTCTTCATATTAAGATTTTCCCAAATCACAAAATATACCATAAAGTGATCCAAAATGAGAGACTGTTTAATAATAATATAATAATAATAATAATAATAATAATAATAATAATAATATTCTATATATATAAAGCTGAAATACCACTGACTGACTCACTCACTCATCATGAAATCTCAAAAACCACTGAACGGATTGCAATGAAATTTGGAACATACCTTCCTCTTGGGTCTTAGGTGCTCACTAAGAAAGGGTTTTGAAAAATTCGCCCTGGATCGCGGCTAACTCGCGAAAAACGCGATTTCTCACGCATTGTAAATTCTTCGAAATAACATTACGGATCCTAATGAAACTTACTACATTGTTTCTTATTAGATGTTAGATGCACGATAAAAATTATTTTCAAAGTAGTTTGCCCTGTATCGGTACTACAAAGGGGTAGTACGTTATTTGTTGACGTTACGTTCTGATCTCTGATCATCCAGTCCTGCTCAGTGCTTACTGCTTATTGCCATATTGCTTAGCGTTCTGCCTTCCGTAGCGAAGCACGGGTACTTTCAGCTAGTATATATATATATATATATATATATATATATATATATATATATACTGTTAAATTATTGAAGGACTTGCAATGTTGACTTGGAACAGATGAACAGTTGTAAAAATGTAATGAAAAACCCATAAATTTACTGACTGTTAAACCTTAAAATATGGTGTATGAAGTGTCAGAGGTAGATGTGATGAAAAGTGTGAAATTTTATGCTTTTTGAAATTCAGCTCCTCCAGGAGACTGAGCTTTCGGCTCGTGTCTCATCAGCATTGTCTATTTCGAGCCACTTGAAGGAAGGAAACGTGAATTCTATGCTGTTCGTGATCTTTTTGCATTTAAAATAAACTGAGATTATATTAATAGAAACATGGACGGACAGAGATTTTCACGTTGGCTGTATCTGTGAATCATAAACAGGGTCATCTCTGGGCTCGTGTGTTAAATCTGCATACAAATTAGCTAAAGAACAGAACCGGCGTCTGAATGACACCATGTTAAATGAAGCGTTTCTTAAATACATAAAGACCCAAAGTGCTGTAGGTGTTTATGAGCAGTTATTTCAAAGAAGTACCTTCGTGTGAGGTAATAAATGCACACCCAGAGGTTCCAATACTATCGTTTATCTGATGCACCTGAAAGTAGCTCTTTTTTGCGTTCTTTTTTCAGCTAAATCAGCATTCAGACCGAAATCGCTTGGCGGATTTGGCACCAGAACCACACCATCTGCAACGGCATAAAAAAACATCCCAGTGTACCAAAGCTCTATTTTCCAATGAACCCCCAGATCTACATCATTATCTAAAATATTTAGTTTTAACCAAATATAAAGACTGAGATACAAACTTTTATAAACTATTTGATTGTATAGCTGGTAGGAAAATGCTGCTGTTGTCATTATTCTAGATACTAATAAAGAGCCTGCTCCTCTAGTAACTGCCATGTTTCTATATTATTCCAGTGGCTTGAAAATGACAGCTAACATCATTATTCCATGTAAATCATTCACTGATCTTCAGGGTGTCCCAATGACCAATCAATGATCATCAGTGTGTCCCGACAACCAATAACTGATCACCGAAGTGTCCCAATGACTAATCAATCATCACTAATGTGTCTTGATTTCCAATAACTTGTCACCAAAGTGTCTTGATGTCCAATAACATAATGTGTCCTAAACACCATTCACACACCACAAACACACCTCTTTTTTTTTTTTTTTAATCCTGGTAGTCTTTTGTAAATATGTAAACATTTAGAAAAACCTCTGTCTATAAGAAATCACTTCTCCATGAAGCGAGGTTAATTGGTTGAGCAACGGTGTGATAAATAAAAGTCACCTTAAAGGTTAAAATCGAACACCTCGTCCTGCTAATAGCACAGAGCGCAGAACAAGGTTTTACGAGCTGTTGCAATTTGTTTCTGTGCTCGTATTGTTGACGGGCGATGGCTGTTATTTTAATTGACTCGGTGCCCTGTTTTCCATTCATTTGCCCCACACAGATTACATTCATACAGTTATGGTTTAGAGTCGATTGTCTGAGTCGTCTCTCAACCACATGTGCTCATGCAGTATTTGATTTTACTGCTGTCATTTATCTTTATGTTTAACGAATAACCTACAAACTGTATGTTTGCATGATTATTTATGATAGTTTAGATGTTTGTTGTTAGTCTGCGTCTATATTCTAAGGTTGAATGAACATTGCAAGTATCCTATTAAACAATATTTATA
Source organism: Silurus glanis (assembly GCA_014706435.1). Classification (NCBI taxonomy): domain Eukaryota; kingdom Metazoa; phylum Chordata; class Actinopteri; order Siluriformes; family Siluridae; genus Silurus; species Silurus glanis. The sequence goes on from JAAIIK010000077.1 coordinate 3,570,061, forward strand.
TCCAATAAACAAAGCAAGAATAATTTACATAGGATTAAAAAGACTTTGCAATGAATGAATGAATGAATGAATGTCTATAAGTTACTTGAATACTCTAAAACCTGAGCAGTATTTAACAGAGCTATGCTAGTAGCCTACCGAGTGCTCCCCCTGGTGGCAGACCATAAAACGCATTCAAATCCATTTACACTAGGCCTTTCGTTGCTAATACGTTGCTAAGTTTTGTAAACATGTTCTGCGAATAATTTTAAGTTCCCTGCTACTTTTTCAGCCTCGTGAAACACTACACACAGGCTTAATAAGAGAGGTAATATCACACCCATTTTTCAGCTCGATAATGCACCATGCAGTTTGGTGGAATAATTCAAACAGCGCATTATCAGTATAATGCTAGTGCTCAGAATTACGTGTAATCTGTGACTTCCTCCTGGTTCTGCACAATATTATCTCTGTGAACACATATTTCCTCGTTTCTACAGAATGGTTCTGATGGTGTTTGCCCGTCCTTTTGGCCATTTTGATGCAATTTTTGTAATGGGAAGCCACCATTTTGGTGCATTAACGCATAGAGAGGCATAATAACCTCATGTGCTTGTGTTTGTGTGTGTTTTTTATTTTAGAAAACAGAAGCACACACTTATTAATGGGATTTATGTGCTGCTCATTGATGCTGACATTTTGGTAGTTTCTTTAAAGCTGCGACAAATTCAAATGATTTCCTTGAAGTTCACATGATATACATCATCTCTCTGTTCTCCTGTGAAATTTAAAGGTCTTTACCTCCAGAATCACAGATAAACTCGGGTTTACAGGATTCTATCTGCCAGCCAATGATTATCCATCCATCAGATGCAATAAAGAAATCCAATCAAAATTTAGTCTTTTTTCTTTACAAAAAAACAGAACAGAGTCTAGAATAGTCAATAATAATAATAATAATAATAATAATAATAATAATAATGATAATAATAATAATAATAATAATAATAATAATAATAATAATAATGATAATAATAATAATAATAATAATAATAGTAATAAAAAAATAAAAAATACAATAATAATAATAATAATAATGATAATAATAATAATAATAGTAATAATAAAAGTAATAATAATAATAATAATAATAATAATAGTAATAAAAAAATAAAAAATACAATAATAATAATAATAATAATAATAATAATAATAATGATATGCACAAAGCAGGTTGAAGTCGACTACACTTTTACAATGGAAAAACATCAAAGCTTATGGTGTTTCTATCATCACATAATTTTAGCATTACATATTACTCTTTATAGTGAGCTATTGTTTGAACATATTTGGAAATTTCCACTGTAACAGAGACTGAAGGTCGACTAAACCTGAAGAATGTGTATGTACAGTGACTTACAAATATCCCATCCTGTTTATTTAGAAGTAAAAGAATGAATTAGAAAAGAATATGAACATGTATTTACAACAGAATGAAGATGATATGGTTTGTTATAAACCCAAATGTCTTTCTGTACTGAGTTCTACCATTTATTATTTATTTAACGAGAGAAAGAGGACAGTATTTCCACTGTGTAAATATACATTTCAGTACTTTAAAGTTTGCTGGAAAGTGTAAAAGTCTGAAATCCTGCACCTGAGAAAGGGCTCTTCACCCAGACACAACCTCCTGATACTAAGCTCATGCTGTTATTCCAATTACTGTATGTGCTGTCAAAGAAAGTTTCTTCCTCAGTCTAATTAACTCCTAAATGAACACCTGTACTGTTTTGCAGATGAGACGTCAAAGTCGTCTGCCATCGGTGTTTCTTTTTATACACACCTTATTGCCATATTCCTCTGCCATATGTAACCCTGTTTCCTGACTGGTGAAATCTCTACCTGCGTAAATCGCACATGCGAAAAAAACGTCTCACGTCTGGATAGAAAACTTGGTACTTTTTAATGACACAATCACGAGATTAAACATCTGATGTGAACACGATTTCTTTTTACTTGCATGTTTTCCGGTGTTCTTGGAATCCAGTTCCTATTACATAAGTGATTTTTTTCTTACTTTTAAACTGAGAATAAAAGAGAAAGAGGTGGTGAAGTCATACACGGGAAGCCGGATGACATAACCGCGAGAGAGGAGAGGAGAGGAGAGGAGAAGAGATGAGATGAGAGGAGAGGAGGATAGAAAAATGGAAAGGAGACAGGGTTAGAGAGATGGAGTAACAGTTAAGCTTCATAAGACAGATGGGGATCTTAATCACTATATCTGCCATGAAGACAGAGGAAAAGGACAGCAGGAGTTGGACCTGAGCCTGTGTGTGCTACTGTGTGTGCCCAATTACTGTCCTGGCAGACATTAGAAATTTAATAACTGTGCCAATGTGATTAATGAGCGAGGACTGTAGCTGTCATCACTGCACCGGTTGCACCTTTTCTGAAACCAAAGAACCCACACAGCACCGTCTTCCATCCGTTTAACAACCAGCTCTACAGAACACCGAAAACACGGGAGTTTTTCAGCACTTATCCAGTAAAAATCTGTCTGTTCTTGCACTAGTGCTGTAGTATATCTGAATAGAATAAGGATGGCATGTTTTGCGTCTGGTTCCTCTCATGTTCTCCTCCTCCTGACGTTTCTGGGTGTTTTTCCCTCACCATCGTCACCATCATCAAACTTATCAACGGAAATGATCATACTACACATGGTGCAACAGATAAGACCATAATAACCCTCAATAACATAAGGACGGCATTAATTACACAGTAGCAGACGATAGCGATATACAAAGCTACGGTTGGAGGATAAAATCTAATCAAACCATAAATTACATTTCTGATCGAGTTCCAAAATCCGGAGACAAAATTAAACGCAATTAGAGAGAATTTTCAAATTGCATGCAAACTTGTGATACTGACCATCATTTGTACAGAGATCAGATTTTTCCCCCTTATTTCCTCTTCGCTTTACTGTTTAATACTGATTTATATTTGCTGTACTTTGCCTGTAGCCTCACTTAAGCATTTACTGTCACTGTCATCTGAACATATAACAAATACTTGAAACATCTATTGAAGCGTGTATTCATTTGATCTGAAATGGTTCTTATGCTTCATAAATGATTAGATTAGATTACTGTCATTGTACAAAGTAAATGTACAGAGCCAATAAAATGCACTTAGCATCTAACCAGAAGTGGCCTATTTATAATAAACAGCATGTACACGAGGGAGAGTGAATAATGTACAGAAGACGCAGTAGGTAATAAAAAACAGTATATATAGTAATATAAAGTCAAACTGTGCAAGATTTTGCAGCGGATTAGACGTCAAGAAGATTCCAATCTCAAATAACATGATATACATATGTGCATATACGAATGTTTGTATGATACAGTATATACAGAATAAATATGGGTGGAATATACAGTCGTGCAATGATAAACATAAGTTATGGATGGTGCAAAGATGCATAGTAGATGACCAAGTGCAAGAAAACAACGATCAGCATGAGAACATTTCCAAACTGAAGCTTTTCATTGTGTGCTCTCAGACTACGGAGGGATATTTTGCTTGATCTTACCTGTCAGTATTCAGATCCATATATTTACTCGTGATGTGAGGAGACAACAATGCAGAAACATTCACAACCACCAATAATCTAGATTTTTAGATAGTATGAAAACATGAACTTTAAAACCCAGGCTTGTATTTACTTTATTACTGCACCAGTCATTACATTTTCCCTTTATTAAATTTCTATTTCATGCGAAATGATTAAAATTGTAGATGATTTTTTGGATTCTTTGTTGCTCGGAGCGAATCTGTTGGTGCCTCTTGATTATGCGAAATAATTTCCAGTCATGCACACGTTGGACCTTCATTTTATCCACATGATTCATAACGTGGTGCTGCTTATATCAGTGGCTCATATTCCAAATACCCTAAAAATATTAAAGGTGCTTAAAGCTGAGCTTCTTTTGCCCCAGGATACACTTACAATAATTACACAAGGCAGAACATACCCTTTTAAACACCACCCGACCCATAATTGTCCTGAAACTGTGTGATTTCTGTGTGGAATTTGTAAATTCTTAATTCGGTAAAGAATTAAACATGATAAGACGTGCTGTTATGGGAAAATAATCCACAGCGCTCCAATAGTGCTGGAGACTTTCTCATGGAGGAAAACATCACAAAGCGTAGAGTCCTTTTAGAAATAAATAAATGCGATTGTATCTCATTAATATAAACCTGTCATATAAAGTACAGCATGCAAATGATCGTCATTGCTTTTGCACTTTTTAAACACCTCCTACATCACATCAGACTTCAGCAGTGCCGTCGCATAAATTATACATTAAATACTGCATATAAGTTGCTTATAAATTATAAATTATTTCTAGAATTTAGTAAAAAAAAAAATTGGTCGGTGTTAAATTTATTATCTCCTTCACTTTTATCTCTGTATCTCACAGTGCACCGAGTTTTAGATAACTTTTTAGATCATTATAGGACTTGATCTTTTTCAGATTGATTTTCTGAGATTTTTGTTGAAACTGTAACATAACTCTTGTTAAATATCTGAAAAATTGTCTTTTGTTAAAAAAAATAAATCAAAAGTTAGTATTGATCAAAAGAATACTAATACACATATATTTCACAAAGATAACACTTCCTTGTGTTTGCAGTTGTTTAATATCCGTTAATGCGGAGTATTTTTTTTTTTCACGAAAGATCAAAAGATTAAAGAAAATTCATCACAGCCTTTGATCTTACTTTCAAGGCTGCCAATATTAATGGAGGTCAATATTAATATTCATGTCTTAATTTGCCAATCGGTCTATACAGAACATAGGTTAATGAAGGATCTGGAAATGCTTAGGAAAAGGAGGGAAGCTGCAGAAGTTCCAATCTAAAGCCTCCAGTGAATGACCTACTGGTGAATATGTCCCAGATGTTGATGAAGTGATTCGAACAATGAGGATACAAAAGAGCAGAATAGCCCCTGAGGTCAGTCTGGATGGGACAGTTAGGAAGGTTAGATGGAGGATGGAGATACAATAGATATTCCTCAAAAAGCAGCTTTACGACTTAATGAATGATTTGAGAGTGCAAAGGGAAAGCTTCCTGAGAAAACATGATGACAAAGATTTGTGGGTGAGAAGCTCTGAAGCTACAGATACAAGGACTGGGATTATGGTGTATGTCGAATAAAAAACCTGCGCTTTGCTATGGGCTAATTAGTGAGTGTGGATTTTAGAGGGGGAAATGGATCAGAGTTTCAGGTTGGGTTTCTTCACTGGTGACTTCTCACTTCTCTGACCTTTACATGGTCGCAATAAAGATAATGCTGTGAAGAAAAAAAAACCAGAACCCAGATTCTTCTTGCTTTGTATCAAGTGTATGAGGTGTAAAGATGTATTAAGGTGTTGTGGAGAGAACTATGAAAGGAATGGAAAGATACATGACTACTGGAATGTCGGGATGATTAACACAAATAGTAGTGAACAGTATCTGCAGGTGTTCTGTGTTTTTGTTTCAGTTTTAATTCCGTCTCCATGCTGTGACATACGGAATCCCTAAGAGGCCGTGCATTATTTATTTTGATTCGTTCCTGCTGCAATGATTAAATATATGATGTTGATGGTGAACAAGTCAACGTGCACGTTCCCAAGGCATGAGATAATATAAGGAAATATGCTGGTGATAAGCTGACATGATCACAAGAAATCTGTATCAGGATGTTGTGCTGTTTATGGGTTGAAGTGTTCCCCTATTCTACCTTTTTCATTTCATTCATCTTTAATCTTCATTAAGCCTTTATTTAAACTTAGACACATCTTTAGTTTATTATTATAATTGCTCTTTGTCTCTTTCTGGGACACAACATTGGTTAGGATTTAAGGATTCTCTGAAATAAAGTAAAGATCACACAAAAAGAATCAGACTCACATGTTTAACCAGAGTGATTACTGTAAGAACTGTTGCACATCCACTTTCCTGGCTTTAATAATTTACTGAGTACATTTAGTTTTTTTTCTTTTTGATAAATACTTGAAATGGACGTGTTTTGTTTTTCATCGGATCCCTTATTACTAGGAGAATCAGCCAATATGTTCTTCATCACTTTAAGAGATTGGAGACCTTCACCACTATTATGTAAACTAAACAAATCACTTTCCAGTGGAATGAAGCAGCACAGGTTTGGTGTAATGGATGACTTTTTTGTGGTACAGGTCTAAACTGAATTTATATGCTAAAGCGTTAGTGTCCGTTTGTCAACTGATCAAGAAAACGCTCCTAATTGTGTTTGATATCAGTGGGAAAATGATTAACTGATCATTGACCCTTCATATTTATTGATCCAAGAAGTTAAGCAAATCTTTGTGGTGTGTTTTTTTATGCATTTACAGAACATTAACAGGACAACAGGACTCTGATTCAGGCTCCTAATTAAGTCTTGATTAATCGATTTGTCCAGAAAGAGAAACTTTCACGTGGAGGAAATTGTGCATGGGTGGAAACGGTGTATTCTGCGAATGGGAAAATATATTCTGTCAAATCTAAAAGACTGATCAGGAACAAAGGTAAAACTTTCCAACACAACCCTCGGCCTTGTTTCTGTACTGTAGACGAGATCTCGTTAAACAATCCGTCTCACTGGCACTGTGGGGAACTGGTGAGAATCTGAGGATCGAGGGCTCACGTAGCCTGGAAGAAATCAGTGATTTCTGTGAAAAGGCAGGTGTCCGCAGTTCAACCACGAGCTGTAGAGGCTGTTGTAAGAAATGATTTCAGCATCGTCTGCCTGCTTCAGTAAAGCTGTAGAGCAGGACTCTGGAGGGGGTTCGCAGCTTTTCTCTTTGCTGCTATTGCTGTTGTAGTTGTGGAGATCAAGAACGAGGATGAGTCACTTTTCTTTTTTCAAAGAATTTTTCAAAAAGTCCTTACTCTCCTTTTCTGCTGTTTGCATTTACACTGTGAAATTGTCCCAATATTGTGTTCTCCATATCCGACCCTATAATCCAGATCCTATAATCATAGTGTTGAAGCCCAGTTTAAGATAATTACCACATTCTGGTTTATTATCGTGGATTAGTGCAGAAAACAGGTCCACATATGCACATACTATATTCTATTCTCTATTCTATTTTCCGTTCCTTGTGATATTTTTGTGTTTATTTTATTTTAATGTTCTATTTCTATGTACATTCTTCAGTGTCGGAGAGTCGTAAAAAGCGTTTCGCTACACGCCGCACTCTGTATGAACGTGTGTGTGATAAATCAAATCTGATTTGATCAGCAGAAAAAAAGCATTTGGTATAAAATTATCGCATCTAAAGAGGCTAGTGTAGACGTAGAGAAAAGACACTGTAAAAGTCTGTTCGGAGCCGGTAATGACAGGCAAGGAGGACAATTATCCATTATTCCACATTTTTTCCAAAAAAAAAAAATAAATCTGAGACACGACTAGAAGTTTGTCGTTGACAGGCGCTGAACATGTCACGACTAAAGAATATCTTTAGAATGCATGATTTGTAGCTAGAAAGCCCTCAGAATATTAACTAGCATAAACCCATCTTTACAGAATTACTCAGTTGAAAGGAATTCACAGGAGTCCAGGTGGTCAGATCTGCTGGTGACACAGGGTATCTGCAGGTCTTTACTGCATTCCTCCAATCTCTCGCTTTTTTTGCTTAAGGCGTTTTTCACATTACCTGAAGAAGAATGATATAGACAGCCTCTATAATTGCCTGATGCTCTTGTACTAACACCACACACTGCCACATGACCCAAATTATATCTAATAGGCTACATTCAGTCACTGTACATCTACAACAGAAGGTGAACAGAACCACAGAAGCTCAAACTGGCATGGATTCGACAATTTCGTGGAAACTACTGTACGTAGGCCATGTTTAAACAGGGGCCTGGATATATTCTGGTTTCCTCCTACATCTCAAAATCATGTACGGAGGTGGATTGTTTATTCTCGACCCCAAGGTGTGAAGGAGTGTAGGAATGTGTGTGTATGTGTGTTTGTGGTTCCTTGCGAAGATCTGGCATCCCATTCATGGTGTTTTCTCAGAATTCTTATAACTGCTGGATAGATTCCGGATTTACAATGACCTCGACCTTAAAAAAAGCAGGTAAATCTGAGTGAAATCTGATAATTATGGAATGTGTGTATATGCAAATGAGGCACAGACTCTATAGGGTCTCAGTAGAAGAAGGTATTTGAACGCCTGAGATGATGATATGCCTCAGCCTTTGTACTATGTGCATTTATTTAGGTTTTCTTTTTGATATAAAAGGAGGATTAAGAGCTAAAAGGTCATTGTGTTTTTCTTTATCCGTGCAGGTTCCTATATGTTGGTGAATTCTTCTCAGCGCAGAGCAGGCCAGCGAGCTCAGCTGTTGCTGCATACTCTGAGTGAAAACGACACCCACTGCGTGCAGTTCAGCTACTTCCTGTACAGCCGTGATGGACACAGTCCAGGCAGGCTCAGTGTCTATGTACAGGTGAACGGCGGACCACATGGAAACACGGTTTGGAACATTTCCGGATCGCAGGGTTTCCAATGGCAGCAGGTGGAACTGGCAGTCAGCACTTTCTGGCCCAGCGAGTACCAGGTGAGAGATGAGATGGTATATTTATACATCATTCCTCCTTGGTGATTTTGGCATTGCTAATTGCTAATTGCTAATTGCTTTAGAATGGATTGCCTGGGCTTTGTAGTAAATACACTTTCTACTCACATATAACCGAGCACTCTGCTGGAAGAGAGAGCGGAGTTCTGGCTGGATTTAGCTCAATAATTCTGACCAACACTCCACTTTTATTCAGTGTGCATGTCTGTTGGTAGTTTTTGCACCACAACATTTCCACCACTTGTTTCGGGGGTGGAATGGAGCCCCTCTTCAAACCATTCCGCAGATACTTTATTAATGACTTTCTTGATACTAATACATTGTGAATATAAAAACCATTCACGTTCCCATATTGCTCTTTATCAAGGAGAAAAATTGCTTAAAATTCTGCTTCTGTTCCACATTGAGCATGAGAATTGCTCAAGGGACCGATCTAGTTCTCCATTTAGGATAAGGAGAGCACAAGGTGATGGTACCCGTCTTTATTGCACTGTTGGATATGGACCACTAAACTCCAGCACACACTGCTAAATTAGTTGCCTTTAAATTTAGCTCACCTCCAACCTAAGAGACATTTATTCTACCATCTCTGCATTTATTTCACATCGCATGTAGTTCATCCCAAACCTCTACCTGCATCTGATATAATCATAACTATAGTATTATTTATTATTTGTATTTTCTTAAGAATTCCTTTTTTTTATAATAAATCAAAATCGATTTGAATAACGGCTGCCTTTAACATGTCAATGTAACGATAAAATTACACTTTTCTCAAATACCCTTCCATCTTCCTCTTCCACTGTATAATATGCTGCAATATCATGAGGGACGTTCGGAAAATGAGATTTGGTTGAATGCCACTGAATGTAATATTTATCTTAATAGTACCATTTGCAAAACTCCTGAAGAGCTCCTCAAGGAGATCTGACCACCTGGTTGTGTTGGGAACTGACTTTGTGGAGATGTGGGAGGATTGGTTTCATTTTGGTGTATTAATAAAAAAAAAATTGAGGACATGAAATGCAAAGTGGAAGCTTCATATCTCACTGAGCTTGTGGAACTCACGTGCGAGGAGAGCATGGTAACAGGGTGCACACGTGGTCAGAATACAGTAGCAGACGTGGAACACAGGACAATGTCTTTTGGCACACTGACTTATGAAGGTCGGTGCTCCCTGTGACTGTGCGTCTAATTGTAAAGTGTGTAACTCTGATGCTTTTATGTGCATTTCAGATTTATGCGCATCATTTATTGTTATATAGGATTATAAAACATTTAAGATTGTAAATGAAACATGGATCAGAGTCCTCACTGTCCTTGAACCGTGTCATTCATGAAGGTTTTATTCGGTCGGGTCGCTCCGTTAATCCAGGAATAAAATGTGCTCTTCTCATTCACCGGCTTCTAAATTCTCTCTCAGTATTACTTCAGTCAGTTCCCAACCACTGAACAGTTCTTTTGACTATCAGACCCTGTACGTGTATGGCTATCTTCTCACTGATGAGTTTACACACATCCATAAAACGCCCAGGAGATGATTTACTCATCTTTATTCAATCTGGGAAATTCTTATGTAACATGTATTAAAGTGTATTTAAGATCACGTCCTCAAGAAATAATAACTCCAAATAGATCCTATTTGCTGTAACGTTCCTCTGGTTCCTCCAAATCCCACCTGCTGTAACGTTCCTCCTGCACCTTCAAATCTTACTGCTGTAAC